>OU342736.1:356032220-356602220 GCA_910589765.1 Avena atlantica
TGATCAATATACCAAGTCTGGTATTTTTCTTTCAACTATGTAACATAATATGACACCACGCAAAGGATTTTCATTGTTCGGATTTTTTTGAATTTATTTGCCCGTTTTGAATTATCTGAATTTCTAACTATGGTTGAACCGGTGTGCATGAAGATAAGGGACGAGCATCGTTAGAACTTGCATTGGATCTCTGAAGAAACCTCATATTGCGAGTCTAAAAATGATTTTTTCAAAAAATCACGGGCGCTAGATCATGTACTTGTAGTACAAACCGAACCCACTTCCTACCGATTCGGCAGACATTTATCCTTTTTACCCGGGATGGACGAAAAGGTTTGAGATGTCCCGGTTGGGAGATAGTCCATGTAAGGTGGTCTAGTATTTTAGGAAAATGTGACGGTAGCATTCTGAAACGGCATTTTGGTGGTTACTTCACAAAACGACCCGTTTTTTGCGCTCGGAAAATGGAAAAGGGCATTTCCATGCGACAAAAAGGAAAACTTCCTCCTGCAACATTGTTCTCCATACCAATGTCCACACACATGCATAATATAGGCACAACATCACAAACTATGCCATGATTCAGCATATAACATTGGTCATTTGGACCAAAAGCCATGAAACCTCAAACATGATAGGTCATTTTGTGAAGGTTATTTCGAAACATGATCAATATACCAAGTCTGGTATTTTTCCTTTAAACTATGTAACATAATATGACACCACGCGAAGGATTTTCATTGTTCGGATTTTTTTTGAATTTATTATGCCCGTTTTTAATTATCTGAATTTCTACCTATGGTCGAACCGGTGTGCATGAAGATAGGGGACGAGCATCGTTAGAACTTGCATTCGATCTCTGAAGAAACCACATATTGCGAGTCTAAAAATGATTTTTTCAAAAAATCACGGGCGATAGATCATGTACGTGTAGTACCAACCGGACCCACTTCCTCCCGATTCGGCAGACATTTGTCCTTTTTACCCGGGATGGACGAAAATGTTTGAGATGTCCCGGTTGGGATATAGTCCATGTAAGGTGCTCTAGTATTTTAGAAGAATGGGACGGTAGCATTCTGAAACGGCATTTTGGTGGTTACTTCACAAAACGACCAGTTTTTTGCGCTCGGAAAATGGAAAAGGGCTTTTCCGTGCGACAAAAAGGAAAACTTCCTCCTACAACATTGTTCTCCATACCAATGTCCACACACATGCATAATATGGGCACAACATCACAAACTATGCCGTGATTCAGCACATAACATCGGTCATTTGGACCGAAAGCCATGAAACCCCGAACATGATAGGTCATTTTGTGAAGGTTTTTTCGAAACATGATCAATATACCAAGTCTGGTATTTTTCCTTTCAACTATGTAACATAATATGACACCACGCGAAGGATTTTCATTGTTCGGATTTTTTTTGAATTTATTATGCCCGATTTGAATTATCTGAATTTTTAACTATGGTCGAACCGGTGTGCATGAAGATAGGGGACGAGCATCGTAAGAACTTGCATTGGATCTCTGAAGAAACCACATATTGTGAGTCTAAAAATGATTTTTTCAAAAAATCACGGGCCATAGATCATGTAACTGTAGTAAAAACCGGACCCACTTCCTGCCGATTCGGCAGACATTTGTCCTTTTTACCCTGGATGGACGAAAAGGTTTGAGATGTCCCGGTTGGGATATAGTCCATGTAAGGTGGTCTAGTATTTTAGGAAAATGGGAAGGTAGCATTCTGAAACGACATTTTGGTGGTTACTTCACAAAATGACCCGTTTTTATGCTCGGAAAAATGGAAATGGTTTTTCCGTGCGACAAAAATGAAAACTTCCTCCTACAACATTGTTCTCCATACCAATTTCCACACACATGCATAATATGGGCACAACATCACAAACTATGCCGTGATTCAGCACATAACATCGGTCATTTGGACCGAAAGCCATGAAACCTCGAACATGATAGGTCATTTTGTGAAGGTTTTTTCGAAACATGATCAATATACCAAGTCTGGTATTTTTCCTTTCAACTATGTAACATAATATGACACCACGCGAAGGATTTTCATTGTTCGGAATTTTTTTGAATTTATTATGCCCGTTTTGAATTATCTGAATTTCTAACTATGGTCGAACCGGTGTGCATGAAGATACGGGACGAGCATCGTTAGAACTTGCATTGGATCTCTGAAGAAACCTCATATTGCGAGTCTAAAAATGATTTTTTCAAAAAATCACGGGCGATAGATCATGTACATGTAGTACAAACTGGACCCACTTCCTACCGATTCGGTAGACATTTGTCCTTTTTACCCGGGATGGACGAAAAGGTTTGACATGTCCCGGTTGGGAGATAGTCCATGTAAGGTGGTCTAGTATTTTAGGAAAATGGGACGGTAGCATTCTGAAACGGCATTTTGGTGGTTATTTCACAAAACGACCCGTTTTTTGCGCTTAGAAAATGGAAAAGGGCTTTTCCGTGCGATAAAAAGGAAAACTTCCTCCTGCAACATTGTTCTCTATACCAATGTCCACACACATGCATATTATGGGCACAACATCACAAACTATGCCGTGATTTAGCACATAACGTCGGTCATTTGGACCAAAAGCCATGAAACCTCGAACATGATAGGTCATTTTGTGAAGGTTTTTTCGAAACATGATCAATATACCAAGTCTGGTATTTTTCCTTTCAACTATGTAACATAATATGACACCACGCGAAGGATTTTCATTGTTCGGAATTTTTTTGAATTTATTATGCCCGTTTTGAATTATCTGAATTTCTAACTATGGTCGAACCGGTGTGCATGAAGATAGGGGAGGAGCATCGTTAGGACTTGCATTGGATCTCTGAAGAAACCTCATATTGCGAGTCTAAAAATGATTTTTTCAAAAAATCACGGGCGATAGATCATGTACTTGTACTACAAACTGGACCCACTTCCTACCGATTCGGTAGACATTTGTCCTTTTTACCCGGGATGGACGAAAAGGTTTGAGATGTCCCGGTTGGGAGATAGTCCATGTAAGGTGGTCTAGTATTTTAGGAAAATGGGACGGTAGCATTCTGAAACGGCATTTTGGTGGTTATTTCACAAAACGACCCGTTTTTTGCGCTCAGAAAATGGAAAAGGGATTTTCCGTGCGATAAAAAGGAAAACTTCCTCCTGCAACATTGTTCTCCATACCAATGTCCACACACATGCATATTATGGGCACAACATCACAAACTATGCCGTGATTTAGCACATAATGTCGGTCATTTGGACCAAAAGCCATGAAACCTCGAACATGATAGGTCATTTTGTGAAGGTTTTCTCGAAACATGATCAATATACCAAGTCTGGTATTTTTCCTTTCAACTATTGAAAGAACATGTTGGGCCCCCATGTGTGGTTTTGGTAATTAATGACAATCTTTATGGACTAATGTGTGTATTAAGTTATATTTGTAGGATTTGTCCATTGGCATCGCTTGGATCATGTGTTGGCTTCAAGGTCAATGAAATGCAAAGAAGATTTGTTGGGCAAGCTCAATATGCGAGGTCGATGATGAGGAATTAAGGAAGGCGTTCCATCTTGAGAAGGGCAAGATCGTCTACATCGAGCTCAAGTGGAATGCTTAAGGCAAAGGTATAATATTGATAGGTTTTCCCTTTTGCCGGTCTGACGTTGTGTGTGTGAGACCGGGTTTAGGATAGATAACCGTACTATCAAGAGGGGCTCTCGTATGAGTAATTCGGTCACATCGTTTGGAGAGAGCTCAAACCTTTGCATACTTGCATCATCATATTTGGTTATTATTTGGTCTTATCCATGTGAGGATATAGAGCTTGTGGTAATCTCCATAACAAGCTCTTGTTCATCAAAATCGGATCTACCATTTGTATCTTGTTGAAATTTTGATTTATGCGGCTTTTCGGTTTCTCACCAAGTGAGGTATATCACATTATTCTACTTGATACTTTCTCACTTGGTGATACTTTTATTGGGAAGCCCTTGTCGCCCTCTATCCAACGCAATTTGAATCGGGTCAATCGGAGCTTTCAATCAAAAGTTATTGCCGTTTGAATATTTGCATGTTATGCTGTTTTATAGACCAAGCGGTAGTACCGCCCGGGCCTAAAAACAGCCCGATTTCTTTCTGCCTCGCTAGGTACCTTTTTGCGGTAGTACCGGCCGGCCCGGTAGTACCGCCCGGGTGGGCCGGTACAACCGGCCAGCCCAGTTTTTCTTTTCAGATACGCCCAGATCTAGATCTAGATTTTTTGGCCCGTTGACCTCGTGCCTAGCACTGCGCGCGTCCTGTCCACCGCTTGCGCGCCTCGCGCTGCCGCCGCCTAGCCCCGCTCTGCTGGGCCCGCTTGCTGCCGCTTGCGCGCCCGCGAGCTGCCGCGCTGCTGCACGCCCGTCGCCGCTGCACAGCTTGCTACGCGCGCGCCTGGCCCTGCAGCTGCTGCTGCGCTGCTGCCGTATGCGGCCCCCACCTACGCGCGCCAGCCCCGGCCCCGCTGCATGCTGCTGCTGCGCGCGCCAGCCCCAGCCCCAGCGCTGCCAGCTGCTGCATGCTGCGTCCCGCGCGCGCAGCTGCTCCCCTGGGCCCGCTGTTGCTGCTGCTCTGCCACGCTGCGGCTACTGCCAGCTGCTCCCAGCCGCTGCTGCGCTGCTGCTTTTTCTCTCTCTCTAGCTCGCTCGCTGTATGTGTTGTGTTCGGTGCAGTAGTACCGGGTTTTCGCGGTACTACCGGACCGTCCAGAAAAATTGCCCCAACGGCCATATTTTGGCTAGCCCTTTAAATAGCTTTGCCCCATTTTATATTAGGGTTACTTCTTCCTCCTTTTCTTGCCCAAGCTTTGCCCCCATTTGCTCTACTGCTTAAGCTTGATTTCTACACACCCCTCCATTGATTCTTACATATATTTGAGGGGTTGTTGGAGGAGATCTAGATCCACGTTTTGACCAAACCAAAACATCTCTTTGTGAGTGTATCTTTGGGGATCTAGATTTTGGGTGATTTTGTGTCTCTCTTTGATTTCTCCTCTCTTGTTCCCCCAATAGCTTTGGTAGCTTTTTTGGAACTTGAGAGTGAGGGATTTGAGCATCTTTGTGTTGTTCTTGCCATTTGCATTTGTTGCATCGGTTTGGGTTCTCCTCGGAGGATTTGGTTTGAATTGCTCATTGGAGCTTGTCCCTCTTGGGTTCTTGGAACCCTAGACGATTTTGTGGCCTTGGTGGCATTGTAACCTTGGTGGCATTTGTCGAGGCCTTTTGTGGCGTTTGTTGGGAGCCTCCAATTAAGTTGTAGAGTTGTGCCCCAACCTTGTGAGAGGTTCCGGTTGCCACCGACAAGTGCACCGATAGTGGAAGCGTGGATCGATCCCATTGGGGTGAGATTCACCGGAGAATAAGGGAGACCTTTTGTGGCGTTGGTGGTTTGATACCACCCCATCTCCAAACGAGACGTACTCCATGTTGGGAGGAACTCGGTAAAATATCGGTGTCCTCGTAGGCCTCGGTTATCTCTATACCCGAGCTCTTTACTTATGCACTTTACATTGTGATAGCCTTCGTGCTTGAAGTAATATATATCTTGCTATCACTTTGTTGCTTGTATTGCTTAGCATAAGTTGTTGGTGCACATAGGTAAACCTTAGTTGTTTCTAGGTTGTGCTTTACAAAGTAAACACTAGTTTTATTCCGCCTTTGTTGAGCCACTCTAGGAAAAGTTTTAATCGCCTATTCACCCCCCCCCCCCTCTAGGCGACATCCGTATCCTTTCAACTATGTAACATAATATGACACCACGCGAAGGATTTTCATTGTTCGGATTTTTTTTTGAATTTATTATGCCCGTTTTGAATTATATGAATTTCTAACTATGGTCGAACCGGTGTGCATGAAGATAGGGGACGAGCATCGTTAGAACTTGCATTGGATCTCTGAAGAAACCACATATTGCGAGTCTAAAAATGAGTTTTTCAAAAAATCACGGACGATAGATCATGTACCTGTAGTACAAACCGGACCCACTTCCTGCCGATTCGGCAGACATTTTTCCTTTTTACCCAGGATGGACGATTTCGGCAGGCTGAGCCAGGCAGCACTAATGATAGGGATGAGTGTCGATATTATGCCGTGCGGCGTGTACCTTGTCCCTGATGGTGTCACCAACCGGGACTAAAGATCAACCTATAGTCCCGGTTGGAGACACCAACCGGGACAAAACACGAGTCAACACTAATGATAGGGGTGAGTGTCGACATTATTTCGTAAGTGTCGACACTATGCCGAGCTGCTTGTACTATAAATAGGCATCCTTGCGAGTCCAGTCCTCCAGCTAGTTTGAGGCATCTCCAAGATGGTTTTCGAGAGCAGGGACACCACTACGACCAGTTTCAGGGTGATGCCGACGGAGCCCAGTCCTCCGGCATCTCCGAGAAACTGGTCATAGAGGCACTCCCTAATATGTGAAATTAGTTAGCTCCGAGGCATATTGATCTAGTTAGAGAAGTTACAAGCTGCAAGATGGTTTTCGAGAGCAGGGACGCCACTACGGCCAGTTTCAGGGAGATGCCGACGGAGCCCAGTCCTCCGGCATCTCCGAGAAACTGGTCATAGAGGCACTCCCTAATATGTGAAATTAGTTAGCTCCGAGGCGTATTGATCTAGTTAGAGAAGTTACAAGCTGCAAGATGGTTTTTGAGAGCAGGGACACCACTACGACCAGTTTCAGGGAGATGCCGCCGGATCCCAGTCCTCCGGCATCTCCAAGAAACTGGTCATAGAGGCACTCCCTAATATGTGACTGCGCGCGTTTGGAGATCAGATCTTAATGGTAAGTACGAATCGGGACAACTTCTTCATAGTCCCGGTCCAGCCACAAAACAGGACTAACACTCAAGACATTTATTAATATTCAAAACTGAGACTACAAAACCGGGACTAAAGGCCACAAACCGCGAAAGATATCCTTCGGTCAAGCCACAAACCGCAAAAGACATGAACTAGAGTTACATAATATGAGCATGAACTTCTTGGCATATGTCATTCCTTATGATCGCTTCAGACGTAACCATGGAGCATCTTCTTTACTTAACAGAATGCTTGGGTCAGTTTTCACTGTGAAGGGCGGAATTTCATCAAACTTATTATAATCTTCTAACTTGTCTGTCTTGTCCTCGATTCCCACGATGTTTCTTTTCCCTGAAAGAATTATGTGACGCTTTGGCTCATCATATGATGTATTCGTTTGCATATTTTTTCTTTTTTCGGTGTGGAGGACATGTCCTTCACATAGAAAACCTGAGACACATCATTGGCTAGGATGAATGGTTCATCTCTATAACCAAGATTGTTGAGATCCACTGTTGTCATTCCGTACAACTGGTCTATCTTTACCCCTTCCCCATTCAGGTTGACCCATTTGCAGCGAAACAAAGGGACCTTAAAAGAGACTCCATAGTCTAGTTCCCATATCTCCTCTATGTAACCATAATATGTGTCCTTTTGTCCATTCTCGTCTATTGCATCAAAGCGGACACCACTATTTTGGTTGGTGCTCTTTTTATCTTGGGCGATCGTGTAGAATGTATTCCCATTTATTTCGTACCCTTGGAAATTCAATACAGTAGAAGATGGTGACGCGGCCAAAAAGTATCGCTGATCTCCAACAGTGGTGTTACTCAAGAGATGTGTCCGCATCCAACCACCGAAAGACTTCATGTGTTCATCTGTAATCCATGATTCAGGCTTCCCCGGGTTTTTGGAGCGTACAATATTCTTGTGTTCCTCGATATACGGAGCTGCCAAGGTGGAATTATGTAGAACTGTGTAGTGTGCTTTAGTGAAAGAATCCCCGTCCCTACATATCATTGCTTTCTTTCCCAGCGTGCCTTTTCCACTTAGTCTTCCCTCATGCCGCGAGTCAGAAACACCAATCGGCTTCAGGTCAGGAATAAAGTCAACACAAAACTCAATGACCTCCTCTGTTCCATATCCCTTGGAGATGCTTCCTTCTGGTCTAGCACGGTTATGAACATATTTCTTTAAGACTCCCATGAACCTCTCAAAGGGGAACATATTGTGCAGAAATACCGGACCGAGAATGGCAATCTCTTCCACTAGGTGAACCAGGAGATGCGTCATAATATTGAAGAAGGATGGTGGGAACACCAATTCAAAACTAACAAGACATTATACCACATCCTTCTGTAACCTTGGCAGAATATCTGGATTGATTACCTTCTGAGATATTGCATTGAGGAATGCACACAGCTTCACAATGGGTACTCGAACATTTTCTGGTAGAAGCCCCCTCAATGCAATCGGAAGCAACTGCGTCATAATCACGTGACAGTCATGAGACTTCAGGTTTTGGAACTTTTTCTCTACCATATTTATTATCCCCTTTATATTAGATGAGAAGCCCGATGGCACCTTGATACTGTAAAGGACTTCAAAAAAGATTTCCTTCTCTGCTTTGGTAAGAGCATAGCTGGCACGACTTAAGTGACGCCCTTTATCCGTCTTGTTATGTGTATGCATGTTCTTTGGGTCTTTCATAATTTGTTGGTCCTCCCGTGCTTCTGGTGTATCTTTTGTCTTCCCATACACGCCTAGGAATCCTAGCAGGTTCACGCAAAGATTCTTCATCACGTGCATCACGTCGATTGAAGAGCGGACACGCAGGACTTTCCAATATGGCAGCTCCCAAAATATAGATTTCTTCTTCCACATGGGTGCGTGTCCTGTAGTGACGTCGTTCGGAACTGATTGACCGCCGGGACCCTTTCCAAAGATTACTTCTATGTCCTTGACCGCCGGGAGTTCAGGCTTCTTCCGGTGATCTGCCTCACCTTTGAAATGCTTTCCTTTCTTTTTACGGGATGATTGGTCGGAATAAATCGTCGATTCACCAGGTACACAACCTTCTTGCATTTATGCAAATATGTATCTTCAGTATTATCTAAACAGTGTGTGCATGCCTTATATCCCTTGTTTGTTTGTCCTGAAAGGTTACTAAGAGTAGGCCAATCATTGATGGTTACGAATAACAACCCTCGTAGATCAAATGGCTCCTGTTTGTTCTCATCCCACGCACGTACACCTGGTTTTCCCCACAACTGTAAGAGTTCTTCAACTAATGGCCTAAGGTACACATCAATGTCGTTGCCCGGTTGCTTCGGGCCTTGGATGAGCACTGGCATCATAATGAACTTACGCTTCATGCACAACCAAGGAGACAGGTTGTAGATACATAGAGTCACGGGCCAGGTGCTGTGACTGCAGCTCTGCTCCCCAAAAGGATTCATGACATCCGTACTTAGACCAAACCATAAGTTCCTTGCGTCACCTGCAAAGTCTGTGAAGTCTCTCTTGATTTTTCTCCACTGTGACCCATCAGCAGGGTGTCTCAACTTCCCATCTTTCTTACAGTCTTCTTTGTGCCATCGCAACAACCTGGCATGCTCTTTGTTTCTGAACATGCGTTTCAACCTTGGTATTATAGGAGCATACCACATAACCTTAGCAGGAACCCTCTTCCGGAGGGGCTGTCCCTCAACATCAACAGGGTCATCTCGTTGATCTTATACCGTAACGCATTGCATACCGGGCATTTATCTAAATTCTCATACTCCTTACCGCGGTAGAGGATGCAGTCATTAATGCATGCATGTATCTTTTGCACATCTAATCCCAGGGGACAGAGAGTCTTCTTTGCTTTGTAGGTACTCTCGGGAAGTTCGTTATGTTTTGGAAACTTCGGCTTCATTATTTTTAGCATCTTTTCAAATGAGGAGTCAGTTAGACCACACTCTTCCTTCCATCGCAACAATTCCAGTGTGGTATTGAGCTTTCTGCTGCCATCTTCACAATTTGGGTACAACAATTTCTTGTGATCTTCTAACATGCCCTCTAACTTCAACTTCTCATTTTCTGTTTCACAGTCTCGCTTTGCATCAGAAATGACCCTACCAAGTTCATCAGCCGGCTCATCTGATGCCCGTTCTTCACCTCTTTCCTCTCCATTGTCTTCCATTGCAGCATCACTGTATTCAGGAAACATATGATGACAGTTGTTATCATCATCTTCTTCTTCACCATCTTCCATCATAACCCCTCTTTCCCTATGCTTGGTCCAGCAATTATAGTTGGGCATGAAACCTTTCATAATCAGGTGGTCGGGAATGATTCTCGAGGAAGAGTACTCCTTGTTGTTCCGACATTGAACACATGGACAACGTATAAAACCATTCTCTTTGTTTGCCGTAGCCACATCGATAAATTTATCCACGCCTTTAATATACCCGGCTACGCGCCGATCATCGTACATCCGACCATTCATCTGCATCATATAAGTAAGTTTATCAAAAAACAGGACATCATAAATAGTGAAATGACCAATTCACATCGACACATGCATTGTATCAATGACAGAGAAAAGATAAGATTGCTAACCTCGATCGAGGGAAATAAAGAGGAGAAAGCTCAAGTGCGTCTCGGACACCTTCTATATTTTTGTTCTATGAGAAATTGAACGGGATTATTCACTCAAACGTTTCATCAAACACCTTGAATGCATGCATAGGAGAGAAAAAACTAGCACACCCCTCACACCTTCCACCAAGAGAAAAAACAGAGTGGAGGTAGAGGGTGCTGGGGCGTTGCATTTATAGAGGGCGGGAGCATACGTCCCGGTTGGAGCCACCAACCGGGACTAAAGGTGTGTGCCACGCCACGTGGCTGTGGCCAAACCTTTAGTCCCGGTTGTTGGCTCCAACCGGGACGTATGCCCCGTTACCAACCGGGACGCATGACTCCGGGCCCCGTGCCCGCTCGAACCGGGACGCGTGCCAGCATTAGTCCCGGTTGGTGGCGCAACCGGGACTAATGCTCTAAGGGAGCGCAAACGGATGGACTGTTTTCTACTAGTGTATGGATCCATCAAGAACTCGCCAAGCCATGCAAAAACATGAATAATAAACATGTATTTTTTAAACGGTTTGATCGGTAGACTCGTGAGGTTTGACAGTTAGCTTCTCTTCATGCTTCTGGTACTACAAATTAAGTCAGAGAATTCCCGTTTATTAATTTTTGGGCAAGTTTCCGTAATTTTATGCGATGCAAATGCAAGTCTACATTACACACGAAGGGAATTAGTGTGAAGGAGCACCGAAACTTTAGAGTTTGAGAATGAGAAGGAGTTGAAAACCCCCAAACAAACGAGTCTGTGGTATCAAATATACAAAAGAAACAACAAAGAATGGACACAAAAGAGCAGGCAAGAAAATGTATGGAGAAGCATTTGGAAACCACGAACAAGCGTCCTTAGAAATATACAAAAGGAACAACAAAAGACAAAGACTAAAGCCCACGTTGAGGGAAATAAACTAGCGTGTCAGCAGTAGACAGACCACAAGGGATATTGTTAACGGAAGACCATTAGTAGGAGACCACTAGTGCAGAGCCCCCCCTTTAACTCCGGTTGGGAGGGCCCTATAACAGCGGTTCCCCAATCGCTGTTGAGGGTTCGGTGTTAGAGGGGGGGCCTTTAACACCGGTTCTTATACGAACCGGTGTTAAAGGGTGGCGCACGTGGGGCTGCCGCAGGCCTCAGGACTCCCCCCTTTAACACCGGTTCGTATCTGCAACCGGTGTTAAAGGTTCTTCTGCCGCGGCAGAGATTTAGGCCGTTTTCCTGCCGCGGCAGGAAAACGACCTAAATCTCTGCCACGGCAGACTTTTGCCTCTGCCCCGTTCTGGGCGTATTTCTGCGGGAGGGGGGGAGCGAGGGGGAATCGATCGGGAGCGGTATACACATAAATCGTCATCGGTACATACGAGTACATGAATAATTAAGCAACTATTATTATACACAAACATCGTCATCGGCACATACATCGTCATCGGCACATACATCGTCATCGTTCATTTTGGTGGATATCTAAAGAGTTCTCCGCCAGGCGTGACGACCTCATCAAGTATGAACCCCGCCAATTCCTCTTAAATGGCTCGTATGCGTTCAAATGGTAGGAGTTGGTCCCGCATCCGTTCGATCTGAATATATATGAAGAATGGGCCGTCAATATATATATAAGAATAAAACTCAACACAATTGATGGTAATAAAATAATGTTGTGGACTTTGTTTACTTACTCTAAGTTGTTCTAGTGCGGCTTGGCCCGTTGCACATATCGTGTTGCGAATGAATTCGCAAACATAGTACCCACATAAGTTATTGTCGTGTCCCTGATGCGCGCACTTTACGAGAATAGAGAGTTCAATAAAAATAATAATCAATAAAGCATGATATAATGGAATTGGAAGCTAGCTAGTATTACTTACATTTTGGTCTAAAAATTTTAGTTCTTCTGACCATTCACCCACGGCCCTGCCCGTGAACCTTTTCCAAACCCTGTCCGACAAAGAAAATGGATAAAGGAGTAATTAATTACTTATTGTCACGAAAGTTGCCGATCTAGTGCGATAATATGATTGAAATTACCTCTGGAGCATCTCTCTAAAGTCTGCCCATAGCTCTTTTTGTTTTCGTAACGAGTCCATGACAAGGACTTTTCCTGAGTCGGGTTGAATGACTAGCAGAATAAAGTGGAACCTACGCACGCATAACTCATCATCAATTACACTTAACATCGAGTAAGCCGAAACAGAATGTGTACAAGAGAGAGGGTAACAGTACTCACGAGAAGTTGTAAGGCAATAGTATTTCCCTTTTGGTTTGTTGTCTCACTAAAGACTTTAGCAAGTAATCTTCTGTTTGCCCGGGTTTGTCTCTTACCACTTGTTCATGAACTCTATTTGGGTCAACGAACCCATTGTCAAAAGGGCCTCCTTTCATGCATTCCATAACCTTTTTCCTGCATAATAGTATATACATATATGGTGAGCATATATATATAGACATGCAATTAATGAAGTGAATGAGATGAGATAAAATTACAGAAATAGTACTTACACACAATAAAGGCTGATGGAAGATTTGTCGAGTTCCTTCTGATTGAATAGAAAATGCAAGTCTTGAATGTTGAAGTCGATTGCGTCGTCTCCGCACAAGAAAATCTGATCTCTTATATGCCCCGTGATCCATTCTACCTTTCTCGTCTTGCAGAAATCAAGGTACCACTTGTGCAATTTTCGCATCTTTGTTGGTAGAGTCTTGAGCTCCTCTTTCTTGACGAGATTCTTCCCATACTTCCATGGCTGTATGGGGTTGGCATCGCATTTGGACAAGTTGTCTCCCATGACGTTCAAGTATGCAATGTAAGTCATCCCCATCTCATTGGACTTTCTTTGTAGCTCTGCCTCGTAATCATTTACGGGAGGAGCGTCTCGTGTGTCGGACATTTGGAGTGGGGCACATGATTGGTTTTCCTGCTCTCCGAGCATGGGAACTGTTTTCTGGGGTGCCTCACGACTGCTACTTTCAGTCTCCCTACGGCGCCTTGCATCCGCCTTCAAAATCTGGCGCTCGTAGTCCGGCACAAGTGGGGTTTCAGGTTTCAAAAGATTATTGTAAAACTTCTCCACCACCGCCGGATCTATTTTCTCCTTTGGCTCGGCCCGTCTAGATGCAAAGAATTTCTTGACCTGTTCTTCCGAGATCCTATTGGTCTCCTCGTCGCTGCGATTCCACGGTAAAACCGGCAATGGCTTGGCGGAAGGCTGCGGGACGTAGTTTTTTGAACTCTTTGGCGTACGGTTTCCTGCGGATTTCTTTGTGGCAGTGCTACTGATGCTCCTCGTGGCAGTGCTCTTCCGCTTACGCTGAGGAGATGGATGCAGCACCGGAGATGGCTGACAGGCCGGAGATGGCTGCCGCGCAGGAGATGGCTGACGGGCCGGAGATGGCTGCCGCGCAGGAGATGGCTGACGGGCCGGAGATGGCTGCCGCGCTAGAGATGGCTGCCGCGCAGGATATAGCTGAAGCGGCTCAGACTGCTGACGCTGCGGAGACGGCGGGGGTGCCAGTGACCTCCAATTTGGAAGCACAATGTGTTCCTTCTTCCAAAGAATGGTTGTTTTCACTACAAATTTGAGTTGAGTTTCCCCTTCACCTGTAGCATGGTCAAGCTGTGCTTCCTCATATTCCTTCACAACCTCATCCACCCCGACAATAGCATAGCCATCTGGAATCGGTCGGAAGTGGTAAGTTCCACCAGCTACAGGAGGTAAGGCATAGCCGACAGCCACCTTAATGGATAATCCCATTAATCTCACATGCAGCTCAGCGTGTTCGCTCTCCGTGATCTCATCCACGGGGTATCGAGGACCCGTCATTTCAAGTGTGGGCTGCACGTTCTCCGTGGAAGCCACACTGCTTTTCCGCGCAGAGTCTGGGCCGCGGGCAGCTTCCAATGCAGGCTCTTCATGCCGCTGAGATGGGCCGGTAGCTTGATGGCTCTGTTGTGCATTCACTTGCGCCTGCAACGCCGCAAGTGCATGTTATATCTGTGTCATCCGCTCTGTACGCTCTTTTTCTTTTCTGCCGCGCCATCTGTAAGGGTCGCTCCAGTCGGCAAACCCATCCTTCCATGTCATACCCCCTGTGCCTCGTGCATGTCCAGGGTGTTCTTTTTTACCGATGGCGCGTGTGAGCTGGTCATTCTCTCTGTCGGGATGGAAGGTCCTGGCGGATGTTTCCTCGTATGTCGTGATGAGTTCAGTGACGGGTTTGGCAAGGATGGTTGGGAAGATACACAATCCTGTTTCTGGGTCCAACCTTGCCCCGATTCCGTAGAACCAAGTCTTTGCACGTAGGTCCCACCCATCTGTCTGGGGTGTGATCCCTCTCTCGCGCAGGGCCTTCTCAGCTTCCTCCCACTTAGGCCTCTGAGATATGTAGCCACCTGACCCCGTCCTCTGGTGATATTCCTTCTTCAGGGCATTAAGAGTATTGGTTTCTGACCTCTTTTTAGCTATAGCACTTTTTTTATATGTCTCAAATTCGGGCCAGTGAGGTCTTAACTTTGCATAATATGCGTCTTCGAAATTTGGAGTCTCGCCAGATTTGACAAATTTGTTCAATTTTGTTTTCCAGTTGCGGAAAGCGTCAGCCATCTTTTTTAGAGTCCACTCTTTGACCTTTTCCTTTATAACCGGGTTGTTTTCATCCTCCTCTGGCAGAAGGGTGAAATTTACCAACAACGAATTCCAAAGCGTTTCTTTGGATCTGTCATCGACAAAGGTACCGTCGCCCTTCTTTGGCTTATTCCAATTTTCAATTGTGATTGGGATTTGGTCCCTAACAAGAACTCCAGCCTGACGTACAAATTTGTCTGCGGCCTTCTTGGGCTCCATCGGCCTGCCATCAACACGGACTGCTTCGATCGTGAACTTTGCACGATCTTTCAACCGCTGGCTCGCGCCTCGCTTGCTCTTTTTCGTAGAAGAAGATGGTTGCTGGCCGGTCGATCAGAGGGCTAAAAGAAGAAAGAAGCGTTAATTAATACATGTAGAAGAAGATTGTTTGTGGAAGTCAGCAGAGGCTTAATCAATGCATATACCTCGCCGGACTTTGTAACCATTAAATTGCGTTCATCGGAGTCTTCATCTTCTCCATGACTAGTACTTGAGCTGTCGTCATCATGTCCCTCCAAGTTCAGATATTGTGAGGTGTCCTCATCAATAATGTTCTCCATTATTTCTTCTTCTTCAAGGTTTCTACTAAGTGGATCCATAGTTTCTAAAACAATAATATTATCTAGAGTAAGAGTGTAAACATTCAAGTGGACTTGGATTCATAGACAAATATACATATTATTCATACAAAAATACACAAATGAAATTAAAACCCTAAGGATGCTTGATCATTTTAAACGAGTTCCGAGGGGTCCAAACCCTAATTCGGAGAAATCCCGGATGCATATGAGAGGGGCTAGCTACAGTGGCTGACCGGAGGCTGGCGGCGTTGGAGAGCGACCTAGGGAGCGCGAGGTAGCGTGATGCGGCCTACCTAAAACGGGCGTTGTTCGAAAGAGGAGGCCGAGGCAAACATTATAGCGACGGAAAACAACTTGGCAGAACAGATACAATGTGGAGGGGATGTCCCCAAGATAGGCCCCAGACCGAGGGGGGATGCCACATCGGAGCTCGCACCCCACCTAGGCCGCATCGCGAGCTCGCACCCCATGGCCACCACCGGAGCTTGCACCCCACCTAGGCCGCCCCCGCAGCCGAGAGGGGAGGCCGTCCCCGTACCGCGCCTGGGCCCTGGGCCTCCCCGATGAATCCGCCTCCCTGACCCATCCCCTCCACTTCCCTGTCATTGGCCCCAATCCGTGGACGCGCTCGCGTAGCCGCTCCTGCCCGCCACACCCGATGACGCGAGCTACCACGTCAAAGTTGTCCTCGTGTCCGATTTGATCCTAGCTACTACTAATAAGTACAATGGAGGGGTTCGATTTCATCTTGGTACATCTGTTCGGAGGGGTTCGATTTCATCTTGGTACATCTGTTCGGAGGGCCCCAATCCGTGGACGCGCTCGCGAGAGAGATCGCGTGGGGAGGCCGCCTCCGGCGAGGAACTGCTCGGGGGCGAGCACGGGGAGGCACGGGCGAGCACGGGGGCGAGCACGGGGAGGCAACGGGTGAGCACGGCGACGACGGGCAGCTGCAACGGCGGACAGAGGCGGCCGGCGACGTGGCAGAGCGCAGCCTGCAAAGGGGGGCGCCGGCAACAAAACAGAGAAGGGGAGGAACAGAGGGGACGACCAGGCGCAGTCCGCTAGCTCACCACGGCGTCGGGGTTCTTGTAGGCGTCGGCGTCGGCGGCGGCTGTGGCGCACGCACGGTGGCGGTGGCGGTCGTCGGCTTCGGTGGCGCGCGCGCGGTGGCGGTGGCGGTCGTCGGCTTCGGTGGCGCGCGCGCGGTGGCGCGCACGCGGTGGCGAGGGAGGCGACGGCAAGGGCTGGAGGGATTCGGTGGCAAGGACGACGGCGAGGGGTTCGGGGCTCTAGCGGCGGTGGTGCGATATGGCTCTGGGGGGAAGAAAGGAGCGAAGGGGCGCATTTAATACCCCCCCTTTAACACCGGTTCGTGGCTGGAACCGGTGTTAAAGGGGGGGAATTCGTTTGCGCGCGTATTTATTATCCCCCCCCCTTTAACACCAGTTCCATCCATGAACCGGTGTTAAAGGGGGGGGCGTTTCCCGCGCGCATTTATTACCCCCCCTTTAACACCGGTTCGTGGCTGGAACCGGTGTTAAAGGGGGGGGTGCGCGCGGGAAACGAAATAAATGCCCCCCCTTTAACACCGGTTCCTGTCTGGAACCGGTGTTAAAGGGGGGGCATTTATTTCATGCATTAAAGGGGCTTTTTTAATTCAAAAAATATGATATGAATTAGAAAATTCATATCTTTTTCATTTCAACTCAGAAAAATATGAATAATATATCATAATTTTCAGAAAAATAATATATATCCATTCATGTAAATCATTTTATATTTACTTTACATGAATTTTTTTAAAATAATTAAAACACTTACATATAAATTTTGATTATTCAATTCAAACAAAAATAAATTCTTAAATCCTAAAACTTTGAACATAAGAAATATTAAGCATCTAAAAAATGATTTTTATTAGATCAAATCATATTTTAATGCCGCATCTTTTGTATTAACATTTTTGAATTGATTGGATATTTAAATATCGCATCTTTTGTATACACTTGAATCTCACCAAGCCTCGCTCAACTTGCATTGTTTTTTGATAAAATAGCATATTGTGAACCTAAAAATGTGTTGGTGGTTTTTTGAATTAGCCATTTGGTGGTTGCTTCACAAAACCGTCCGTTTTTTATGCTCGGAAAATGGAAAATGCCTTTTTGGTGCGATAAAAAGGAAAACTCCTCTTGCAAACTATGCCTTGATTCTAGCCATAAGATTGGTCATTTGACCCGAAAGCCAAGAAACCTCGAATGAGATAGGTCATTTTGAGACAGTTACATAAAGCCGAACTAGAACTGAAAATTAAGATACATAAAAGAACTGAAAATTAAGATACATGGACAGATTAAGTAACAATCGGCCGAACTAGAACTGAAAATTAAGATACATAAAAGAAATGAAAATTAAGATACATGGCCAGATTAAGTAACAATCGGCCGAACTTGTTTCGGAATGTTGGAGTGATTCAGTCATGCTCCTGCCTACACCTGTAATACTCGCCACTGTAGTCGTCGTACTCGCCGCCGCCGTCATCGCTGTCGTCGTCGGGGTCGCCGTAATTGAACCTCTGGAGAGTACGCGTGGGCTGGACTTGAGGGTAGCGCGTGGGCTGGACTTGAGGGTAGCGTAGACGGGGGTTAGAGTCGGCGGCAGTGTCATAGGCCATGACGCTCTGGAGAGTCCGACCGTGCCACCATAGCCGACGACCGGACTCGTTGAAGTTAGGAGGAGGTGGGCCGTCCTCCTCGTGCCTGGCGAGCGCCCTCTCATGCCGATCCACGAAAAAGGATTCCCAAGTAGGGAAATAGTCGGGATGCCATCTGGGATTCCTCCGCTGCTCCGGCGTGAGCTCGAAGTAGTAGTGGTTCGTGATGGCCATCCGGCGCGCCACACCTAGAGGGACAGAAGGAACCGGCACGCCTCCGACGCTCAGCATCCAGCCGACGGGGACACAGTAGCCCGGCGGGCAGGGGTAGTTCGAGGCGCAAAGCGCCTCCGCCTCCCTGGGGGTTAGTGCTACGGTGGAAGCCATGGGAAAGAGTGATGAGGTTGCAGATATGAGTCTAGAGATGTGCAATGACAATGGAGGCCAACCCCCTACATATATATAGTGAACTAGCGGGAAGAACTGGAGGGAAGAACTGGCGGGAAGAAAAATGGCGGGAAAAAATGGCGGGATGAACCTTTAGTCCCGGTTGGAGACACCAACCGGGACTAAAGATGAACCTTTAGTCCCGGTTGGAGACACCAAACGGGACAAAACACGAGTCAGCACTAATAATAGGGGTGAGTGCATGTCGACATTATGTCGTGCGGCGTGTACCTTGTCCCGGATGGTGTCACCAACCGGGACTAAAGATGAACCTTTAGTCCCGGTTGGAGACACCAACCGGGACTAAAGATGAACCTTTAGTCCCAGTTGGAGACACCAACCGGGACTAAAGATGAACCTTTAGTCCCGGTTGTAGACACCATCCGACACAAAACACGAGTCAGCACTAATAATAGGGGTGAATGTCGACATTATTTTGTAAGTGTCAACACTATGTCGAGATGCTTGTACTATAAATAGGCATCCTTGTGAGTCCAGTCCTCCAGCCAGTTTGAGGCAGGGACACCACTACGGCCAGTTTCAGGGAGATGCCGACGGAGCCCAGTCCTCCGGCATCTCCGAGAAACTGGTCATAGAGGCACTCCCTAATATGTGAAATTAGGTAGCTCCCTGGTGTATTGATCTAGTTAGAGAAGTTACAAAGCTGCAAGATGGTTTTCGAGAGCAGGGACACCACTACGGCCAGTTTCAGGGAGATGCCGACGGAGCCTAGTCCTCCGGCATCTCCAAGAAACTGGTCATAGAGGCACTCCCTAATATGTGACCGCGCGCGTTTGGAGATCAGATCTTAATGGTAAGTACGAATCGGGACAACTTCTTCTCATAGTCCCGGTCCATCCACAAAACATGACTAACACTCAAGACATGTATTAATATTAAAAACATGAACTAGAGTTACATAATATGAGCATGAACTTCTTGGCATATGCCCTTCCTTATGATCGCTTCAGACGTAACCATGGATCATCTTCTTTACTTAACGGAATGCTTGGGTCAGTTTTCACTGTGAAGGGCGGAATTTCATCAAACTTATTATAATCTTCTGACATGTTTGTCTTGTCCTCGATTCCCACGATGTTTCTTTTCCCTGAAAGAACTATGTGACGCTTTGGCTCATCATATGATGTATTCGTTTGCATATTTTTTCTTTTTTTTGGTCTGGAGGACATGTCCTTCACATAGAAAACCTGAGCCACATCATTGGCTAGGACGAATGGTTCGTCTAAGTTCTTCATAAGATTGTTGAGATCCACCGTTGTCATTTCGTACTTCTTGTCTACCTCAACCCCTCCTCCTGTTAGCTTGACTCATTTGCATCGAAACAAGGGGACCTTAAAATTAGGTCCATAGTCAAGTTCCCATATCTCCTATATGAACCCATAATACGTGGTATTTTGCCCATTGTCTTCTGCTGCATCGAAGCGGACACCACTGTTTTGGTTGGTGCTCTTTTTATCTTGGCCTATCGTGTAAAATGTATTCCCATTTATCTCATACCCTTGGAAAGTACATACAGTCGAAGACGGTGTCCTGGCCAACAAGTACAGCTGATCCCCAACAGTGGTGTTATTCGTGAGAAGTCTTTGCAGCCAGCCGCCAAAACTCGCCATGTGTTCACTTATAATCCATTCATCAGACTGCCCCGGGTGTTTGAGGCGTATTAAATTCTTGTGTTCATTGATATACGGGGCAACCAAGATAGATCTTTGTAAAACCGTGTAGTGTGCTTGATTGAGAGAATGCCCGTCCCTACATATCATTGCTTTACATCCTAGGGTGCCTTTTCCACGCAGTCTCCCCTCATGTCGTGATTCTGGAACACCAATCGCCTTAAGGTCAGGAATAAAATCAACACAGAACTCAATGACCTCCTCTGTTACATAGCACTTGGAGATGCTTCCTTCTGGCCTAGCACGGTTATGAACATATTTCTTTAAGACTCCCATGTGTAACACCCTCAGAATCGGACCTATGCAAGTTTGAGCAAATTTCGCCAAACCCGCATAGAAACGATTCAAAGGTGCCCACCAGGCACTTTCGTGCGGGTGGAAAACGAAGTAATAACATTACACAACAGTCCTCGATGGGACCCACAGAACAGATATATATACAACAGCGACTCAAAGAGTCAAGAATACAGATATACGGTACAAAGATCCAAATCACCTTGAAAAGAGGGAGCGTCCGACTACGGACAAGATGCAAATGGGGCTAAGAGCCCTGAAGAATAACCAATGGCGTCCATAACCCTGCCCAGGCCAAGCCGGAAGGGTAACCCTGCTAACGGCGTCGATCTCAAAACCTGCTTAAACAAAAGGGGTGCCGACAAAGGGCAAAGGAAAAAGAGGAGCGTCAGTATTGAGGCCAGTACACGGCGAGGCTAGAATTCGGCGGTCCTCGCCTACAAAGGTATAGTGGACTGAAGCGGCAGCGGCAGCATGCACTAAACAACCTATAGAGACTCGATACAACTGGCGGCAATCAGAGAGGGTAAGAAGGACCTATCCGGAACCAACCTGATACTACCATAAAACAAACCCATCCTGGCGTTTCCCCCTCGAGTCCAAACGAGGAAGTCAACCGAGGAACTCACACAGTTGGCAGTTTTACTTATTCAGTTATAGTTGCGACACTTTACTAGTCAGGTTTAGATAATCATCCTGATAAAGTAAGTAGTGGGTCATTTTAGTTAACCATTCCGTTATAGTTGCAGCACTTACTAATCAGATACAATTAGCATGAGATAAACCCAAACCCAGCAGTTGTTGGTACTTTTATTCAGCCATTCCGTTGTAGTTGCAATACTTACTAGTCAGGTACAATGGTCGCAAGCGACAATCCAAACAAGCAATTGTGGGCAGTATTATTTAGCCATTCCGTTATAATGAAGCTGATTACTAGTCATTATATAGTCAAATTGATAGCAGTAAACTTTAGTTATGCTTGTCTATGATCGAGATACTGTGCTCCAAGTCGTCCATATCCGCGGACACGGCTTTCAGAAAGTTTTACCCGGCCGGGGTGCACCAATAGCAACACACGCTCGATCAACCTCGGAAAAACCAACTCAAAACCCAACGAGGCTTTCACGACTGAACAATCACAGGATTCAGAAATATTTCGGGGGGCCACCCCTTGAAGTCTACCCGCAACGAAGTAAGCTAGCTCCGAGACGGACCCAAGGTTTGGGTGGACGGCTGTGAACGACTGGGAACCCAAAACTGGGCTTGTCGACACCGCGGAATCGTGTCCCGATCCTAAACAGTACAGTGTGCTCCTCGCACAATTTAAATACATAAGTAGCATGGCATAAGTATAGGATCGTAAATAAAACCTCAAACTAGTTTGTGGCCCCGAGAAATAAGACTGAATCAAGCTCTGGCTCAGGGGGGTCCCATATACCTCCCGGATGTGGATAGCGCGATAAATCAAGGAACAGGTATCAAGTACTCGGGGTCTTACGGGACACAAGTGGGCGTTCGGAAACCAAATATTTTCTATCACCCACCGATGCCTCTGCTTATTTCAATTTTAGTTGTTAAACAGAAATTAAAGTGAACGGTAAATAAAACTAGAATCATCTCCAACATCAACATGCGGCAATACATCAGTAACTGTGGCATATGACGACAGACATCAGCACTTGAGCAAGCAACTACGACGCGCAAGTCCAACTATCTACAGAACAACAGTTAATAGGGTGTGTCCAAGGCAATATAGGGCTGCACGGTATATCACAGGTACGGAAACTAAAGCATCGCAACACAGATAGCAATAGATCAACAGGAGGGAATAAAGACTATAAAAGTAAGATAGGTAGAAAAGGGGGAGATGCTCGCCTGAAAACATTGTCGAAGGGTTCAACCGAAGATCGGGTCGAAGCTCACATCAACTCAACGGCCTTATCCGCGAAGAAGCAAAACACTAGAAGAAACAACGGGTGCAATATTTAATACAACGGCAGAAGATCGGCATGATGCATGTATGTTGCATGACATGGCAAAAGTGCGATGCAACTAGGTCAATATTAAGCGCAACCGGGGTCCGACACTTATTTAAATGGTTCATGTTGTTCAGAACCCCCGCAATTTCATTGTTGTTTAACAAGCCAGAATATATCACCAGTTCGCTACTCAAGTTTAAATGAGGCCAATATGAGACTAGATTTGCCCACATATGGGCCCCATATTTAATTATAAGGTGAATCGGCATAAGGCCCCCAAACCACATGTGCATGCGAGATGACAATTAAATATGCAACAAGTTGTTATGTTATAAAATAGGGTTCGAGGAAAAGGGGTCACACATCAGAGGGGGCTCGACGATCTTGGGGTTCCGGGGTTCGGGGTTCGGGGTTGGTCTCAGGGTCCAGGGTTCGACGAAAGCGTTCTCGGACTCCGGGATCGTTCTCGGATATCGGGGTAGTTCTTGTCGCATCCAGGTTCTCGGGGCATGTTGTCGGTCATGGCGTTCGGGACGAAGCACTTGTCGCGTCGCGGTCTCGGTGTCGGGTGAAGATCTTGGCGTTCTCGGCGATCTTGGCATTCTGCAGGTTTAGGTCCTGGCGCTTCAGATCGACCTTCGATTCGGGGACTCGGGGTTCAGGGGTCTCGGCGTCCGTGTGGCGGTCTTGTCGTCTCGTGTAGGCGTGCTCGAGGTCGATGGCGAACTTTTCCGGTGGCGGTAGACCTTGGGGTTCCGGGGGTTCGCGTTTGATTGCATTGCGTTGGTGAAGATCTCGTGATGCCGGGGCCATCTCCGTTATATCGACCCCTCCACAAGAAGGGCACGGGCAGAGGTACCAAGAACAGCACAACCCACGAGGCATGCCTCCTGAGGACGCTGACTCGAACATCTTGCGGACAGGGCGCGCTCGGACGACTAAGGCCGTGGCGACAAAAGGCGGCAGAACGTCGCGGGCCCATGGCTCGGTCGGCGGGCTTGCCGGACAGCGCCGAGGAGGGCCCGGCCTCGAGGCCGGCTCTGCAGGGGAGGTGAGACCGTGGGCTGCGAGCGGCAGGGGATCCCAGGGCCGCGGCGGCGGTCAGGGGCGCGGCGAGGTGTGGAGGAGGGCAGGGGTCGTCGTCGGCGGGCGAGGCGTACGGCGGTTCCCTGGTGGCGGCGGGTTGCAGCGACGGCCGGAGGGGCAGGCCGCGGCCACGGGCGCCGTCGGGAGGGCACCGGGGAACGACTGCGCGGCGAGGTGGGCGGAGACGGCTTGGCTGCGCCGGCGTCGGGCGGGCGGATGGAGGACGCGGGGGAGGGCAGGCGTGCGGGGCGGCGCGCAGGGTCCTGCGGCGGCGGCGAGGACGGCAGGGAGGCGGGGGGGCTCGGCCCTGGCGGCGAGGTGGGCGGAGACGCGGCGGCGGAACGGCGGCAGCCGGAGCAGCGGGTGAGGGAGGCGGGGAAGAGGGGAGGAGCAAGCCGGCGGGATGGTGGCGAGCAGCGGCGGCGCACGCGCGGCTGCGTGGGAGCGGCGGAGGCGGGCGGAGGACGCGGCCGGGGGCGGTCGCCGGCGGCGGCGGGGCCTGGCGGGGTCGAGGACGAGGCGGGACCGGCCGGAGGGAGGAGGAGCACGGAGGCGCGGGAGCTGCGGCGCGGAGGCGAGGGCCCGCTGCGGCGAGAGGGTGCAGAGAGGGCGAGAGGGCCGGAGGGAAGGCTGGTGGCGACGTGCCGGGGCGGAGGGGGGGAGAGGCGCGACGGAGGCGGAGGACGCAGACGGCAGGGAGAGCGGGGTCCGGGAGGAGGAAGGTGGGACGCGGGACCCACGGGAGTGGGTCCGGGGCGTGGGGGGGTGGACGCGGTCTGCCCGCGGGGGGGGATGGGGCTGTCGGCGGGTGGGGACAGGAGGTCAGTGGGAGGAGGGAAGGGTAGGCGTGTGTGAGTTTGTGCTGCTGGGTTGGCTGGCGTGGGGGAGAGGTGGAGAGAGAGAGGAGGGGTGAGGTGATGTGGCAGAACTTGGTTGGGTGGGGGGATTGGGCCAGGTGACGTGTCGGGTGCGGATTGGCCGGGGTGAGGTGGCCAGAGGGTGGGTAGACTAGGTTGGGTAAGAAAAGATTTAGGGGGACTGGGTAGATATTTTTCTGGGGAAGTAGGCTGCTGCCGACTGGGCCGTTTCGGCCTGGCCGGTGGCGGCCTCCCCGGTATAAAATATTTTATCAGCTATTATTTTTATTTCTTTTAAAACAAAACTTTTGCAAAAAGGTTTGGGACATATAAAAGACCCGAACGGACCTAAGTTTTCGATTTTAATAAAGAGAAGGATAATTTTGGAAAACAACGACAGGCGTTTAGAAAATAGTTTTAGACAAACAATACATGATGATGACGATGCAATGCACAAGTTCAACGCGATTTTCTAGTAGTGGTTTTTGCGGGATGCCACAATTCGACACCACTAACAATGGATCTCGCCCTCGAGATCCGCCTCATGGTACCGGGAAGAAGGGCGGAGATCTGAATCTTCTCGCATCGTGTAGATCCCCGCGACACCACTAACAAGAGGTCGTTGTCCGTGATCGTCGAGAGAGCACTCCGGAAACAAAAAGGTCGAAGGTAGAGGTATCAGCAAATTAAGCCACCTCTAGCTTCCGTGGAAGGAGTAAAATTGCATCGATCCACCATTCAATGTACATAAGCGAATGATAAGAGTAGTGGTATGGTCGCGACTCCATCCCGCACTCAAAGCATTACTATGTACACGAATAGACAGATTATGCAACCAACTCTCAGGATTCAGACTGAAGATCTCGACAAGCGAGGTTCGGAAACAAAGGGGTGATGCAGACTCTGCATCGGGTCTGGCGTAGAGGATGTCGTCGCGTCGGAAACACCGGAAGGCACAAACAAGGAACAAAGAATGGTACCACAGGTAAAGGATCACTCGGCAGCATGAACACCGGATGGTAGAACACCGTTATCAAAGAAGGAAGCGAAATCCTGAAGGTACGACGGAAAATCCAACCACGAGAAGTCCTCGACTCGAAGAAAGAGAAGAGAGCGGATTCAAAACACGTAGAGGTAAGAGGAGAATAGCAGAGGGGTAAGGAGTAAAATCAGACCTAATTAGAACTATCCAACCATTTTTCAAAAATAGTTTTGACACTCTACTTCGGCCGTTAGCTAGGTTATCCTACAGGCTGGACTTGTGGGGTATCGTAACTGCTGAGCTCTGATACCACTCTGTAACACCCTCAGAATCGGACCTATGCAAGTTTGAGCAAATTTCGCCAAACCCGCATAGAAACGATTCAAAGGTGCCCACCAGGCACTTTCGTGCGGGTGGAAAACGAAGTAATAACATTACACAACAGTCCTCGATGGGACCCACAGAACAGATATATATACAACAGCGACTCAAAGAGTCAAGAATACAGATATACGGTACAAAGATCCAAATCACCTTGAAAAGAGGGAGCGTCCGACTACGGACAAGATGCAAATGGGGCTAAGAGCCCTGAAGAATAACCAATGGCGTCCATAACCCTGCCCAGGCCAAGCCAGAAGGGTAACCCTGCTAACGGCGTCGATCTCAAAACCTGCTTAAACAAAAGGGGTGCCGACAAAGGGCAAAGGAAAAAGAGGAGCGTCAGTACTGAGGCTAGTACACGGCGAGGCTAGAATTCGGCGGTCCTCGCCTACAAAGGTATAGTGGACTGAAGCGGCAGCGGCAGCATGCACTAAACAACCTATAGAGACTCGATACAACTGGCGGCAATCAGAGAGGGTAAGAAGGACCTATCCGGAACCAACCTGATACTACCATCAAACAAACCCATCCTGGCGTTTCCCCCTCGAGTCCAAACGAGGAAGTCAACCGAGGAACTCACACAGTTGGCAGTTTTACTTATTCAGTTATAGTTGCGACACTTTACTAGTCAGGTTTAGATAATCATCCTGATAAAGTAAGCAGTGGGTCATTTTAGTTAACCATTCCGTTATAGTTGCAGCACTTACTAATCAGATACAATTAGCATGAGATAAACCCAAACCCAGCAGTTGTTGGTACTTTTATTCAGCCATTCCGTTGTAGTTGCAATACTTACTAGTCAGGTACAATGGTCGCAAGCGACAATCCAAACAAGCAATTGTGGGCAGTATTATTTAGCCATTCCGTTATAATGAAGCTGATTACTAGTCATTATATAGTCAAATTGATAGCAGTAAACTTTAGTTATGCTTGTCTATGATCGAGATACTGTGCTCCAAGTCGTCCATATCCGCGGACACGGCTTTCAGAAAGTTTTACCCGGCCGGGGTGCACCAATAGCAACACACGCTCGATCAACCTCGGAAAAACCAACTCAAAACCCAACGAGGCTTTCACGACTGAACAATCACAGGATTCAGAAATATTTCGGGGGGCCACCCCTTGAAGTCTACCCGCAACGAAGTAAGCTAGCTCCGAGACGGACCCAAGGTTTGGGTGGACGGCTGTGAACGACTGGGAACCCAAAACTGGGCTTGTCGACACCGCGGAATCGTGTCCCGATCCTAAACAGTACAGTGTGCTCCTCGCACAATTTAAATACATAAGTAGCATGGCATAAGTACAGGATCGTAAATAAAACCTCAAACTAGTTTGTGGCCCCGAGAAATAAGACTGAATCAAGCTCTGGCTCAGGGGGGTCCCATATACCTCCCGGATGTGGATAGCGCGATAAATCAAGGAACAGGTATCAAGTACTCGGGGTCTTACGGGACACAAGTGGGCGTTCGGAAACCAAATATTTTCTATCACCCACCGATGCCTCTGCTTATTTCAATTTTAGTTGTTAAACAGAAATTAAAGTGAACGGTAAATAAAACTAGAATCATCTCCAACATCAACATGCGGCAATACATCAGCAACTGTGGCATATGACGACACACATCAGCACTTGAGCAAGCAACTACGACGCGCAAGTCCAACTATCTACCAAACAACAGTTAATAGGGTGTGTCCAAGGCAATATAGGGCTGCACGGTATATCACAGGTACGGAAACTAAAGCATCGCAACACAGATAGCAATAGATCAACAGGAGGGAATAAAGACTATAAAAGTAAGATAGGTAGAAAAGGGGGAGATGCTCGCCTGAAAACATTGTCGAAGGGTTCAACCGAAGATCGGGTCGAAGCTCACATCAACTCAACGGCCTTATCCGCGAAGAAGCAAAACACTAGAAGAAACAACGGGTGCAATATTTAATACAACGGCAGAAGATCGGCATGATGCATGTATGTTGCATGACATGGCAAAAGTGCGATGCAACTAGGTCAATATTAAGCGCAACCGGGGTCCGACACTTATTTAAATGGTTCATGTTGTTCAGAACCCCCGCAATTTCATTGTTGTTTAACAAGCCAGAATATATCACCAGTTCGCTACTCAAGTTTAAATGAGGCCAATATGAGACTAGATTTGCCCACATATGGGCCCCATATTTAATTATAAGGTGAATCGGCATAAGGCCCCCAAACCACATGTGCATGCGAGATGACAATTAAATATGCAACAAGTTGTTATGTTATAAAATAGGGTTCGAGGAAAAGGGGTCACACATCAGAGGGGGATCGACGATCTTGGGGTTCCGGGGTTCGGGGTTCGGGGTTGGTCTCAGGGTCCAGGGTTCGACGGAAGCATTCTCGGACTCCGGATCGTTCTCGGATATCGGGGTAGTTCTTGTCGCATCCAGGTTCTCGGGGCATGTTGTCGGTCATGGCGTTCGGGACGAAGCACTTGTCGCGTCGAGGTCTCGGTGTCGGGTGAAGATCTTGGCGTTCTCGGCGATCTTGGCATTCTGCAGGTTTAGGTCCTGGCGCTTCAGATCGACCTTCGATTCGGGGACTCGGGGTTCAGGGGTCTCGGCGTCCGTGTGGCGGTCTTGTCGTCTCGTGTAGGCGTGCTCGAGGTCGATGGCGAACTTGTCCGGTGGCGGTAGACCTTGGGGTTCCGGGGGTTCGCGTTTGATTGCATTGCGTTGGTGAAGATCTCGTGATGCCGGGGCCATCTCCGTTATATCGACCCCTCCACAAGAAGGGCACGGGCAGAGGTACCAAGAACAGCACAACCCACGAGGCATGCCTCCCGAGGACGCTGACTCGAACATCTTGCGGACAGGGCGCGCTCGGACGACAAAGGCCGTGGCGACGAAAGGCGGCAGAACGTTGCGGGCCCATGCCTCGGTCGGCGGGCTTGCCGGACAGCGCCGAGGAGGGCCCGGCCTCGAGGCCGGCTCTGCAGGGGAGGTGAGTGAAGGGTTCGCAGCATAGAAAACAAAAATTTTCCTACGATGTGAACTATATACCAAGATCTATTTATACTAGATACAAACAACGGGCGGATGTATATCCGTAGAGAACATACCCTTGAAGACCGACAAAGTTTAACGAGTCCCACTCGTGGTTGATGTAGACGATCTCTTGCCGATCTCAAGATCGAGAGGAAGTCCTAGCGCCGCAAATCAGCAGCGCATCCGTGCTCGCACACACGTTCGAGGCACCGAGCAACCTCCGCCTCCTCGCTCCAGCGATGCAGCGGAAGCACAACTCTTTCTTGCCGAATAGCCACCGGGAACATGTATCTCGCTAGTCCGAGACCATGGGGGATAAATTCTAGAGGGGGAGAGAGATCCTTCACGAGGAGGTGTGAGTGAGAAGTGAGAGGAGGGGCTCCTTTTATAGGAGGAGGGGGGAACCCCAAGGGTGTGGCCGGCGCATGGGGGCTGCCCCCTTGCCCTCCCCTCTTCATGTGGGTGGACACTCCACTCACAAAACTCCTCCAAATTCCTCCACTCAAAATCCCACTCAAAGATCCCATTAAATTTCCACCAAATTTAATGCAAACTCTCATTAAATAAAACTCTTTTATTTTATTCAGAATTTTGTCAATTACTTTAATGACAAACATTCACAAATAACCCCTTGCTAGAATTCTATTTCACATGCATAACCACTTTATGCAATTTCACCCGAAAACCTATTTCGGTATCTAGTGAAATAAATTCCTGCGCTTGTTTATTCTTTCGGCATGAAACTTTTGCTCCAATTGGATGTCGGTGTCTCTTAAGTGTGTCACCCTACGGTTCGTGAATAGTGCGGACATGATCGAGACCCCTCTCAGATCAATAATCAGAAGCGGGATCTGGAGACCCATACTGACTCCCACACATTCAACGATGACTTTCTTGTGATCGTCGGAACCTTTTACGCTAGTATCTTAATCCCTTTGTTTCACGATATATTACATGCCCGAGATTCGATCATCGGTATCTCCATACCTAGTTTAATCTCGTTACCGACATGCACTCTTTTCTCGTTCCCGTGATATAACATTCTAGTGATCAAATCACTTGCTTGCAAGCTAATCAATGTGATATCACCGAGAGGGCCCAGAGTATATCTATCCGTCATCGGGATGAACAAATTCCACTCTCGATCCATGAGCCTCTACATAACACTTTATTAGTTCTGAACCCATCTTTATAATCACCCTGTTACGGTGTGACGTTTGATGTTATCAAGAAACTCTTCCGGTGTTAGTGATTGACATGATCTCATGGTCTAAGGATTAGGATCACTTCGTAAGTTGTTATAGCAATATAAACTTAATGACTTTGATCGTAATGCTATACTTCGGATGAATGTTCATCACATCATTACACTAATGTTGTGATCCCGTTATTAACAACATCCAATGTCCATGATCAGGAAACCTTGATCATCTTGTTAATCAACGAGCTAGTTTATGAGAGAGGCTTAACTAGGAACTTTCTGTTTGTTTATTAAACACACATGTATTAACGTTTCCGTATTAATACAATTATAGCATGCAAAATAAACATCTATCATATACTTGGAATACACATAATAAACAATTTATTATTGCCTCTCAGGGCATATTCCCTTCAGTCTCCCACTTGCACTAGAGACAATAATCTAGTTACATAGTGATATATCTAACACCCATTGAGTTCTGGTGTTGATCATGTTTTGCTCTAGGGAGAGTTTTAGTCAACGGATCTGCTACATTGAGATCCGTATGTACTTTACAAATCTTTATATCTCCATCCTTGACATGCTCGCGGATGGAGTGAAACCGGCGCTTAATATGCTTGGAATGCTTGTGAGACCTTGGCTCTTTGGCATTGGCAATGGCACCATTGTTGTCACAATAGATCACCATTGGGTCCAACGCGCTTGCCATAACTCCTAGTTCGGATATGAACTCCTTCATCCAAACTGCTTCCTGAGCCGCTTCCGAAGCAGCAACATATTCGGCCTCCGTTGTTGATCCCGCTACCACAGGTTGTTTGGAGCTACTCCAACTAACCGCTCCGCCATTCATGAGAAATACGTATCCGGATTGAGACTTAGAGTCATCCGGATCGGTGTCAAAGCTAGCGTCGACATAACACTTAGCGACGAGCTCTTCTTCACCTCCGTATACAAGAAACATATCCTTAGTTCTTCGTAAGTACTTAAGGATATTCTTGACCGCTATCCAGTGTTCCGAACCTGGATCCGATTGGTACCTACTAGTCAAACTAATAGCGTGTGCCACATCCGGTCTTGTACATAGCATGGCGTACATAATAGAGCCTATGGCTGAAGCATAGGGGATTTTGTCCATTATCTCTCTTTCTTCCGCCGAAGCCGGACTTTGAGTCTTACTCAATGTCTTGCCTTGCAACATAGGTAAGAACCCCTTCTTACTTCCGTCCATTTTAAACTTCTTTAAAATCTTATCAAGGTATGTACTTTGCGATAGCCCTATTAGGCGCCTAGATCTATCTCTATAGATCTTTATGCCTAATATGTATGACGCTTCACCTAGGTCCTTCATTGAAAATTTGCTGTTTAGATAACTTTTAACACTGTTTAAAAGTTCTATATCATTTCCGATCAATAATATGTCATCCACATATAATATCAGAAATGCCACATTGCTCCCACTCACTTTCTTGTAAATACAAGCTTCTCCATAAGTTTGGACAAATCCAAACTCTTTGATCACCTCATCAAAGCGGAGATTCCAACTTCTTGATGCTTGCTTCAATCCATAGATGGATCGTTGAAGCTTGCACACCTTGTTAGCATCCTTAGGATCGACAAAACCCTTTGGTTGTATCATATACAACTCTTCTTCAATATTACCATTGAGAAACGCGGTTTTGACATCCATCTGCCATATTTCATAATCGAAATATGCAGCAATTGCTAACATAATCCTAACTGACTTTAGCATCGCTACGGGAGAGAAAGTCTCATCGTAGTCAACTCCTTGAATTTGTCGAAACCCCTTTGCGACAAGTCGAGCTTTATAGATGGTCACATTACCATCAGCATCAGTTTTCCTTTTGAAAATCCATTTGTTCTCTACGGCCTTTCGGTCGTGAGGTAATTCCACCAAGTTCCAAACTTGATTTTCATACATGGATTCCATCTCGGATTTCATGGCTTCTAACCATTTGTTGGAATCCGGGCTCATCATCGCTTCTTCATACGTCGCAGGGTCATTATATTCATCAACCATGAAATTTATGACAGGATTTCCGTACAGCTCGGGAGCTGCACGCGTCCTGTTTGACCTGCGAGGTTCGGTAGTACTCTCTTTCGGAGTTTCATGATCATTATCATTAGTTCCCTCTTCAACAGGTGGAGCCAACTCCGGAACGACTTCCGGCGCTGCGCTACTCGCCATACTTTGAAGAGAAGGTTCCACAACCTCTTCGAGTTCTACCTTCCGACTACTCACACCTTTCGCGAGAAACTCTTTCTCTAGAAAGGATCCATTCTTGGCAACAAAAACCTTGCCCTCGGATCTGTGATAGAAGGAATACCCAATAGTTTCTTTAGGGTATCCTATGAAGACGCATTTTTCCGCTTTGGTTTCGAGTTTATCCGGTTGAAGTTTCTTCACATAAACATCGCAACCCCAAACTTTAAGAAATGACAACTTAGGTTTGTTTCCAAACCACAATTCATACGGTGTCGTTTCAACGGATTTAGATGGTGCCCGATTTAAAGTGAATGCAGCAGTTTCTAGTGCATAACCCCAAAATGACAACGGCAAGTCCGTCAGAGACATCATAGATCGAACCATATCTAATAAAGTACGATTACGACGTTCCGACACACCATTTCGCTGTGGTGTTCCGGCAGGTGTGAGTTGTGAAACAATTCCACACTCTTTCATGTGAGTGCTAAACTCGTAACTTAGATACTCACCTCCACGGTCAGACCGTAGAAATTTGATATTTCTATTACGATGATTTTCAACTTCATTCTGAAATTCCTTGAACTTTTCAAAGGTTTCAGACTTGTGTTTCATCAAGTAGATATAACCGTATCTACTCAAATCATCCGTGAAAGTAACAAAATAACGATATCCACCTCGCGCCGACACACTCATTGGACCACATACATCAGAATGTATGATTTCCAATAAATCTGTCGCCCGTTCCATTGAACCGGAAAACGGCGTTCTAGTCATCTTGCCCATAAGGCATGGCTCACATGTATCAAATGATTCATAATCAAGTGATTCCAAAAGTCCATCCGAATGGAGCTTCTTCATGCGTTTAATGCCAATATGACCTAGACGGCAGTGCCACATATATGCGGATATATCATCATCAAGTTTAATCCTTTTAGCATCAACATTATGAATATGTGTAACATTATCATCGAGATCCAACAGAAATAAACCATTCAACATTGGTGCATGACCATAAAAGATTTCATTCATATAAATGGAACAACCATTGTTCTCAGATTTGAATGAAAAACCACTTTGCATCAAACATGATCCAGATACAATGTTCATGCTCAGTGCAGGCACCAAATAACAGTTATTTAAGTTTATGACTAATCCCGACGGTAAGTGGAGAGGTAGCGTTCCGACGGCGATCACATCAACACTTGATCCATTGCCGACACGCATCTTGACCTCACCCCTTGCTAGTGGTCGCCTGTTCCGCAGCCTCTGGTTCGAGTTACAAATATTAGCAACTGAACCGGTATCAAATACCCAGGTGCTACTGCGAGCACTAGTCAAGTACACATCAATAACATGTATATCATATATACCTTTGTTTGCCTTGCCGGCCTTCTTGTCTGCCAGATACTTGGGGCAGTTGCGCTTCCAGTGGCCAGTCCTCTTACAATAGTAGCACTCGGTATCAGACTTAGGTCCAACTCGGGGTTTCTTTTCAGGCGCGGCAACAGGCTTGCCGCCCTTACTTCCCTTCCGTTTTCCCTTCTTGTCTTTCTTGAAACCAGTGTTCCTATTGATCATCAACACTTGATGTTCCTTTTTGATCTCCACTTCTGCAGTTTTAAGCATTGACAGAAGCTCGGGGAGAGACTTCTTCATGCCCTGCATATTATAGTTCATCACGAAGCTCTTATAGCTAGGTGGCAGAGACTGCAGAACACGATGGATGCCTAAGTCAATGGGAATCGTTATTCCCAAGGACACAAGCTTATCGGCGTAACCCGACATCTTGAGTACATGCTCACTAACGGAGCTGTTCTCTTCCATCATGCAGCTAAAGAACTTTTCTGAAGCATTGTAGCTCTCTACAGCAGCATGTGTGTCGAAAATCATTTTCAACTCACCCATTGTATCAAAAGCATTGCCGTTTTCGAAACGCTTTCGAAGTTCCGGCTCTAGCCCATACAATATGCCGCAATGAACTAAGTTGTGGTCCTCCTGACGAGTCAGATAGACATTCTTCTCCTCCTCAGGGGCATCATCAAAAGGTGGGGGGCCTAACGGCGCTTCTAGCACATATTGCTTTTGTGCAGCAGAGAGGAGAATCCTCAAATTCATGGCCCATTCAGTAAAGTTGCTACCGTTCGTTGCTAGTTTCTCTTTCTCCATGAACGCATTGAAATTAAAAGCAGGTGATGCCATCTACAACAGAATTTGTAAAGTTTAGACTAAGTGTATGATAGATTGAGTTCAACTAATCTATATTACGAATGAACTCCCACTCAAAAGCGACATCCCTCGTGTCCTTTTGGTGATTACATGAACCAAATCCACTACACCAAGTCCGATCATCACGTGAGTCGGTATAGCTTCAAAGGCGAGCATCAAATGGGCATCATATCAACTATATGACTCATGCTTAACCTTTCGGTCTGTGTTCCGAGGCCATGTCTGTACATGCTAGGCTCGCCAAGTTAGAACCTTAGTATTTTTGCGTGTGTAACTGTCTTACACCCGAAGTATGGTCGAGGATCCAAGTACACCCGATCATCACGTGATGTCTTGGAGCGACGAAAACATAATCGGTGCATACTAAAGGAAGAACACATTCTTATCTTGATATTTAAATGAGGGATCATCTTATTATGCTTAACAAAGCGCTAAATAAGCAATATAAGATGCAAACAAACATCATTTGTTTATTAGTGAAATTATATGGTTCCCGCAGATGATCCCTATCATGTGCATCGTGGTATGATCACTATCATACCTATATGTGTAAATCCACAGTCTATGGATTTTACACGCTATGTGTGTTGTAAGAGTATCATCTCATACTTCTACTTACAACACTACCATATTATAACACTAGCCCAGCAACAATCTAAACTAGACGCCTCTAATTTATCCATTGCAAGTTTTACGTGGCTGAGGGCTTTCGAGATAGAACCGTTCTTACCTACGAACATGAACCACAACGAGGATAATCAAATTGTTGACAACTCGCTTGCAAAATAGATATTGACTATAGTAGGAGAGACAGACACCCGCTAGCCACTTATGCAAACTAGTTGCATGTCAAGCGTGGAACAGGTCTCATGTGCGAGGACATGTAAAGTTTGTCCGGGCCGCTTCATCCCACTATGCCACCAATATCCAAAATCACAAGAAAGAAGCAACAACATGATCATCATCGCCCACATACTCATATGTGTACTACCCGTGTAAAGTATCTACGCATAGATCCGGCTCTGATACCACTGAAGGGTTCGCAGCATAGAAAACAAAAATTTTCCTACGATGTGAACTATATACCAAGATATATTTATACTAGATACAAACAACGGGCGGATGTATATCCGTAGAGAACATACCCTTGAAGACCGACAAAGTTTAACGAGTCCCACTCGTGGTTGATGTAGACGATCTCTTGCCGATCTCAAGATCGAGAGGAAGTCCTAGCGCCGCAAATCAGCAGCGCATCCGTGCTCGCACACACGTTCGAGGCACCGAGCAACCTCCGCCTCCTCGCTCCAGCGATGCAGCGGAAGCACAACTCTTTCTTGCCGAATAGCCACCGGGAACATGTATCTCGCTAGTCCGAGACCATGGGGGATAAATTCTAGAGGGGGAGAGAGATCCTTCACGAGGAGGTGTGAGTGAGAAGTGAGAGGAGGGGCTCCTTTTATAGGAGGAGGGGGGGAACCCCAAGGGGGTGGCCGGCGCATGGGGGCTGCCCCCTTGCCCTCCCCTCTTCATGTGGGTGGACACTCCACTCACAAAACTCCTCCAAATTCCTCCACTCAAAATCCCACTCAAAGATCCCATTAAATTTCCACCAAATTTAATGCAAACTCTCATTAAATAAAACTCTTTTATTTTATTCAGAATTTTGTCAATTACTTTAATGACAAACATTCACAAATAACCCCTTGCTAGAATTCTATTTCACATGCATAACCACTTTATGCAATTTCACCCGAAAACCTGTTTCGGTATCTAGTGAAATAAATTCCTGCGCTTGTTTATTCTTTCGGCATGAAACTTTTGCTCCAATTGGATGTCGGTGTCTCTTAAGTGTGTCACCCTACGGTTCGTGAATAATGCGGACATGATCGAGACCCCTCTCAGATCAATAATCAGAAGCGGGATCTGGAGACCCATACTGACTCCCACACATTCAACGATGACTTTCTTGTGATCGTCGGAACCTTTTACGCTAGTATCTTAATCCCTTTGTTTCACGATATATTACATGCCCGAGATTCGATCATCGGTATCTCCATACCTAGTTTAATCTCGTTACCGACATGCACTCTTTTCTCGTTCCCGTGATATAACATTCTAGTGATCAAATCACTTGCTTGCAAGCTAATCAATGTGATATCACCGAGAGGGCCCAGAGTATATCTATCCGTCATCGGGATGAACAAATTCCACTCTCGATCCATGAGCCTCTACATAACACTTTATTAGTTCTGAACCCATCTTTATAATCACCCTGTTACGGTGTGACGTTTGATGTTATCAAGAAACTCTTCCGGTGTTAGTGATTGACATGATCTCATGGTTTAAGGATTAGGATCACTTCGTAAGTTGTTATAGCAATATAAACTTAATGACTTTGATCGTAATGCTATACTTCGGATGAATGTTCATCACATCATTACACTAATGTTGTGATCCCGTTATTAACAACATCCAATGTCCATGATCAGGAAACCTTGATCATCTTGTTAATCAACGAGCTAGTTTATGAGAGAGGCTTAACTAGGAACTTTCTGTTTGTTTATTAAACACACATGTATTAACGTTTCCGTATTAATACAATTATAGCATGCAAAATAAACATCTATCATATACTTGGAATACACATAATAAACAATTTATTATTGCCTCTCAGGGCATATTCCCTTCAGTGAGACCGTGGGCTGCGAGCGGCAGGGGATCCCAGGGCCGCGGCGGCGGTCAGGGGCGCGGCGAGGTGTGGAGGAGGGCAGGGGTCGTCGGCGGCGGGCGAGGCGTACGGCGGTTCCCTGGTGGCGGCGGGTTGCGGCGACGGCCGGAGGGGCAGGCCGCGGCCACGGGCGCCGTCGGGAGGGCGCCGGGGAACGACTGCGCGGCGAGGTGGGCGGAGACGGCTTGGCTGCGCCGGCGTCGGGCGGGCGGATGGAGGACACGGGGGAGGGCAGGCGTGCGGGGCGGCGCGCAGGGTCCTGCGGCGGCGGCGAGGACGGCAGGGAGGCGGGGGGGCTCGGCCCTGGCGGCGAGGTGGGCGGAGACGCGGCGGCGGAACGGCGGCAGCCGGAGCAGCGGGTGAGGGAGGCGGGGAAGAGGGGAGGAGCAAGCCGGCGGGATGGTGGCGAGCAGCGGCGGCGCACGCGCGGCTGCCTGGGAGCGGCGGAGGCGGGCGGAGGACGCGGCCGGGGGCGGTCGCCGGCGGCGGCGGGGCCTGGCGGGGTCGAGGACGAGGCGGGACCGGCCGGAGGGAGGAGGAGCACGGAGGCGCGGGAGCTGCGGCGCGGAGGCGAGGGCCCGCTGCGGCGAGAGGGTGCAGAGAGGGCGAGAGGGCCGGAGGGAAGGCTGGTGGCGACGCGCCGGGGCGGGGGGGAGAGGCGCGACGGAGGCGGAGGACGCAGACGGCAGGGAGAGCGGGGTCCGGGAGGAGGAAGGTGGGACGCGGGACCCACGGGGGTGGGTCCGGGGCGTGGGGGGTGGACGCGGTCTGCCCGCGGGGGGGGGGATGGGGCTGTCGGCGGTGGGGACAGGAGGTCAGTGGGAGGAGGGGAGGGTAGGCGTGTGTGAGTTTGTGCTGCTGGGTTGGCTGGCGTGGGGGAGAGGTGGAGAGAGAGAGGAGGGGTGAGGTGATGTGGCAGAACTTGGTTGGGTGGGGGGATTGGGCCAGGTGACGTGTCGGGTGCGGATTGGCCGGGGTGAGGTGGCCAGAGGGTGGGTAGACTAGGTTGGGTAAGAAAAGATTTAGGGGGACTGGGTAGATATTTTTCTGGGGAAGTAGGCTGCTGCCGACTGGGCCGTTTCGGCCTGGCCGGTGGCGGCCTCCCCGGTATAAAATATTTTATCAGCTATTATTTTTATTTCTTTTAAAACAAAACTTTTGCAAAAAGGTTTGGGACATATAAAAGACCCGAACGGACCTAAGTTTTCGATTTTAATAAAGAGAAGGATAATTTTGGAAAACAACGACAGGCGTTTAGAAAATAGTTTTAGACAAACAATACATGATGATGACGATGCAATGCACAAGTTCAACGCGATTTTCTAGTAGTGGTTTTTGCGGGATGCCACACATGTACCTCTCAAAGGGGAACATATTGTGTAGAAATACAGGACCGAGAATGGCAATCTCTTCTACTAGGTGAACCAGGAGATGCGTCATAATATTGAAGAAGGATGGTGGGAACACCAACTCAAAGCTGACAAGACATTGGGCCACATCTGTTTGTAACCCTGGTAGGCTTTCTGGATCGATTACCTTCTGAGATATTGCATTGAGGAATGCACATAGCTTCACAATGGGTACTCGAACATTTTCAGGTAGAAGCCCCCTCAATGCAATCGGAAGCAATTCTGTCATAATCACGTGGCAGTCATGAGACTTCAGGTTTTGGAATTTTTTCTCTGCCATATTTATTATTCCCTTTATATTCGACGAGAAGCCAGACGGGACCTTGATACTGCTCAAACATTCAAAAAAGATTTCCTTCTCTGCTTTGGTAAGAGCGTAGCTGGCAGGAGTTAAGTGGCATCGTTTACCCTTCTCGTTCTCAGGATGCATAGGCTCTTCAGGGGCCTTCAGACGTTGCTGGTCCTGTCGTGCTTCCGGTGTATCTTTTGTCTTCCCATACACTCCTAGAAAGCCTAGCAGGTTCACGCAAACATTCTTCGTCACGTGCATCACGTCGATTGAAGAGCGGACCTCTAAGACTTTCCAATAGGGTAGGTCCCAAAATATAGATTGCTTCTTCCACATGGGCGCGTGTCCGGCATCGTCATTCGGAACAGATAGACTGCCAGAACCTTTTCCAAAGATTACTTCTAGGTCCTTGACCATACCAAATACCTCAGCGGTACGGACGACAGGCTTCCTCTGGGGTTCTGCCAGACGTTTGAAATGCTTGCCTTTCTTTCTTACTGGATGCAGGTTCGGAAGAAATCGGCGATACCCTAGGTACACAACCTTCTTACATTTATCCAAATATACACTTTCAGTATCATCTAAACGGTGTGTGCATGCATTGTATCCCTTGTTTGTCTGCCCTGAAATGTTACTAAGAGCAGGCCAATCATTGATGGTTACGAAAAGCAATGCTCGTAGGTCAAATGGCTCCCCTTTGTGCTCATCCCACATACGTACACCTGGTTTGGCCCACAGCTGTAAAAGTTCTTCAACTAATGGCCTTAGGTACACATCAATGTCGTTGCCGGGTTGCCTCGGGCCTTGGATGAGCACTGGTATCATAATGAACTTCCTCTTCATACACAACCAAGGAGGAAGGCTATAGATACATAGGGTCACAGGCCAGGTGCTGTGACTGCAGCTCTGCTCACCAAAAGGATTCATGTCGTCTGTACTTAGACCAAACCTTAAGTTCCTTGCGTCATGTGCAAAGTCCGGGTACTCTCGCTCGACTTTTCTCCACTGTGACCCATCAGCGGGGTGTCTCAACATCGCGTCTTTCTTACGGTCTTCCATGTGCCATCGCAATAACTTGGCATGCTCTTTATTTCTGAAGAGACGTTTTAACCGTGGTATTATAGGAGCATACCACATAACCTTGGCGGGAACCTTCTTCCTAGGGGCCTCGCCCTCAACATCGCCAGGATCGTCTCGTCTGATCTTATACCGCAGTGCAGTGCATACCGGGCATGCATCCAAATTCTCGTACTTCTCACCGCGGTAGAGGATGCAGTCATTAATGCAGGCATGTATCTTCTGCACGTCTAATCCTAGAGGGCAGACAACCTTCTTTGCTTGGTATGTACTGTCAGGCAACTCATTATTTCTTGGAAGAAGATTCTTCATTTTTACCAACAACTTTGAAAATGCGCTGTCAGTCACACCATTCTCTGCCTTCCATTGCAGCAAATCCAGTGTGGCACCTAGCTTTTTGTGGCCATCTTCGCAAGTTGGATACAACAATGTTTTGTGATCCTTTAACATCTGCTCCAGCTTCTCCTTCTCCTTTTCAGTTTCACATTCTTCCTTTGCATCAGTAATGGCCCGACCAAGATCGTCATCAGCGGGCCCATCTGCTCCCTCTTGATCTTCATTATCTACCTCCGTTGCATTATCATCATATTCAGGATACATATTATGATAGTTTTCATCATCCTCTTCTTCTTCGTTGTCTTCCATCACAACCCCTTTTTCTCCGTGCTTGGTCCAACAATTATAGCTGGGCATGAAACCGGATCGAAGCAGGTGGGCGTGAATGGTTCTGGTATTTGAGTAGTCTTTCTTGTTCTGACAGTGAACACACGGACAACACATAAAACCATTGTGACCACGGTTTGCATTAGCCACAACGATGAAATTTTGGAGGCCCGTAATGTACTCGGAAGTGCGGCGGTCACCGTACATCCATTGCCGATTCATCTGCATTAATATGTAGTATATATCAAAAAATAATAGGGAGATGACCATTTATATATATAGTACATCAATGACACATGAAACTATAGTTGCCGACCTCGACCGAGACGGAAAGAGCAACAAGAAAGCTTATTTTGAGCTCTCGGGCATTTCACCGAACACGTCTAGTGCATATGAAAAAAACACAAACTAGCACTCTTCACACCCTCTTGCTAGGCTCCAAAATGTGAAAGAATGGAAGAGTGGGGTGTGTGTGGGCTGGGGTGGTGTCTTATATAGCCTCCCCTTTAACACCGGTTCATGCCACGAACCGGTGTTAAAGGGGGGGTGCGCGGGCCACTAGTGCAGGGACCTTTAACACCGGTTCGTGGCACGAACCGGTGTTAAAGGGGGGCTCCTTTAATGCCGCAGGGGCCACGCTGGTACGGCCCCCCCTTTAACACCGGTTCGTAAAAGAACCGGTGTTAAAGCCCCTTTTCGGGATCAACAAAATACCTCGTTTCCACTAGTGGACGATGGTGATATTACAGGACCAGAAGATAGCAATATCTGACTGCCAAATCCATATGCACAGCTAGCATGGTGGATAGCAAATCCGTATATATATATATATATATATATATATATATATATATATATATATATATGGGAAATAGTGGCATGCACATGGTGGCCACGGTGCATAGGCTAGATGCCGTTGTATTAGATTAAGGGAGCAAACGGAGTAAAGTTGTCAAACGGTGGCTCTCTTCAAACTATCTAACATTCTTCATTCGAGAGCCAAAACATGGTACACGGTAGAAGAATGTTGTACAAACACATAGATGAATTGAGGACGCCGGTGAGCACACGTCCATGTTTCACCCACCATGCAATCCGTACGTGGAGACTGGCAGGGTCGAAGCTAGGAAAAAGGGTTGCTGGGGTCAACATGAATAAGTCGAAACAATGTGTGCTTGGAAAATGTACCACTAATATATACTCCTTTCATTTCAATAAATAAGACATCCATGTTTCTGTGGATTTGTTCGACCAAGAATTACTCCAAATACATGAAGATTGTTAGTATAAACTAGCATATTATAAAATGTTTTTAATACGAATCCAACGATGCTAATTATGTATAATATAATCAAAACTTTGTTACTCAATCTTTTGGTCAAATTTTGCCTTAAAATGTGTGTGTGACTTATTCTTTGAAACGGAGGTAGTATGTGTACATCGCATGGCCAAATGGGTAGCTGGTACTAATTAAAGATTGAGTTATGTATATTTTAGCAAACTCTCATAAATGAGAAACAATAATTGTTAATATATAATGTTAAACTAAAGTTGGATTACAAAAGTAATTACCTCACTACTTTTGACCTCTACGTTTTTTATCATAAGAAAACCGTCTATCACAACTTTATGTGGAGTTGAATATAGAAGTCTTTACTTCAAGAATCAAATGATGCAATGATTCATGAAATCATCACCAATACGATTATGTAAGCACCTTGGGTGCATATGCATCTGGTATGAAAAAACATTTTTCAAAAAGTTAAAAATTTGAAAAAAATATGATCATGTGTAGCTTCATGTCTGAGACACACACGAAGTTATTCCACCAAAAACCGATATGTGTTTGTGTGTTGTGTAAAAAAGACAATTTTTTGTATCATGAAGCACGTTATCTTAGCACCAAATTTTGTCTTCTTTGCACAAACCACCCAAAATGTTCATTTTTCATGAAACGACTTGGCGCGCACCTAAAACTTAAAGTTCTACGTGCATATATTTTTTATAATTTTTTTGGCATTTCAAATTTTGACAAAAATCAAATTCAAATAAAGGGTGCATATGCACCCGGGAACAAAAATGTCACGTCCGATTATATAGCGCTATTTTAACTATTTTCATCAATGGGGCACACATCAGCGGACGTGCGCTGCCACAGGAGCAGGACGACGAGCGACGTCGCTGAAAAAAAGGAAACGAGGTGGCGAAGAGCAGGCATGAAGTCCGAGCGACTCAAGCGATGTTTTTCTTAGCGATCTAGCGATTCTGGATATTGTTGGGCTTGCACACATAAATAGAGTCTAACTGGTTAGGACAAAATTGTATTCTCACGGGTCATTTTGTCTACTGAGCTGGGTCAAAATCTATTTTCACTTGGGTCATATTTTTCCGCGATTTGGGCCAAAGTCACTGGGATCAACTGACCCCAGCCGGACACTGTAGCTCCGCCCCTGGTGCATGTGCTTCCTATTTCTCATCTGCATGTTGATGTTATAAAACGGAGTTAACTGTCCCGTTTTATTTGTGCCGACACCGTTAGCCTAGTAGCTTGGAACGTCCTGCATGCAGCGGCTGCTTGATGCCTCAAGACATGCACCCGTCATCCATAAGAAATATAACTTGGAAACTTATATGAATAACATGCATGGTTCACGGTGTCTTTACTAGCCGTCTCCATGAGAGAACTAATAAAATGCATGCAATTTACAAACACATATCGTCCATGGATGTACCGGCTGTACTATTTAGTAGCTAGGTAGCCAGCAAACCTCCCGTGTACTTCTTATTCTACTTATGGTCACCGTTGTCCTCCTCGCTACCTTCTAACATCAATTCTTGCTGTAGATTCGAGCTATACGACAACGGTGGTAGCTGACCAAGGCGATGGGTATATTGAGAAAATTGTTGGTATGTTATTTCTTTGGCCTTTTTTATGTAAGATTGACAACATTACTCGTGGACATCCATCCGTTATTCACACGTGGGATTGCACAAAAATCGAGCGTTCAAACGTCACCGTGAGCAGCACTCAATTCAACCCCTAAAGCGGAGTTGCTAATGGTATGGAACATGAAAGTAGACGGCAAAAGACGTACGTGTACTGGCCGAGAGCCATATTTCATGGATGTGTTCTGCTGATGTCGTTCGACTTTTAATGCTTGTTGTACCGTGAAATACGCATGCATGTATAGTCTACTGATTGGATGGCCAGCATTAGTAGCAACTACAGCCTGATACATGCATGTTAGACTACACCGTGCAGCACGTATGTGTACTTCCCGACGACCATATTTTATGGATGTATTTTGCCAGTCTGACATGCACCACAATCCATCTATGATAAAAGGGTACTCCGTGGCCATTACGGGCAGCAAATCCGCGTCGATATATATATAGCGGCGCACGGGTTGGCAACCATGTATTTTGGCTCTTTTGATGAAGTTAGCCATCTCCTTGCTCTCACAGTGTGTGTGTCGGGGTGTGACTCCCGTTTGTTCAAGACGTTACTCACCTGGCCATTTGATAAATACATCACCGTGTTTGTTTTTCTTCTTTTCTCCATTTCCATTTTTAGCAGTTTGTTTACGGTACTAGTACAGAGAGAGACCGGTAGCTCATTTTACATAAAACAAACAACCTATGACATGTTTTTGATGAAAAAATACATCGTACAAAAATGGCACATGCATGCAGTAACTTGCTTTATGAAAAAGATCCATAAAAACGTAAAGAAATTAGCTGCTAACTTGAAGGAACATGACGGTGTCAGCTGGTGGGGAGTAGGTGCTATTCTTCCTGGTTGCTCTCATGGCTGAAATTTTGAACTTGGCAGAGGAGGATAAAGCTAATATATATACCATAATATGCAAATTATTCTGGCCACGGCTCCCCGCCCTATTGTCGAAAAAACAACTATGGACTGTGATTTGCAAATGAAACACGGGTATATATTTGCACTGTAACCCAGCCTAAAGGTTCTTTACTTTCTGCTGCAGCCGTATATAAGTAGAACGTAAACAACTATGGCCACGGGTCTCTGTTCCACTTTCCATAAATAATAACATCATAAATAAGAATGGAATGTGTTTTGCAAATGAAACATGGATATTTCAACGGATTTGCTAGTTCTCAGGCGCCTGAGAACTTCTTAAATCTCAGTCGACTCTTTCACCGTTTGATTTACCTCGTGATTCGTGCTACACATGAATTGCAACTTGGATGTAACTGAGAATTGAATGAGTTGCAACTAGGTTGTAACTGAGAACTAGTACAAATCTTATAAGTTGCACGTAGGTTGCAACTGAGAATTAGCACAAATATTAGGACGATATCAGCGACTTAGACATAACTAATTCTCAGGCGCCTGAGATCTAGCCACTCCCATATTTCAAGCCCACGGCTGCTCTGGGTGTGACGGCGTTTACAAACCGGATTTGATGTTGCATGCAACAAAATAAACACAGCGTGTTCTCTTTATCGAATTAGACGGTAGACACACTATGCGCATGTACCACCCTAGACACCCCACTATATATATATAAAAGCTCTGTTAGACACACTGGGTGTAGAATAATCTATTCTGCACCCGGATCGATCACCGAGCCAGAGCGCCCCGCCTACCTGGTGCGGGTTTGCCCAAAGTTTCCCGTCCATTCGCAGCCTCACAGGCCCACCCCTCGTGTTAATATTTTTTTACTTGGACGGTTAATTTTATGGTCGTTGGGTTTGGAGCTACGCCCACAATCCTCCTCATATTTTTTCCCCTAGGTCTAATCGAGAGTGCGGCGGGCGGTTTGGGATCTCGGTGGCCCGGGGAGAGCGGCGAGCGACTGCGGCGGCCGACAAGCGACTGGAGCTGGTATTTTCGACTTTAGCGACGGGCGGCCTCAATGGATAAGCGAGCGGTGCGTGGGCTCGTCGGCGCTGTCGGTTTCCTCGGCGGCAGGTGGAATTGGCGGGCAGCGTGGCGGGTGGTGGCTGCGGAATCGGCATCGCGGTGAACGGTGGGTCTGTACTGCAGGCGGAGCAGGCCGGTGTCGGGCGCCGCGAAGATTGGTCTCGGCGGTCGGGGCGAGCGGCTGTGATCCTCCTTTTTGCTACGGGTGTCTTCTACGCAGGAGAAGAACGGTCGGACTCCCTTCCATCGATTCGAGCCATCATCAACGCCTTCATCTCGCGACCTGTTCTGCATCCGCCTCTAGAGGAGTCCACGGCTACTCAACAGACTACGCTGGTAAGGAATTCTAGCACAAATCTAATTTCTTAGCCCATCTTCGTTGCTTGTGTATTTGTTCAAACACTCTATATGCTGGATCACGTAAATTTTTTATTACCCAGGCATTCGTGGAGCTGCAAATTTGAGTTAAATCTATTTCACTTGCAATGAGATGGACTCGTATTGATCCTCTCCCATTATGTCCTGGTCGGCAGGTCGATTCGTCTTGAGTTCCTGTACTACGCTTGCGTGTGTCCTCTGCTCCTCCATGGCCACCGGAGGAACGTCCCCGAGCGCCGCTGTCGTCTGCGGTGCATCTAGTGTGCCTCGTCACCAGCAGTGCGCCGGCCTCCCCCAACCATCTTCCGCCGGCATCCCGTCGCTGGCATCCGGAGAGCCCCGTGTTCCTCCATTCCCGCTTCAGCTACCTGGTGGGCCTGGCCGGCAAGGTAGGACATAGTTGTTCCTTACTTTTTTCTTCAGATTTTATTTGGTTACAACCATCCTGTAGACTAGTGTAGCTGTTATTCTGCTGACTCTGCTACTCACGTGGATACATTTGTTGATTTAGAATTATTTACAACGACCTGAGAAGCTTTACCCTATGCTTCTTACCGGTCAGTTCATCTGCTATTCAGAGGCATCGATTCAGGTCTAAACTAGATTGAGTCGAGACATGGTGGACAGCCTAAAAGGAAATCAGATGGTTCTGGTCAGCTGGGTGTGAAGTTAGATTGCTCCTGTGATAACTCCATGGCCACTGGGTCCATGATTACGGTACAATTCTTACGACAGATATGAGTGTGGCTGCTAAGTTTTGTTATTCATCACCTCCAATGCTCCAATTAGTTCCATAAGATCTTCTAAAAAAATCAGTTAATTGTGATAATTTTACAGAAAGTATGCTGAACTGACCAAGCAGTTAACTTTGGCTTTTTCACTATAACAAGATTTAACCTAGTGATTTTTATGTATCTTGAAACTTGGAAGGAGCTAATTATATTCCTCATCTTGGTTTCGGTCTCATGTGCTTATGTAAGTAGTGCAGCAGAATTTTTAGTTTTGGGAAATTATAGCCTACTGACCTACTCAACTCTTCAAGCGATATCAAACTTGGACCCAGCGAGGGATTTGATTTGCTCCTTCCATGGAGGCTGCTGTTTTGCTCATTTTGTCTATATTACCCAAGTAGAAAAGTAGTGGTAACCACTGAACATTTCTATACTCCCTCCGATCCATATTACTTGTCGCTAAAATGGATGTATCTAGACATGTTTTAGTGCTAGATACATCCATTTTAATGACAAGTAATATGAATCGGAGGGAGTACCTAATAATAAAGGAAGGAGTGTTTCTTGTAGTACCTACACTTTTTTAGACAAGTTTACCGTTCCACCAAACCAAGTATTGCAACAATGTCACCGCTAAGTGGAAAACGGTACGCTAGGCCGCGGGGTTGCTGGGCGCCGTGCGCAGCGGCACGACGGGCGGCTTCCGGACCTTGTGCGGGTCCTTACCGACGAACAGGCGCGGAGGGCACGGGCCTTGCAGCTGCAGCTGCCGGCTGTGCGGCGACTGGCGGTCCGACAACGAGGCATTTGCTGTGGACGAGTATGTTGTGGACGCAGCGAAGAAATCAACGGGAGCATGAGGAAGCCGCGGCGAGGCGTTTGCTGCTGTTGACGAGGAGGGACGGAAAAGTCGCGCGTGCTGTCCTGAACTACTGCTTTTCGTAGAGTACTTAATCATTTTCAGGCCTGATCCAAATCCAAAGGCGTGTGATTTCTCGACAACTTTTTCGGCTAATTCCTGCGGCTGCTCAGCTCAAGACGGCACAACCTGGCTTTGTCTGGGTCTGCTCCGTGTGTGTTGCAAGTTTTCCTTTTACCGTCAGGCAATACCAGCAAGCTCTGTCAGACAGTGCAGGGGCTCCCACAAGACCTCAGCTCAAGACCGCACAACCAAGCTCAGGTGGTTCAGAATTCCCGAAAGTATCCATAGCCAGAAGTATCGCATATAATTGTGGATGCATATAATTGTCAACGGGGACGCAAAGGATCCGTCGATCGGACTTGACGAGCTTGTGGGGGCGCACAACAGGAAGGTGGCCGCGCTTGCGTACGTGTGCCGGAGGCACGGGCTCGAGGATGATCTTAGGGACGCCCGACGGTGCTGGTGGTCAAACTTGGCGCGGTGCAGAACTTTAAGGCAACGGAAATAGACTAACTTTTTTCGCAGTAACGCGCGGGCATTTTACTAGTCTATACCTATGCCATCAAGGTAAATCTGTCGGTGGGTAGTTGCCACTTTTGAATGTTATTTCTTTCGCTCAAGCCCTTGTTGATTATGAACTTACCATGCAACAAAGAAGCTTGAAGCCTCATGGTGACCATAGTTACGAATGGCCACTGCACTAATGAATCAGATTATGAGTCTCTAGAAATAAATAAGTACGTGTTTTCTTGGAGAAAATTGTAACTAACACCAGCCTTTGTGGCATTTGTTGCACAAAACACAGAAACAAGTTTTTTTTTTATCTAGCACAGTTTGTGGCTTAATTTTTTGCACCTAGCCCAAATGAACAATCTAACTTGTTAACATGTTGATAAAATAAACTGTGGAGGATGTAATTTTTCACTACAACTGTATTTGCTTTATTGAGACTACAACTATACTAAAAAAATAAAAATGGTGTTTTAAGTATAAACAAATTATGAAGAATTGACAAGGATACATACACATGTCATCTACGTACCTGTGGATTTTTGCTACATAACATGTTGTATTATTATTTTTTACGAAAATTCTCACTAATCTATTAATAATCATCAACGGTAGTAAAAAAAGCCCCAAAAGCATTATAAGCTACATAAAAATCACAGAATCATGTATTTGAAAAGGAAAAAAAGACCTCATGTATTTCAACATTTGTCCTTTTTGTGTATGTCACATATGAAAATATATTGTGATACAAATTTGGTTGTACATACTAGACATGTATATGTATCTGTATGTTTTTTAAGAGATAAAAAAAATCGATTTTTCTGAAAATAGGACCACTGTTGCCTATGTGTCAAAAGGACTTTTTGGTGATATGTGTTGTCAATTGTTTACATTTTCGAATGTTATGCTGCAAGTAAAATAGTGAGCCCCACCTGTTAGATATCATGCTAACAAGGTTAAGCTATTTATTTGGGCTAGGTGCAAAGAATTAAGCCACAAACCGTGCTAGCCGCAAAAAAGGTTTTGTTTATGTGTTCTCTGCAACAAATGCCACAAAACCTGGTGTTAGCTGCAATTTTCTCGTTTTCTTGGGAAAATAAAGTATGTTTGTCAAGTATTGCATCTGATAATTAATATATTTGTAGTTTCTTTATTTTCCTTTGTGATATGTTTAAGCTTAAGCTCAGTGCGTGGCGTAGTTATATGATCCTTGCCCTGTGGTTTGCTAGTTGGTGATGCCTTTTGTTACCCAGAAATATACAATCTGGTACACGCTTCTCATTTTTAATGCAAACGGTGTGGCTATAATTTGTGTCAGGTGTTAGCAGCAGGCTACATTTAATTGCTTACGGATGCCTGATAACTTGGTATGTTTTATCTATTTTTTAGGTACAATAATACATATTTCCTTACTTTTGGTGAGTACTCACTTGATAAGGTGGAGCACATGTATAATGAGCATCTTCCATTGCTGCAATTTGTAGTGAGAAAACATTTTCTACCGTTTTAGGTGCTAAATGGAAAATACTCCTTATGGGACATGCATAGCTTATGTTCTCAACTTTGCAAGCCTAATGTGGAAGATTTGGTCTGCTCCCAGGTTCAGTTTACCCGTAGGAGAGAATTCAATGTTCACTGATGTCAAAGTGCCAAGTTCACAATATTTGGAGCACCTATGGAAACCAAAATATCTCTTCCAATCCGTATCTTCTGAACAAAGACGGTCTAGTCAGATTATTTGATTGTTCCTTCACGAGGCTGCAGGTATGTAACAGTTGCAAGATGTATGTAACGCTCTTCGTTCAGAAGGCAGCCGCTCCAAGCCCTCCAGCTTGCATACGGTTCTAACGGAAAGAGCGGTGCTGGACATGCTGATCCATCTTCTGAGATAATGAAGCAAACTCTTCTTTTCTGACATGAGGATTGTCTTTGTAAGTGTGTTAGTAATTGTGTTGTATACTGTGTATCCAAGATGCCCCCATGGCATACGATGGTGTCGTGTTATATAAATGTTGTAGACTTCTAGTGTTGGGGACATGGTACCTCCACTAGTAGAAAACAGGCCATCCGTCCACGCCCCCTCAGAGCACTAGTCCCGGTTGCGCCACCAACCGGGACTAATGCTGGCACGCGTCCCGGTTGGAGCGGGCACGGGGCCAGGGGGCATGGGTCCCGGTTGGTAAGGGGGCATGCGTCCCGGTTGGAGCCACCAACCGGGACTAAAGGTTTGGCCACAGCCACGTGGCGTGGCACGCACCTTTAGTCCCGGTTGCTGGCTCCAACCGGGACTAAAGATCCCTGCCCTCTATAAATGCAACGCCCCAGCCCCCTCTGCCTCCACTCTTTTTTTTCGAATGGTGTAAGGTGTGAGGGTGTGTGCTAGTTTTTTCTCATGCATGCATTGAAGGTGTTTGTTGAAATGTTTGAGTGAAAAATCCAGTTGAATTTCTCATAGAACAAAAATATAGAAGGTGTCCGAGACGCACTTGAGCTTTCTCCTCTTTATTTCCCTCGATCGAGGTTAGCAATCCTATCTTTTCTAGGTCATTGATACAATTCATGTGTCGGTGTGAATTGGTTATTTCACTATTTACGATGTCCTGTTTTTTGATAAACTTACTTATATGATGCAGATGAACGGTCGGGAATGGATGTACGGTGACCGGCGGGTAGCCGGGTATATCAAAGGCGTGGATAAATTTATCGATGTGGCTACGGCAAACAAAGAGAATGGATTTATACGTTGTCCATGTGTTCAATGTCGGAACAACAAGGAGTACTCTTCCTCGAAAATCATTCGCGGCCACCTGATTATGAAAGGTTTCATGCCCAACTATAATTGCTGGACCAAGCATGGGGAAAGAGGGGTTATGATGGAAGATGGTGAAGAAGAAGATGATGATAACAACTATCATCATATGTTTCCTGAATACGGTGATACTGCTATGGAAGACAATGGAGAGGAAAAAGGTGAAGAACGGGCATCAGATGAGCCGGCTGATGAACTTGGTAGGGTCATTTCTGATGCAAAGCGAGACTGTGAAACAGAAAATGAGAAGTTGAAGTTAGAGGGCATGTTAGAAGATCACAAGAAATTGTTGTACCCAAATTGTGAAGATGGCAGCACAAAGCTCGGTACCACACTGGAATTGTTGCGATGGAAGGCAGAGTGTGGTCTAACTGACTCCTCATTTGAAAAGATGCTGAAAATAATGAAGCCGAAGTTTCCAAAACATAACGAACTTCCCGAGAGTACCTACGAAGCAAAGAAGACTCTCTGTCCTCTGGGATTAGATGTGCAAAAGATACATGCATGCATTAATGACTGCATCCTCTACCGCGGTAAGGAGTATGATAATTTAGATAAATGCCCGATATGCAACGCGTTGCGGTATAAGATCAGACGAGATGACCCTGGTGATGTTGAGGGAGAGCCCCTCCGGAAGAGGGTTCCTGCTAAGGTTATGTGGTATGCTCCTATAATACCAAGGTTGAAACGCATGTTCAGAAACAAAGAGCATGCCAGGTTGTTGCGATGGCACAAAGAAGACCGTAAGAAAGACGGGGAGTTGAGACACCCTGCTGATGGGTCACAGTGGAGAAAAATCGAGAGAGACTTCCCAGACTTTGCAGGTGACGCAAGGAACTTATGGTTTGGTCTAAGTACGGATGGCATGAATCCTTTTGGGGAGCAGAGCTGCAGTCACAGCACCTGGCCCGTGACTCTATGTATCTACAACCTGCCTCCATGGTTGTGCATGAAGCGTAAGTTCATTATGATGCCAGTGCTCATCCAAGGCCCGAAGCAACCGGGCAACGACATTGATGTGTACCTTAGGCCATTAGTTGAAGAACTCTTACAGTTGTGGGGCAAACCAGGTGTACGTGCGTGGGATGAGAACAAACAGGAGCCATTTAATCTACGAGGGTTGTTATTCGTAACCATCAATGATTGGCCTGCTCTTAGTAACCTTTCAGGACAGACAAACAAAGGATATAAGGCATGCACCCACTGTTTAGATAAGACCGAAGGTACATATTTGCATAAATGCAAGAAGGTTGTGTACCTAGCGAATCGACGAATTCTTCCGACCAATCATCCCGTAAGAAAGAAAGGCAAGCATTTCAAAGGTGAGGCAGATCACCGAAAGAAGCCTGAACTCCCAGCTGGTGATGATGTATTTGGTATGGTCAAGGACATAGAAGTAATCTTTGGAAAGGGTCCCGGCGGTCAATCAGTTCCGAACGACGTCGCTACAGGACACGCACCCATGTGGAAGAAGAAATCTATATTTTGGGAGCTGCCATATTGGAAAGTCCTGCGTGTCCGCTCTTCAATCGACGTGATGCACGTGACGAAGAATCTTTGTGTGAACCTGCAAGGATTCCTAGGCGTGTATGGGAAGACAAAAGATACACCTGAAGCACGGGAGGACCAACAAATTATGAAAGACCCAAAGGACATGCATACAGATAACAAGACGGATAAAGGGCGTCACTTAAGTCGTGCCAGCTATGCTCTTACCAAAGCAGAGAAGGAAATCTTTTTTGAAGTCCTTTACAGTATCAAGGTGCCGTCGGGCTTCTCATCTAATATAAAGGGGATAATAAATATGGCAGAGAAAAAGTTCCAAAACCTGAAGTCTCATGACTGTCACGTGATTATGACGCAGTTGCTTCCGATTGCATTGAGGGGGCTTCTACCAGAAAATGTTCGAGTACCCATTGTGAAGCTGTGTGCATTCCTCAATGCAATATCTCAGAAGGTAATCAATCCAGATATTCTGCCAAGGTTACAGAAGGATGTGGTACAATGTCTTGTTAGTTTTGAATTGGTGTTCCCACCATCCTTCTTCAATATTATGACGCATCTCCTGGTTCATCTAGTGGAAGAGATTGCCATTCTCGGTCTGGTATTTCTGCACAATGTGTTCCCCTTTGAGAGGTTCATGGGAGTCTTAAAGAAATATGTTCATAACCGTGCTAGACCAGAAGGAAGCATCTCCAAGGGATATGGAACAGAGGAGGTCATTGAGTTTTGTGTTGACTTTATTCCTGACCTTAAGCCGATTGGTGTTTCTGACTCGCGGCATGAGGGAAGACTAAGTGGAAAAGGCACGCTGGGAAAGAAAGCACTGATATGTAGGGACGGGGATTCTTTCACTAAAGCACACTACACAGTTCTACATAATTCCACCTTGGCAGCTCCGTATATGGAGGAACACAAGAATATTGTACGCTCCAAAAACCCGGGGAAGCCTGAATCATGGATTACAGATGAACACATGAAGTCTGTCGATGGTTGGATGCGGACACATCTCTTGAATGACACCACTGTTGGAGATCAGCTATACTTGTTGGCCGCGTCACCATCTTCTACTGTATTGAATTTCCAAGGGTACGAAATAAATGGGAATACATTCTACACGATCGCCCAAGATAAAAAGAGCACCAACCAAAATAGTGGTGTCCGCTTTGATGCAATAGACGAGAATGGACAAAAGGACACATATTATGGTTACATAGAGGAGATATGGGAACTAGACTATGGAGTCTCTTTTAAGGTCCCTTTGTTTCGCTGCAAATGGGTCAACCTGAATGGGGAAGGGGTAAAGATAGACCAGTTGTACGGAATGACAACAGTGGATCTCAACAATCTTGGTTATAGAGATGAACCATTCGTCCTAGCCAATGATGTGTCTCAGGTTTTCTATGTGAAGGACATGTCCTCCAGACCGAAAAAAAGAAAAAATATGCAAACGAATACATCATATGATGATCCAAAGCGTCACATAGTTCTTTCAGGGAAAAGAAACATCGTGGGAATCGAGGGCAAGACAGACATGTAAGAAGATTATAATAAGTTTGATGAAATTCCGCCCTTCACAGTGAAAACTGACCCAAGCATTCCGTTAAGTAAAGAAGATGCTCCATGGTTACGTCTGAAGCGGTCATAAGGAATGACATATGCCAAGAAGTTCATGCTCATATTATGTAACTCTATGACCAGTTTCTCGGAGATGCCGGAGGACTGGGCTCCGTCGGCATCTCCCTGAAACTGGCCGCAGTGGTGTCCCTGCTCTCGAAAACCATCTTGCAGCTTGTAACTTCACTAACTAGATCAATACGCCTCGGAGCTAACTAATTTCACATATTAGGGAGTGCCTCTATGACCAGTTTCTCGGAGATGTCGGAGGACTGGGCTCCGTCGGCATCTCCCTGAAACTGGCCGTAGTGGTGTCCCTGCTCTCTAAAACCATCTTGGAGATGCCTCAAACTGGCTGGAGGACTGGACTCACAAGGATGCATATTTATAGTACAAGCAGCTCGGCATAATGTCGACACTCACGACATAATGTCGACACTCACCCCTATTATTAGTGCTGACTCATCTTTAGTCCCGGTTGGTGTCTCCAACCGGGACTAAAGGTTCATCTTTAGTCCCGGTTGGTGACACCATCCGGGACAAGGTACAAGCCGCACGACATAATGTCGACACTCACCCCTATTATTAGTGTTGTCTGGCCCACTCTGCCGCAATCCCTTTAGTCCCGGTTTGTGACTACATCCGGGACTAAATGTGTGCCGAACAATGATCATGTGTGTGTGGACATTGGTATGTAGAACAATGTTGCAGGAGGAAGTTTTCCTTTTTGTCGCACGGAAAATCCCTTTTCCATTTTCCGAGCGCAAAAAACGGGTCGTTTTGTGAAGTAACCACCAAAATGCCGTTTCAGAATGCTACCGTCCTATTTTCCTAAAATACTATACCACCTTACATGGACTATATCCCAACCGGTACAAATCGGGACTAAATATGAACCCTCTCTTTATATAGGCATTTCCCTCTATTTATTAGATAACACTTAAGACATTTATTAATATTAAAAACCGGGACAAATCGGGACTAGCTAACACTCAGGCCTAAAGCCGCCCCCTTTAGTCATAATCATGCCTAGTCCTATAGTACGCAGCTTCAGGGTCTTCATCGTCGTCGTCATCATCATCGTCATCGTCACCTGCCACTCCGGGGATCCTCAGCCCATCCATGGCATATACCAGGGGCCATTCCAGCCTTGGATTCACGGCGGGTGGGAGAGGGGTCTCCTGGAAGACGATGCCGCTACCGCCGTGACAGTGTGGGGCCTGTGGCGGGTGGACTCGTGGGCACCGTAGGCGAGGATGGTCTCCCCCGGCGATGTAGCGCATCACTTCGATGATAGTACGGTTCTCCCACCACAGACGACGGCCGACTTCGTTGTGGTTCACCGGTGGCGGGCCATCACCCTCGTACCTGGCGAGCTCCCTTTCCCTCCTATTAGCGAAGAAGGCATTCCAGGTGTCATAGTTGTCGAGATCCCACTGGGGATCCATCCGCTGCTCCGGCGTGAGCTCGTGGTAGAAGTGGTTTGTGATGGCCGCCTGGCGTGCGGAACCTTGAGGGACAGGAGGGACAGGAACCCCTCCAGCGCTCAACATCCAGCCGGCGGGCGGCCGGTACCCCGGTGGACAAGGGTAGTTGGAGGCGCACAGCGCCTCGGTCTCCTCGAGGGTCAGAATGGCCCAGTAGGCGTTGTCCATTGTTCTAAGAGAGGAAGGTGTGGATGTGTGGATAGCCATGACACGATCACCCTAAATATAGAGGGAAAGGGCGGGAAAACTTGGCGTGAAGCTTTGGGAAATGGCGGGAAATATCTTTAGTCCCGGTTAGTGACTACATCCGGGACTAAAAGCTCTAGTAGAAAGGAAAGGGCGGGAAAACTTGGCGGGAAGAGGTGGGAAATGGCGGAAAATATTTTTAGTCCCGGTTTGTGACTACATCCGGGACTAAATGTGTGCCGAACAATGATCATGTTTCGAAAAAACCTTCAGAAAATTACCTATCATGTTCGAGGTTTCATGGCTTTCGGTCCAAATGACCGATGTTATGTGCTGAATCACGGCATAGTTTGTGATGTTGTGCCCATATTATGCATGTGTGTGGACATTGGTATGGAGAACAATGTTGCAGGAGGAAGTTTTCCTTTTTGTCGCACGGAAAAGCCCTTTTCCATTTTTCGAGCGCAAAAAACGGGTCGTTTTGTGAAGTAACCACCAAAATGCCGTTTCAGAATGCTACCGTCCTATTTTCCTAAAATACTAGACCACCTTACATGGACTATATCCCAACCGGTACATCTCAAACCTTTTCGTCCATCCCTGGTAAAAAGGACAAATGTCTGCCGAATCGGCAGGAAGTGGGTCCGGTTTGTACTACAGGTACATGATCTATCGCCCGTGATTTTTTGAAAAAATCATTTTTAGACTCGCAATATGTGGTTTCTTCAGAGATCCAATGCAAGTTCTAACAATGCCCGTCCCCTATCTTCATGCACACCGGTTCGACCATAGTTAGAAATTCAAATAATTCAAAACGGGCATAATAAATTCAAAAAAATCCGAACAATGAAAATCCTTCGCGTGGTGTCATATTATGTTACATAGTTGAAAGGAAAAATACCAGACTTGGTATATTGATCATGTTTCGAAAAAACCTTCACAAAATGACCTATCATGTTCGAGGTTTCATTGCTTTCGGTCCAAATGACCGATGTTATGTGCTGAATCACGGCATAGTTTGTGATGTTGTGCCCATATTATGCATGTGTGTGGACATTGGTATGGAGAACAATGTTGCAGGAGGAAGTTTTCCTTTTTGTCGCACGGAAAAGCCCTTTTCCATTTTCCGAGCGCAAAAAACGGGTCGTTTTGTGAAGTAACCACCAAAATGCCGTTTCAGAATGCTACCGTCCTATTTTCCTAAAATACTAGACCACCTTAGATGGACTATATCCCAACCGGTGCATCTCAAACCTTTTCGTCCATCCCGGGTAAAAAGGACAAATGTCTGCCGAATCGGTAGGAAGTGGGTCCGGTTTGTACTACAGGTACATGATCTACCGCCCGTGATTTTTTGAAAAAATCATTTTTAGACTCGCAATATGTGGTTTCTTCAGAGATCCAATGCAAGTTCTAACAATGCCCGTCCCCTATCTTCATGCACACCGGTTCGACCATAGTTAGAAATTCAAATAATTCAAAACGGGCATAATAAATTCAAAAAAAATCCGAACAATGAAAATCATTCACGTGGTGTCATATTATGTTACATAGTTGAAAGGAAAAATACCAGACTTGGTATATTGATCATGTTTCGAAAAAACCTTCACAAAATGACCTATCATGTTCGAGGTTTCATGGCTTTCGGTCCAAATGACCGATGTTATGTGCTGAATCACGGCATAGTTTGTGATGTTGTGCCCATATTATGCATGTGTGTGGACATTGGTATGGAGAACAATGTTGCAGGAGGAAGTTTTCCTTTTTGTCGCACGGAAAAGCCCTTTTCCATTTTCCGAGCGCAAAAAACGGGTCGTTTTGTGAAGTAACCACCAAAATGCCGTTTCAGAATGCTACCGTCCTATTTTCCTAAAATACTAGACCACCTTACATGGACTATATCCCAACCGGTGCATCTCAAACCTTTTCGTCCATCCCGGGTAAAAAGGACAAATGTCTGCCGAATCGGTAGGAAGTGGGTCCGGTTTGTACTACAGGTACATGATCTACCGCCCGTGATTTTTTGAAAAAATCATTTTTAGACTCGCAATATGTGGTTTCTTCAGAGATCCAATGCAAGTTCTAACAATGCCCGTCCCCTATCTTCATGCACACCGGTTCGACCATAGTTAGAAATTCAAATAATTCAAAACGGGCATAATAAATTCAAAAAAAATCCGAACAATGAAAATCCTTCGCGTGGTGTCATATTATGTTACATAGTTGAAAGGAAAAATACCAGACTTGGTATATTGATCATGTTTCGAAAAAACCTTCACAAAATGACCTATCATGTTCGAGGTTTCATGGCTTTCGGTCCAAATGACCGATGTTATGTGCTGAATCACGGCATAGTTTGCGATGTTGTGCCCATATTATGCATGTGTGTGGACATTGGTATGGAGAACAATGTTGCAGGAGGAAGTTTTCCTTTTTGTCGCACGGAAAAGCCCTTTTCCATTTTCCGAGCGCAAAAAACGGGTCGTTTTGTGAAGTAACCACCAAAATGCCGTTTCAGAATGCTACCGTCCTATTTTCCTAAAATACTAGACCACCTTACATGGACTATATCCCAACCGGTGCATCTCAAACCTTTTCGTCCATCCCGGGTAAAAAGGACAAATATCTGCCGAATCGGTAGGAAGTGGGTCCGGTTTGTACTACAGGTACATGATCTATCGCCCGTGATTTTTTGAAAAAATCATTTTTAGACTCGCAATATGTGGTTTCTTCAGAGATCCAATGCAAGTTCTAACAATGCCCGTCCCCTATCTTCATGCACACCGGTTCGACCATAGTTAGAAATTCAAATAATTCAAAACGGGCATAATAAATTCAAAAAAAATCCGAACAATGAAAATCCTTCGCGTGGTGTCATATTATGTTACATAGTTGAAAGGAAAAATACGAGACTTGGTATATTGATCATGTTTCGAAAGGAAAAATCCGAACAATGGCCGTCCCCTATCACTTCTTATGTTTATAGTTTTTCTAAATTCCAAATTGATATTAAAAAAATATAAGTTAATTCATTTTTAATTGTAAATGGTTCATATTTTAAATGGTTACATTAATTATTTTTTAAAACAGAAAATGTTTTTGAATTATTTATTCAAATCCATACACTTCTTATGTTTAAAGTTTTTCTAAATTCCAACTTAATATTCAAAAATATAAGTTAATTAACTTTAAAAGGTTACATTAATTATTTTTTAGAAATAGAAAATGGTTTTGGATTATTTATTCAAATCCATACACTTCTTATGTTTAAAGTTTTTCTAAATTCCAAATTAATATTAAAAAATATAAGTTAATTCATTTTAAAAGGTTACATTAATTATTTTCTAGAAATAGAAAATGGTTTTGGATTATTTATTCAAATCCATACACTTCTTATGTTTAAAGTTTTTCTAAATTCCAAATTGATATTAAAAAAATATAAGTTAATTCATTTTTAATTGTAAATGGTTCATATTTTAAATGGTTACATTAATTGTTTTTTAAAACAGAAAATGGTTTTGAATTATTTATTCAAATCCAAACACTTTTTATGTTTAAAGTTTTTCTAAATTCCAAATTGATATTAATAAAATAAAAGTTAATTCATTTTTAATTGTAAATGGTTCATATTTTAAATGGTTACATTAATTGTTTTTTAAAATAGAAAATGGTTTTGAATTATTTATTCAAATCCAAACACTTTTTATGTTTAAAGTTTTTCTAAATTCCAAATTGATATTAAAAAAATAAAAGTTAATTCATTTTTAATTGTAAATGGTTCATATTTTAAATGGTTACATTAATTATTTTTTAAAACAGAAAATGGTTTTGAATTATTTATTCAAATCCAAACACTTTTTATGTTTAAAGTTTTTCTAAATTCCAAATTAATTATCATTTAAAAAACAATACAAATTTAAACCCCAAAATAAAAAATAAGGCGGGAACAGAGAGAAAACACCTGATTTTTTTTGAAAACAGGGGAATATGTCCCGGTTGGAGCCACCAACCGGGACTAAAGACCCCCTGCGCGCCAATGCTTGGGCTGCTGAAAATTTTGGAGTATAGGTCCTGGTTGGTGGCTCCAACCGGGACGTATGACCCTTTAGTCCCGGTTGGAGCCACCAACCGGGACTAAAGGTCCTTCCTTTATAACTGCGCACGCCTCTTCTTCTTCTTCCCCTTCTCCATTCTCTGCAACCCGACGCGCCGCATAGAGACGCCGCCGCCCCGATCCCCCGGACGCCGGCAGGCTGCCCCATCCTTGCGCGCCCGGTGTCGCCGTCAGCACCGCCGCCTCCACCCTTCATCTCCGTCCATCGCCGCGCGCTGCCTCCGTCCTCCGTACCAGCGCCGCCTCCGTCCTCCGTACCGGCCAGCACCGGCGCCTCCATCCTCCACGTACCAGCGCCGCCGCCTCGGTACCAGCGTCGCGCCACCGCGCCGCCTCTCCCTCTCCTCCCCGATCGCCATAGTGCCGCCCGCACCCACCGTCGCCGCCGGTACCGCACGTACCCGAGGCTCCCCTTTTTTAGTTTTTTAGTTGATTTAGGTGATGATTATTTTAGGTGTATTAGTTGTTAGATGATTTATTTGTTAGATGATTTAGTTGTTAGATGATATAGGTGTATTTAGATGATGTAGATGATTTAGGTGTATTTAGATGATGTAGATGATTTAGTTGATGATTATTTTAGGTGTATGTGTAGATGATTATTTAGTTGTTAGATGATTTCGTTGTTAGATGATTTAGTTGTTTGGTTATAACTCGACGCCGCCGCCGCTCGAGCTCGACGGAGGCGACGCTCCGGTGACCAAGAAGGAGCGGCGCCGCCTCTCTCTAACGCGCGGTGAGCCTCTGCACCTCCCAGTGCCCTCCGTTTGCCCGCTTGCTTGTTGTAGCCGCCACAGCGCCGTCCCCGGTGAGCACCCGACGGTGGCCGCCGAGATGATGTCACCCCGGCGTCACGCTGACGTGGCCTACGGGCCCGCTGACCTTTGACCACCACGGTGGCTTGCTGATGTGGCATAGGGCCCAGCACTCAGTGACAGTGGCTAGGTTCTGTCTTGGTAAAAAAAAACCCAACCCTTTGCTGATGTCATATTGACACAGTAATTCAATTTTAAATGATTTAATAATTCCAGAAATTGATATAAACTTGTAAATTCAATATCTTTTTATTTATAAGTCAGAAAAATACAAATAATATATCAAATTGTTCAGAAAAATGAAACCTATCTATTTATCCTATAATCATGCATTGTTCAACAATTTAAATGACAAGTATAATTAGAAGAACAAATGCACCCCTCTCATATGTTCCGGAGTTTCCCCGAGTTAGGGTTTTCACCCGTCGGAACCCCGATTAAATCGTCGAGCATGTCTTAGGGTTACATTCCAATGCAAATTAACTTGTCATATCATCGTACTTGCTTGATCATTGCATCGATGCCATGTGTTGATTGTTTCCCTTTCTTTTCGGTGTTTCGATTATTAGGTTTATTATTAGTTAGGTATTATTAGGTTTATTAATTAGTTTGGTATTATTGGTCTTCGGCCCCACTGGTCAGTCAATGTGGGTAGCCCCAGACCCGATTCACATTGCCAGTCACTGTGGTTAGATAAGGAATCATTAATACCCCTTAGGTGCATGTGGGTTCCCCTCTCATATGCATCGGAGGTTTCTCCGAACTAGGTTACACCCCTCGGAACTCCGGAATATTGATAACCGTTGATTTTAGCTAGAGTTACCTATCTACTACACGGTTTCCTTTTTGTAGCTAGGTTTAGGGTTTCTCTTCATTTTTTATTATTGTGTATGTATATATCAGGGTTTCTCCTTAACTTTCTCCTTTAGCCGCTTTGACTTATTCGTTTTTCCACCTATGCAGAAAATATGGATCCACACGTCAGAGACGAAGAAAAGGAAGAGTTGATCCAAGGTGTGATCCGTGGGGAAGATAATTTAGACGTATCAACGTTTCTGAACAACTCCGGTGAGGGTGATCCTCTTTTTACCGGAGTAGACAACTTGTTTGAGGTTGAAGGTGTTGCCTTCCGCGAGGGAGAAGGCGATGCCTTGTGTAACCGAGAAGACGACCGCTCCGACGAGGTGCATGTAATATAAATCAATTCATTAATTAATCATCTGCTATCTATATAGAAATAGTAACGACGATCTTTCTTCTTTTAGCCCTCCGGATCGAAGGAATCTACTGAAATGAGCAGACGAGGCCCAACCAAAAAGTTGGAAGACCATGAGAGGTTCAGGATCGAAGATGTCGCTGTAGACGGCAGACCGACCGCTCCCGAAGTTGTCGCAACCAAATTTGTGGCACAATGCGGAGTTATCGTTAGGGACTTAATCCCGATCACCATTAGAAATTGGAATAGGCCTGCTAATGCGGATGAAGAGGGAACATGTTTATTTGTCCCTAACCACGCCAAAGATTTACTGTGGAAGAGGCTCATGGTTAATTTCAAACTACCGAAGATAGAGCTGGATCCAAATGCGGAGGATCCAGTTGAGGACGCCTTACAACATGGGAGAGCCATGGAGGCTAAGGTCAGGGAGTGGGCTTTGAAGAAGATGGCCCAGTGTTTCACCAACTGGAAGAAAAGATTGCACCTTGACTATGTCGTGAAAGAGAAGACTCCGGATTTCAAGAAGACTCAGTTTCAGAAGATAAAACCATTCTGGGCTGAGTTTGTGGAATACAAGACATCGAAAAAAGCTAAGGAAATGTCTGCAAAGAATAAGCTGAATGCTGCTAACAAGAAGTATCACCATACTATGGGGCAAGGTGGCTACAGGGCTGGCATTCCTAAGTGGGAGAAACTTGAGCAGGAACTGCGTGATAAAAATTCACCCCAGAGACAGACGATTGGGTAGAACGTGCAAGGAATTGGTTTTACGGGCATGGGGGCACGTTGGACTCGGAAGGGAGGTGTATATATACCATACGACATAAAGAAGACCCCTTGCCAATCGAGAGGATGAGAAAAGCAGTAAAGGCTGTTAAAGATGGGGACTTCATTCCCGATAGAGAGAATGATGAGCTCACACTCGCCCTTGGAAATAAGGAACATGATGGACGAACACGAGGCACAATAGGCTCCCAATCATGGAGGACTGGGTTTCCCGAAGAGAGGAAGAAATATCCTGATAGAAGCCGTCAGAGGAGTAAGGACAGGGCGGCAGTTGAAGCAGAAAGTCAGAAAGAGCGAATGCGTTTAATTGAAGAACGATTAAAGCAACAACAAGATGAAATTAACTCACTTAAAGAGCAAAGTACTACCGGCGCCCCATCTCAGCAGCACACTGCATTCGATGCTACCGGCCTATCGAATAATCGAAAAAGCAGTGTGGCTTCCACCGAGGTCCCGGGTGATGACAATGGCGATGCCGATGATGCACCGACGATGGCTCCTGTTGGCTACCCAGTGGATGATATCACAGAGATGACACACTGCGAGCTACATGTCAAAGTTGTGAACATATCAATGAAGGTGGCGGTCGGCTATGCCTTACCAATTGGACCCACACCAACTTACCACAGTCGTCCGGTTCCAGAGGGCTACGCTGTTGTCGGCGTGGATGAAATCATGCCCACCTTTGAGGTTTTGGATCTTCACTACCCTGCTGGTGAAGGGGATGTGACTGTGCTGGGTGACGCAAAAAACGTCACCATTCTATGGCCGAAGGATTGTATCGTGCTTCGAAATCACACGCCAAGGCCATCTTCGCCGCCGTCTCACCCGTCTCCAGCGAGGTCGTCGCCGCCGCGGCAGCCGTCTTCGTCGCCTCACCCGGCTCCGTCGCCTCACCCGTCTCCGGTGCAGCCATCGCCGCGGGAGCCATCGCCGGCGCCTCAGGATAAAAAGCGTAAGCGTACCGCTACTGTGCGTCGTAAGCGATCGCCGAAACGTAAACAAGAGCCTCTTCCAAAAGTACCAACGGTTCCTCCCAAGAGAGCTTATGACTGTACTGAAGAGGAGACCGCGGCTCGGGTTGATGCGGAAACGACAGCGTTTTTCGCTAAGCTGAGGCGGCCGAAAGAGCCAGAGTTCCCCAGCACCAAAGAAGAAAAAGCCAAAGTGTTGAAAATGCTAAAGACTCTTCATCAACCCGAGCCAAAGCTGTCATCAGACTATGAGCGTTCTATTCTCAAGTCACATGCGGCACAAAAAGCCTCGAAGAGCAGTACTGATGCAAGCGGGAAATCTGTTGCCCAGCTCGGAGAACAAGCAAAACAGACTTGCGCCCCTCTCAAGGTGATTTCTCAAACCAATGTGGGGTCGAGCAAATATGGGGCCGAAGAGCAGTATGATCCAGAGGTAGTTGCACAATACGGAGAAGCTGCCGCTGCTCAAGGTATGAGTATTGCCCAGTACTTATCCCAGTTAGAGTTCTTCCCCGTGAGTGAAGTAGCATACAAATACCAGTACGGCAAACCTCTCGTCAAACCTGAGGAGGTAAATAATCTTTCAACAAAAATGCGAAGATTGCATAACTGGTACATGCACGCCACAAGTGCCGGGGCTAACTGGATAGTGCTGAGGGTTACAAAAAAGCATCATGGGAAAGAAAGTGATGACATGATATCCATTGAATTTGTTGAGCTATTTCAATTATTCAATCAAGACGCCTTGGACAAATCGCTCATCAGTGCCTATTGTCTGTAAGTACTAATTCTGTAATTAACTTAGTCTCCAGCTATCTCACTTTGTTTATTGCATGTATATAATCATACTGTAATATGCAGAATGAAGATTCTCGAATGCAGCAGAGGACAAATCTATGATATTGGCTTCATTGACCCATATTGGGTTCATGAAGCTAATCTCAAAATAAGCCCCCAGGATACGGAGGATAATATAGTACACGCGTTAAGGTTTCAAGAAACCAAAAGGGAAATACTTTTTCCTTACAACTTCGAGTGAGTGTTATTGTCTTGTATACACTTTCTATTTCGCTTACTCGATGTTAAGTATATAATTGATTAGTTATGCATTCGCAGCTTCCACTATATTCTGTTAATCATTCAACTTGACAAAGGGCGTGTACTTCATGGACTCGAAACATAAACCCCTTGAGACGTGGAAGGACATGCAGATACTTCTCCAGCGGTAATTCTAATCATTACGACACTATATCGGCAACGTTCGTGAATTTTATGATATCAAGTACTTAATAACTTCTTTTATTCGTTTTCTTCGCCGGGCAGCGCTTGGAAACGGTTCACCAAGAAGGCTAGGGGTGTTTGGAAAGAGGAGCTTACATTTCAACCACTAGATGTAAGCACCACTAGCTATATCCGCGCATCTCTTTGATTCTAGTTTTGATACAGTTATTATCATGCTTGATTATTATTTTGATTGAACTATGTTCTTGTGAAGTGCCTGACACAGGGACCAGGTAACAATCTCTGTGGATACTATGTTTGCGAGTTCATCCGGCAGACGTGCGATGAGAAGGGCAGAAATTTAGAGCAACTCCACGTATGTAAACAATTTCTATAGTTTTATTTTCAAACAAATTGTGTTTAGTTTCATTCATATAGACTGACTCCTTTTTTAAATCAGATCGAACGTCTACGGGACGGTCTTCTGCCAAAGGATCGCGTACGAGCAATTCAGGAGGAATTGGCGGGATTCTTGGATGCAGAAGTCCTAGACCCGAAAGGGGAGTACTATTCTGCTGTGTATAGACAATAGGGATTGTAAAAATAGCAACTCGATCCGTGTATAGACAAGGGGAATACTTTTGTATGTAGTGCATGAACTCGATCCGTGTATTGAATGTAATATTGTCATGATGATCTTGTGTAATATAAGGTTCCTTCATTGATAAGTGCAAAACACTAAATAAACAATAAAACAACCTAAATGAATTCTCTGCCGCGGCACAAAAAGTGGCGAAAATGCTGCCGTGGCAACAAAATGTGCAAAAATGAATTCTCTGCCGCGGCAGAGAAATGGGCCAAATCTCTGCCGCGGCAGAAGGTTATTAGTCCCGGTTCGTATTACGAACCGGGACTAAAGCCCCCCCCTCCTCGCACGGTGCAGCTGCCACGTGTATGATCTTTTGTCCCGGTTGGTGGGGCAACCGGGACTAAAAGTTCGGGCTTTAGTCCCGATTGCCCCGTCCCGGTTGGGCAACCGGGACTAATGCCGCTTACCAACCGGGACGCATGGGGTTGTTTCCACCAGTGCTCATCACATCTGGTTCAAAATTTTAAGACAAACTAAACCTTATGTCTGACATAATGCATTTCAGACTCAACTAGTTGACCTTTTGGTGCTGATATCCTTTGCTTACGCCCCACTCAAATTCTTACATTGCTTCCCAATTTAATTTCTTATGGCTATTGGTTCGATTAGTGGTCAGTGTTGTTGCTCCAAGGTTTCTTATGCTGGTTCACGTTCTTACGATTGGTCGTTCATGGACCTAACAGTGGGCTCCTCTTTGTAGTTCTCTTACGTTAGGGAATTTTTTTATTAGGCCTACCTAAGCAATTATATGTACTCCCTCCGTTTAGAAATATAAGATGTTTTAGGTTTGTGAAGGAGATGTATCTAGACACCTTTTAGTGTATAGGTTCAAATGAATCTAGACACTAAAAGGTGTCTAGATACATCTTATTCACAAACCTAAAACATCTTATATTTCCAAACGGAGGTAGTAGACCGCTGCTTACACCTAATAGAAATATAGCCACACCATTTGCATTAAAAATGAGAAGCAGGCATGTGGGTTCGCTGCTTAACATAATATTCCAAACTAGTTATTTCTCTTACGTTGCATGTACATATAGTACATTCTGCTGCTTTTTTGACAATCTAGTACGTTTTGCTGCTTAGTAACTATCTTACGTCGCACATGTCAAAAAAAAAAAACTATCTTACGTCGCATGCAGCCATATCAGGTCGAGCCGGTTTCTTTTGCGCGGAGCGAGGCCACCATCTTACGTCGCATGCAACATATTTACGTCGCGTGGCCGGGGATTGCGTGAGTGCGCGCGGACGCTCGGTAGGCCGGAGGGCGGGGTGCAGAATAGTATGCCGTATCCCACGGAGGAAGCATCTTGCATCGTTGGTTACTTGGAGATCCGTGTTCGCTGAGACAATATCTTCTTTTTTCCTATTTATCAACCACACTCGTTATATTCTGAAGAGGAACGAGACCTTTCCGTCTGCACATTGTAGCTCATGTCAGATACCTGCCAGTCCGCTGACCACTCCGTCCCAGATCCCACTTCCGGCCCACTCCCGTGTAGACCCCTCCCATACCCGTGAGCTCTACACTGCCGGTTCCCCTTCCCACATTCGTCCCCACCACATGCCCCCTTCCCAGATTCGTTGCCACCGCAGGCTCCCCTCCCACTCCCCACCATGATACGATGCCCACCATCAGCAGCCGTCCCACCGGCCACCATAGGCGGCTTCTTGCGCTCCCCTCAGTGCTGCGACTCCCGCACCTCGATCCGGGGCGTCAACATCCAGGCCATGAGCGCAACCGCAAGGCACCAATCCTCCGCCGCCAACCCCGCCCGCGCGCATGGAGGCCGCCGCCCGCCCCTTCCTCTTATCCAAGATCTAGGCTCCGGCGATCTCCTGTGGGCACAACCCCACCCGGCTCCAACTCCCTCAAGACGGCAAGTCCTTCGGTCGCCCCGGCCAGCTGGAATTCAGCACGGCGGGTTCCTTGGCCGCCGGAGCCACCACACGCAGCGACCGGGAGCGGGATTGTTGGTAATGGTGGTCGACGACGCGGTGCCGTCCATCGCTGTCCGCCTGTGACCAACGGATGACCTTGTGACAACGAAGACCAACGAGCTGTTTATCTTGTTCTTAAAAACATGTTCAGACATTCTTAATCCTACACCGTCAGGTACTTAATCATGTCTTTTAGTTCCTATAGCTTCAGGTACTTAATCCTCTATAGTTCCTACACCTTCGAGTAATTAATCCTACGCCTTGAGGTACTTAATGCTCTATCATTGCTTCCCTTTTCTGCATTTGTCTTAGGATGGCTGGGCTTAACCAATGCCTTGTATATAATAATTACCAGCGATTTCTTTATCTCATGCTTAAAAGATTCGATTATTTTTTCCCATGCCAGTGCAAAGCTGGCCTATTCTACATTTGTTGCTGCCGTAGATACATTGAACATATTCGTTCTGTTTCTTCAGTGTTTTTCTGTTGTTGACACTTGTGACATGTGTGTTATTAATTCTCTAATGACTTGATACTAAAATCCTTCGCGCATTGATGACTTGTGTGTTATTAATAATGATTAGGTGCCTAATCATTATTTTACAAGGTGCCGAGACATTATTCTTCTAGTACTGAATTGCCTAGTTGAATTGCCTATTTTACAAGGTGCCGAGTTATTATTCTTCTAGTACTGAATAGTATCGGACCGGCATAAAGCGTTCGGCAACCTGGGATACTTAACAAGTGTGGGTGCTTAACAAGTTACTCTGACCTGATATGGGTACTTAACATGTATACGTGTTTTATTCAGTACTAACAAGTGTGGCATGCTCGCGGCGGGCCGGGCGCTGTACCGCGTCGGCGGCTGCGGCGTGTGCTTCCAGGTACGCGAGAAAGCCTGAACCGAATAAGCCTGGTGCCTGATGAAGGATTTTGTCATCTTGATTGATTCCATGGCTAATCCGTTTAGTTCTGGTGTGTTGCAGGTGAGGTGCAAGGACAGGAAGCTCTGCAACACGGCCAGCGCCAGGGTGGTCATCACGGATCGCACCAGGACGAAGTTGAACCGCACCGACCTCATGCTCAGCAGCCTGACATTCGCGGCCAAGCTCCGCGCCGTCGATGTCGAGTACAAGAGGTAAAGTAAACCCTCCCTTGTTTTTCACCAACCGCGCCATGTGCTTTTGGCGCTTTCACCTCTGTAAGAAAGACATAGTCTCTGCGGAATCGTGCTGTCACAAGTACAGGCCACGATTTGCCTTCAGAGGCATGCTCCTTCCTAGGACTAGGACGCTGTAGGCTCAAAATTTTTGGCGTTGTCTATGTGTAGGGTGTCGTGTGAGTACAAGCGGAAGAACCTCGTGGTGCGGGTGGAGGACCGGAGCCGCGTGCCCGGCAAGCTGGACATCGTTGTCGTCCACGTCGCACAGGTACAGTGATCTCTCGCCCATAAATCAATCGGTTTGGTTCACTGGCAGATAGGTTGCGATTTGTGAATTGTGTCGATGTTGGTTTCTGAATCGAATCTCGTGACACCGCAGGTCGGGTCGTCATCGAGCTGGATGTTCATGACGTGGGGCGCGCCGGAGAGGTCTACGACATCAGGTCACCCAAGAAGGCTACTTTCCCTGCGACACGCACGGGTGGAGGTGAAAGCGAGAGAACGAGTAAACAACCATGAGCAGAGCAAAGAGCCAAAAAAGTTGTCTCGTCTTTTTATTCAGTACCCATCTTGAGATTATTATGCGAACTGGGAGCCGAACACAGGGCAGAAAATCTTTAGTGGTCGATGGGGAGTAGCATCGTCCGTCCGGTCTCACATGCCAGCCGTCCATGGAGCAGCCTGTAGGAGCGTTTAGCGGCTGTGATGTGTGGTCCGGCAGCTGTGAGGGTGGACGGAGCGTCCTCGTGCAAGTCGTGTTGTCCCAATCTAGAAACTCCGGAGCGCCATGATGCCAACCACGAGCCATAGAGGTTCCTTGACCTCTCATTCAAGTGTACATGGTGCTTGACAAGCTAAGACATGGTGCTGAATATTTTGTCAGGAGCAAAATGTTATTTATTTAATGGGTGTGTTACTTAGATTGATATAAAAATGTGCCTATTGAAAATGGTGCTTAATGGTTTGAATTGTGGCGCCGACTACAATTATGGTGTGGAACGTGCCATATAATGGTGGAAAACAGGGCTGTAGTCCCGGGCCGCAACGGGCTCTAGTCTCGGTTTTGGGTTCGGGATTGCGAAAACGGCCTCTAGTCCCGGCTCGCTACGGCCCGTGACTGATAACAGCCACGTGGCTGTTTCAGCGCCGTGGGGGGTAGAAACCCTCTAGTCCTGGGCCGTAACACCACCCAGGACTATAAGATTTCCTGTCATGGCAGAGAATTGTGTGTTTCTCTGCCGCGGCAGAGATTGTGTATTTTCTTTTTTTTTGCCATTTCGTTCCTTTTTCGTTTTGTGTTTCACTATAATTTCAAACATATATTTAAGTACACATATTCTACGCTAATACATACACAGTACACGTTGATGATATATAATCGATCCCTTGCAAGCATACATTGATGATATATATATCAAAAGGAAGAAATGTTTTGAAATTATATGGTCATTGATGAATATATATATATCATATCAGCTACATGGAGATCACTAAGGCAAATCGAGTTCCACGTCATCCGCATAATGCTCTCCGTATACATCAAGGACTTCCTTCATCATAAATCCCGCCAGCTCCTCTTGAATTGCACTTATGCGCCGGTCTGGCTCTAGTTTCTCCCGCAAATCATAAATATAATGTGAGTCGACTTTTCGCTCACTGGTCAACTCGCCGATGTACTCGCAGACGTAGTATCCACATAAATGAGTTCCCGGTGGCTGCTGTAAACTCTTCACCATTTTATAAGTTAGCTCCTCTTTGAATGGACCTGGTATTTTCTGTCTGAACCGTGTCCAACACCTGCTCGGCAAAGAAAATGAACAAAGGATTTATTAGTTACTTGATATCAGGAAATGAATGAAAGAGGACGATATAATGCGATAATGATTGAAATTACTTATGGAGCATTGCTTTTATGTCGCTCCACTGCTCTTGGTCCCAACTTAATGAGTCATGGACTTCAATTAGGGAGTTGTCAACTTAAATGTTTAGCAAGATTCAGTGGAATCTGCGGACGTTTACATAAGCATACATGCATAGCTCATCGAGTAAGCAAAAATAAAATATGTACAAGATATAAACACTAACTTGAAGTTGTAAGGAAATAGTATTTCCTTAACAAAATTATTCTCGGTTAAGAACCTGCATATGTCTTCTTCCACGTCTTTGGGGTGATTTTTTAACGTATATTTATTAACGATATATGGGTCAATGAACCCACCGTCGTATATTCTAGCTCTTTTGCATTCAAGCATCTTCATTCTGCAGAATATAATATCATCATACAAAAGAATATATGGTTAGGATAATATATTAAATGCAATAAACGAGCTGAGCTACAAACTTAATTATAGAAATAAATCACTTACAGACAGTAGTAACCAATGATAGATTTGTCGAGGTCGCGATGGTTGTATAACTGAAACAGTTCGGTTATTTGAACGTGTATCGAGTATGGTTTGAAGTGATGCTCCTTTCTAACGTCCACCGGAAACCAATCATTCTGATGCTTTTTTTCTGCTTGCGACATGTACCATTCGTGAAGATTTCGCATATGTGTGGATAGACGCACGAGCTCCTCATTACTGACTAGAGGCTCCCCTTGGACATACTTCCGTACTATCTGACCCACTGATGTATCTTCATAGCCTAAATATTGACCAAGAGACATATTTTCTTTGATAGCAAGTGCTTTGGCCTGCGATACAGTGATTCCCATTAGTGCAGCATTATTACGGGCTCTGGGGTCCATTATTTGCATGTCCATATCCATTTCAGCTCTGAAGGCCTTGTCGAGGTCTGAAATGACTTTGAGCGGGGCGACCAATTGATTCTTCTGTGCTTTGAGTTGGGCAACTTACTTTCCGCTTTTTGCACTTGTGATTTTTTTCTTCTGTGCTTGCTTAATAATCTCCTGGTCATAGTCTGATTCCAGATTCATCGATATCTGGGATGGTTGCTCAAGAAAGAACTTAGCCCATTTTTGGGGTTTTTCATCATATACCGGCTTTGGCTCAGGTTTTTTGGGTGCAAAATGCGCCTTAACTTGGGCATCCACATCCGCGTTAGTTTCCTCATCAGTCTTGTCATAAGGTCTCTTTGGAAGAGCCGGCGGGATGTCGAATATCTTCACTGTTTGACCTTTCTTTGATGTGGGGCGCGGGGGAGCGTCGAACTTCCGTTTCTTCGACGAGGTAGTAGTATTGCACGGAGGCGGAGGCGGAGATCGAGTATTGAGCGGAGGCGGAGGCGGAGATCGAGTATTGAGCGGAGCGGAGATCGAGGTTATGTACTCCTGCTGCGGCGATCGTCAGCGGGGCGGGGTGTACTTAGAGGTTGGCGATAATCGGGTTGGGGTGGACTTGGAAGTTGACGATATTCGATGCGGGGTGGACTTGGATTCCTCAGAGTCGGTGGCCTTGGCGGCGAGCCTGGAAACTTGATGTACTTCTTCTTCCATATAATGATGTTGCGCTTGACATCTCCTAGTTTCGTAAGGCCTTCAGGCGTAGCGATTTCAATCTCTATGTCCGCAAAATCCTCCACTATATCATCCACCGTGACACGAGCATAGCCTGGTGGAACCAGAAGTGAATGGTGGAGTGCTCCAGGTAGACAAGGTAAAGTAGTGCCGATCGCCACCTTGAAGGACAGGTTGTTCATTGGCAGATGTAGCTCACATTGTGCCATCTCTTTGACATCATCCACGGGGTAGTGAGGAGCCGGTGCATCATCCAGCAGTGCTTGATCATCATCCCGGACCTCCGTGGAAGCCATGGTGCTTCTCCGCTGGCTAAGATCCAATGCAGGATAATCAGCCTGCGGGTGAGTTGACGACGGCGGCCTTTGTCTAATTTCTTGCATTAGGTTCTTCAGATCAGCTAGGTCTTGCTCTACCCTGGAGATCCGGTCTGCCTCCCGGTCCTTTTTTCTCTGACGGCTTTTGTAACTGGCATCGTACTGAGGAAACCCTTTCTTTCAGGAGACACCGGCTCCTTTGCCTCGTGTTCGTCCTCCCTTTTTAGGATTTCCTAGGGCGCGTGTCAGCTCGCCGTTCTCTCTCTTGGGATGGAACAATCCCTTTTGAGCATCGTTCATTGCTTGAACAAGGTCTTCGGAGGGTTTTAGAATTTTTCATGAAATAATGTCTTCCCTGTTTCTGGATCCAACGATCCCCCGTGCCCGTACCACCAATGCTTTAACCTCTCGGGCCATCCATCTGTACCAGGAGTGACGCCACTAGCCCTCATTTTCTACTCCATAGTTTACCACTTAGGGACGGCACTCTTGTAGCCACCTGTCCCCATTTTATGATGGTATTTCTTTTGGGCAGCATTTAACGTGTTCTTTGCCAACTTTGACTTTGCTTTATCAGATTGCTTGTACTGTACAAAATCGGGCCACTGTTCTCTCAACTTCTCGTTTACTCCTTTGAAGTCTGGAGTTCTCTTTTTCACGACATATTTCACGTATAAACCTTTCTTGTGGATCCGATACAGTTCATCCATCTTGCTCAGAGCCCACTCCTTGACTTTCGCTCTATTTTCAAGCCCACCCGGCCTTGGGGTAATACCATCTACCTCAAATTCTTCACACTCTGGAGGTAGTATGAAATGTGCTAGAGCTTCTGCCAAAGGTCATCTTTGGCATCATCGGTGACATAGATGTTGGATTCTTCACCGGGTTTCTTTGACTGATTCCATTCTTGGATGGTGATCGGCAGGTTGTCCCTAACAAGCACCCCACATTGATTTATAAACATCCTCCGGTGCTTCTTTGGAGAAATCGGGTTCACCATCATCATCTATTTCTTCGATGATGAACCTCTGGTTACCATCCAACTTTTTGTTCGACCCTCGTTTCGTTCGAGCTGTCGATTGCTTCGATCCGGTGGGCTAAAAGAAGAAGAGAGAGTGATTAATATATATCTAGATCAGTTAATGAATAGAGGTAACACGAGGCTTTATATATATATGTACCTCGCCGGATCCTGTCGAGGGGCCATCGTTATTGTTGTTATTTGTTTGCCCTTCATCCATCCGGTCTTCCCCTTGGTACATTAGGTTTTCCTCTAGTCTATCACCGGATGGATTCATATACGAGGATATCTCTTCCTCGAGCAAAACATCTTCGCCGGTAGTAATATTAAGAGGAATTTCACCTCTTATCATGCCCTGAAGAAAACCTTCACCGATGCGACCAATCTTCGGATGGATCCATGACTTAATTATCTATAACAGAAAGAGAGTTAAACAGGTTAGAAAAAACAATAACCCTAATAACTAAAACAAAAAAAACAATAACCCTAATAACACAAATTAATAACCCTAATATTATTTGCGGTAAAACAATAATCCTAATAACTAAAACAAAAAAACCCTAATATTATTTGTGGTAAAACAATAATCCTAATAACTAAAACAAAAAAACCCTAATATTAATTGTGATAAAACAATAATCCTAATTATAATAATCCTAATATTATTTGTGGTAAAACAATAATCTTAATAACTAAAACAAAAAAACAATAACCCTAATATTATTTGTGGTAAAACAAAAAAATAACTAAAACAATATAATCCTAATAAAAAAATAAAAAAATAACTAAAAAAATAATCCTAATCCTAACTAAAAACAATAATTCTAATAATAACCCTAGCTAATATCTTGTGGTAAAAAAACCACACCCGGCCTCGAGCTCACCGACGCCGACGCGTGATAGCACATGACGGCGAGGCGGCGAATTGGCGGGGCATCGCAGAGCGGCGGCGCGCGGCACGACGGGGCAGCGTAGAGCGATGGTGCGCGGCACGGCGTGGAGCACGCGTGGCAGCACGTATATGAAACGGCGGAGTGCGGCGGAGCGTGGCGGCGCGGCGAAGCACGCACGGCCGAAGACGAGGGCGGCGACGCGGTGGAATCGGCGGTCAGGCAGCACCTCCCCTGCGTCTTTGATGCTTCATCTTCGTCTGCTTCGTCGAGAAATGCTAAGTGCTGGGAGGCGCGCGGAATATATATGGACGGACCTTTAGTCCCAAGCTAAGCCACCGCCCGCGACTAGAGGGTCTCTAGTCCCGGGCTGTGGCTTAACCCGCGACTAAAGACCCCCCTTTGGTCCCAGGTTAAGCCACGACCCGGGACTAGAGTGTATTTTTCGGCCGCTTCGTTTTCGCATGCACAGGCACCCTCTAGTCCCGAGTCGAGCCACGGCCTGGGACAAGTTTGTTATTTGTAAAGTTTTCTTTCTTTAATTCAAATCAAATATAAAACTTTAGAAAATCATATATTTTATTGTAAAAATCCAAATAAAACAAATAATGTGTCTATTATTATCAGAAAATATAAAGAATCTTAATATAATATCCATATATATGTTTGCATCATTTATAAATTATTTCATTTGTAAATTTTCTTTTTTAATTCAAATCAAATATAAAACTTTGGAAAATCATATCTTTTATTGTAAAAATCCAAATAAAACAAATAATATGTCTATTATTATTAGAAAAATATAAAGAATCTTAATATAATATCCATATATCTGTTTGCATCATTTATAAATTATTTCATTTGTAATTTTTCTTTTTTTTAATTCAAATCAAATATAAAACTTTGGAAAATCATATCTTTTATTGTAAAAATCCAAATAAAAGAAATAATATGTCTATTATTATTAGAAAAATATAAAGAATCTTAATATAATATCCATTTAGTCCCGGTTGTAGTCACAAACTGGGACTAAAGATATTTCCCGCCATTTCCCACCGCTTCCCACCAAGTTTTCCCGCCCTTTCCTTTTTACGTGAGCTTTTAGTCCCGGTTGTAGTCACTAACCGGGAATAAAGATATTTCCTGCCATTTCCCAAAGCTTCTCGCCAAGTTTTTCTGCCCATTCCCTCTATATCTAGGGAGATTGTGCCGTGGCTATCCACACATCCACAACTTCCTCTCTTAGTACAATGGACAATGCCTACTGGGCCATTCTGACCCTCGAGGAGACCGAGGCGCTGTGCGCCTCCAACTACCCTTGTCTGCCGGGCTACCGGCCGCCCGCCGGCTGGATGCTGAGCGCTGGAGGGGTTCCTGTCCCTCCTGTCCCTCAAGGTTCCGCACGCCAGGCGGCCATCACGAACCGCTTCTACCACGAGCTCACGCCGGAGCAGCGGATGGATCCCCGGTGGGATCCCGACAACTATGACACCTGGAATGCCTTCTTCGCTAATAGGTGGGAAAGGGAGCTCGCCAGGTACGGGGGAGATGGCGCGTCCCCGATGAACCACAACAAAGCCGGCCGGCGTCTGTGGTGGGCGAACCATACTATCATCAGAGTGATGCGCTACATCACCGGGGGAGACCATCCTCGCCTGCGGTGCCCACAAGTCCACCCGCCACAGAGCCACAAGAAGGCCCCTCTCCCGCCCGGCGGTAGCGGCATCGTCTTCCAGGAGACCCCTCCCCCGCCCGCCGTGAATCCGAGGCCGGAGTGGCCCCTGGTATATGCCATGGCTGGGCTGAGGATCCTTGAAGTGGTAGGTGACGATGATGATGACGAAGAAGACCCTGAAGCTGCGTACTATAGGACTAGGCATGATTATGACTAAAGGGGGCATCTTTAGTCCTGAGTGTTAGCTAGTCCCGGTTTGTCCCGGTTTTTAATATTAATAAATGTCTTGAGTGTTACCTAAATATGAAGATGTTGTATTTAGAGGAAAAGGCATATAAATAAAGCAGCCTATAAGGAGAGGAAAGGGCGGGCAGGCTAGATCGAGCAGCCTATAAGTAGAGGGAAATGCCTATAAAGAGAGGGTTCATCTTTAGTCCCGGTTGGAGAAACCAAGCGCAACTGAAGGGATTGCGGTAGACTGGGCCAAGCAGCACTAATAATAGGGGTGAGTGTCGACATTATGTCGTGCGGCTTGTACCTTGTCCCGGATGGTGTCACCAACCGGGACTAAACATGAGTCAGCACTAATAATAGGGGGTGAGTGTCGACATTATGTCGTGAGTGTCAACATTATGCCGAGCTGCTTGTACTATAAATAGGCATCCTTGTGAGTCCAGTCCTCCAGCCAGTTTGAGGCATCTCCAAGATGGTTTTCGAGAGCAGGGACACCACTACGACCAGTTTCAGGGAGATGCCGCCGGAACCCAGTCCTCCGGCATCTCCAAGAAATTGGTCATAGAGGCACTCCCTAATATGTGAAATTAGTTAGCTCCCAGGCGTATTGATCTAGTTAGAGAAGTTACAAGCTGCAAGATGGTTTTCGAGAGCAGGGACACCACTACGTCCAGTTTCAGGGAGATGCCGTCGTAACCCAGTCCTCCGGCATCTCCAAGAAACTAGTCATAGAGGCACTCCCTAATATGTGACCTCACGCGTTTGGAGATCAAATCTTAATGGTAAGTAAGAATCGGGACTAAAGGCCCCCCTTTAGTCCCGGTAAAGCCACAAAACGGGACTAACACGCTCAAGATTGTTTGCAGACAACACTATAAAAATGGACACATGAAGCATCTTCCCTAAAATGCTACAATTATTACACATCATTTCTTCGTGTGTGTTCCTTTCTAATCCCGTCGTATCCATGGAGCATCTTCATTCATTAACATGATGCTTGGGTCATTCTTCACCGCGAAGGACGGAATTTCATGAAACTTATCACAATCTTCTGACATGTCTGTCTTGTCCTCCACTCCCACGATGTTTCTTTTTCCTGAAAGAACTATGTGGCGCTTTGGCTCATTGTCTGATGTATTCATTTTCTTATTTTTCTTTTTCCAGGTTTGGTAGACATGTCCTTCACATAGAAAACCTGAGCCACATCATTGGCTAGGACGAATGGTTCGTCTAAGTACCCAAGATTGTTGAGATCCAATGATGTCATTCTGTATTTCTTGTCTACCTCACCCCCTCCTCCTGTCAGCTTGACCCATTTGCACCGAAACAAGGGGACCTTAAAAGTAGGTCCATAGTCAAGTCACTACAAGAAATGTGTTAACTTGTGACGTTTTGGTAGTGACCATCTACAAAATCCTCTTAGATTTATGAAGATTCCGCACCGGATGGTCTCAAGCTGCTTGGGAGGGCCAAAACCTCAATAAACTATGACGATTTCGCTCAAAAACGTCGTAATTTCTTCTAGTGAAATCGTCATAATAGCTAGAAAGTTCTAAATGCGGAGGATAGCAAGATGGGCCATTGGATGTGAACAGGATGGACGGACAGGATGTTGATCCGTGGGAACTTGACACGGATAGATGACGTGGCAAGGTACCCATCATGCACGCAGACACCGAATATTTCACCATCGCGCGCGTGCTAGCCAAAATCGCCACGTCCCCCACCCTCCCAGAGAACGCCTCTCCCCTCCTTTCTAGGCTCCCCAACCCTAATCCTACAGCCTGCCGCCACACACAAGAGAGCGAACTTCTCTCTCTTCCTTCTCCAGCGAGATCTGCGCGCGCCGCCGTCGCCCTCTGTTCGGGAGCCTCTTCCCCGCTCGCTCCAGCCGCTTCCCTCATTCTCCAGCGAGATCCACAACCCCTCCAGCGAGATCCACCGACAACGAGTCGAATGATGGACGAGGCGGACGGCGACGGTTTCATCAGCCTCGCCGAGTTCGCGGCGTTTGTCGAGCACGCGTACGCGCCGCCGATGGAGCCCTGCAAGGAGAGAATCCAAGGTCAAACGACTATCATTCATTTCGACGGATCCGAGGTCCTCGATTTCGCCCGCGCCGCCCGGCCCCCGATTCGGCCTCCAAATCCGCATCCTGGTACGTTTCTTGCGCCGATTTGCTTCAGATTTGGTTCGATTTTGGGGGGATTACTGGTGTGATCTGTTCTTTTTTTTGGCTGCTGCCACAGGGTTCCATGAAGGCCTGAGGTGATTCTTTCTTCTGCGTCCATGTCGCAAATCCAGAGCTTGTCGCACCAGAGCTGCGTGCTACTCGCGATGCTCTGTGGTAAGCACGCTGACAAGCGTGCGCCACCGGGGAGGTCGGGGCCGGAGGCCAAAAGGCTACGGCCGTCCTATCCGTTTCCTGAGCTCAGCTCGTCAGGGAGATTGGAGGTAAGTCAGTGTTCTACTTGCTGCTTCCGGTGGATTTGCTTGTGAACTCAATCCTTGAGGGGCTTTTCGATGCAGGTGCACACGCTCATCAATCCAACGCCCAAGCAGTTCCTTGAGGCACAGCGGGTGGTGCAACCCAACTTCTTTTACATCCAAGGGCAGCAGCTGGAAGATGAGAAGGAGATTGGTTCCCTCGTTTGGGGGGACGCCGACATGTCTGACCTGTATTCGTTTATCTGTCTCATCAGCCCACCATTCCGATGATAGTAAGCACCTCAAGCGTTTGCAATCTTATTATTCCTTAGCTGGGTGTTGTAGACTTGTAGTGATATTAGCTGTTAATGGAGTTGTAAACAACTGGGCCTGATATTTGCATCAGCTCTTAGTTGCACGATGGTCCTTGAGATGTTTAAGTCGACGTTCTAGCGCCATACTTCAATTGTCATTACTGGAGTTGCAAACAACTGGGCCTGTTAATGGAGTTGCAAACAACTAGGCCTGATATTAGACAATTCTTGTGAGTTTGGATCTGGAAGAAACTGTTGTGTCTGGAAATCTATAAAACTAACATGATCTATGTCTGATTGGATCTCCTGTTTGTTTGTACATCCAAGACTTCTACATCAATTATCAATACTTGGTTGGCTTTGCTGTAGCTAATCATTTGAGTTTCAAATATGTCACTTTGTTTGCAGTGGTCCATTTAGATTAATCAGTTATACTTATATTAGAACTTGAGCAATGATAATAAGATTTGAATTCCTTCTCAATTCATATGCTAAACATGGACTGATAAAATTCAATTACCAAACAGTACTATCAAGAGCTTGTTGCATCTCTATCAGCATGTTCATATTAGTTACTTCTACATGGTCATGTTGTACTATTAGTTACTGGTATGTATGCATCTGTTAAGCCATTTGTGGCAAATACTATGGCCTGATGCATATATTGTATGCATGTAGTGGTAGCTTGCTTAGCTGAAGCCTGAATCCTGATGGTAGCTTTTGGTCACTCTAACATACATCATGATAACTATAGCATACTTGCATTCTTCATGGTGCTTATATAGTACATTTTGAGATTTTTTTGTCTAGTGATGTAGGTATTTCTCACTATGTTCATAAATTACAAATGTGATTCGTGTTGTGTAAGCTAGATTTTAAAAGTTTAAAGCATTGTTTATTATCTGGGTACCATGCTATAGAAATTATAGTGTTGCACATGTAAATCTATGGGGAAATTGTTTATTCTAACTACTTTCTTCTTTGTTGTTCTAGTTGAAGCTTTTTTGTTTTGATCAAGGACTGGGGAGTGGTAAGGCAATAGAGGGGATGCGACCTTGCATGGTTCATTTTTTATGGTTGGTTGCAGGAAACAGAACACCGACGCCAGCCTACTGCTGGTCACCTGCCCGAGATGCTGCTGCTAGCGGTGTTCCACCCGAAGACAAAGCCGCTGCCTCCTAGGAGAAGGACCAGGACCTAGTGTAGCGCTGGGGCTCTGTCGCCTCCAACATGTGGGAACAAGGCCGACATATTAGCAGGAGATTTATTGTCTGTTCAGATTAGCTAAATGAAACTATTTTTGCAAAATAATAGTCAGATAGTTTTTATATCTGCAATCCTCCTCTTGTGTTAAGATTTAGGCCTTTCCATTTAATTGTATGACCAGCATGTTGCAAATAGTGATCTTAGCACTACTATAGATGTATGTTGCAGAGATAAATATCAGTAATACATGTGTTTAGTTTGCTTATATTACATAATTATGTAATTTTGTTTACTTAAGTTTGCTACAGAGAGAAATATCATTAAACAATTAGACCTCTGATGTGTTTGCTAAACTATTGTTTATGGGCGGTATAGGAAGATTTGCAGTGGAACAACCTGGAGCTAGAGAACTTCCAGGACAAGATCAGGAAGAACCAGGACAAGAGCAAGCTCAACAAGCAGCTGGCTTACACCTTAAACTACCTCCTCGATGAATGCTTTAGTGAGTTCTCTGCCCGCTCCCTTCCGATCCTTGCCGATCCTTACTAGTAGTTCTAATTGTGTTGTAGTAGTATAACAACTAATGTCTAGTGGTAAGCGCAATACTGTCTACACGTGACATTCATTAGTCAGTCCTGATTGCTGAGTTGGTATCCATGATCTATGTTTTATCTTGAATTTTTGTAGTGTGACAAACACATTAGTTAATCTGAATAACGTTGACATGACATATTTGCCCATTTATCTTGCACTGGATTGGTACTGTCTAGAACATACTTTGAGTTTGCTAAATATGATTTTATAATGAGAAATCAAGTGTTTGTTTCTTCTCAGAGGTTGCTGGTATTCATTTTAGTAGTTTTTTCTCCATGCTCATGCTTCATGATATGTTACTATTTTGTTTCTAGATGATGTGTTATTGTTAGAAGGTAAAGGTATATATTGTATAGAATAGTATACTGTTATTGCTTCATGATACTTATTTACATTTGGTTGTCAGGTTCATTTGCTAGATTATAGGTATGTCTTTCTTTGAGACTAAAAATGTGTTTGTTCCTCGTTTACAGGGTTCCAGGCCTAAGGAATGTGAAGCCACCGAACTTGTGAAGAGTACCAATCAAGGAGAGCCATTTCTTGTAATAGTTAGGAATATCTAGGTTGTAATAGACTGTAGATATTGTAATAGCCTAATTTTTAGTAGTTGCTTTAATTAATTTTATTTGTTCTCTTTGATCTGTCTCAGATATTGATTGTGTATATGACATCACATGTGTGAATACAAACTTTTACTTATGGCACATGTGACTGGAACAAATATGTCATTTGGAACCTGACGTGTATAGTCAATTTGTGATTTGAACATGACAAGTAGGGCCTGTCCTGTACCTGAAAAGTGGGACCTATCTTAGTACCAGGTCATTAAAAGAGCTGAATTTAAATTTAAATGGACTATGAATAGGCTAAGGCCCATAGAATAAAAAGGCATAAATATTTGGTTTGGCCCATGTAGCAGCTGAGAAAGAGCAAGGAAAAAACATAAATAGGCTGAATTGTTGGGCCTGGCCCATGTAAACAACAGACATGAACTGGGCTGATTGTGTGCCACGTAGGCTCAACCACGTAGGATCTGACCTGGCGAGGCCAGTTTTTCCATCACGATATTGGATCGTCATATACATTATGACGATCCAATATTGTCATAGACGGTTATGACGATTTTACCAAAAACGTCGTTATAGTTCATTTGCGACGCCCAGCTTTCGACTATCTCAAAATTGTCATAGAATCGTCATAAACAGACTACTATGACGATTTTGTGACAAAAATGGAGGGTCATATATAGGCAGATTCCTTGTAGTGAGTTCCCATATCTCCTCTATGTAACCATAATATGTGGTCTTTGACCCATGCATTGTTGTCTGTTGCATCAAAGCGGACACCACTGTTTTGGTTGGTGCTCTTTTTATCTTGGGATATCATGTAAAATGTATACCCATTTATCTCATACCCTTGGAAAGTCGATATAGTCGAAGATGGTGACCTAGAAAAAAAGTATAGCTGATCTCCAAGAGTGTTGTTTTTGATGAGATGTTGCTACCAACCGCCGAAACTCTTCATGTGTCCATATCTAATCCAAGAGTCATGCTTTCCAGGGTTGTTGGAGCGTAAGATTTTCTTGTCTTCCTCGATATATGGGGCTGCCAAGATAGAATTCTGTAGAATGGTGTAATGTGCTTCGGTGTAAGAATGTATGTCCCTACATATTATTGATTTCCTTCCTAGAGTACCCTTTCCACTCAGTCTCCCCTCATACCGCGATTGAGGAAGACTAATCGGCCTAAGGTCAGGAACAAAGTCAACACAAAATTCAATGACCTCCTCTGTTCCATAGCCCTTGGAGATGCTTCCTTCTGGCCTAGCATGGTTACGAACATATTTCTTTAAGATTCCCATGAACCTCTCAAAGGGAAACATATTATGTAGAAATACAGGACCGAGAATGGAAATCTCTTCGACTAGGTGAACCAGCAGGTGCGTCATAATATTGAAAAAGGATGGTGGGAACACCAACTCAAAACTGAAAAGACATCGGACCACATCATTCTATAACCGTGGTAGATCTTCAGGATTGATTATATTCAGAGAGATTGCATTGAGAAATGCACATAGCTTCACAATGGGTACTCAAACATTATCTGGTAGAAGCCCCCTCAATGCAATCAGAAGCATTTGCGTCATAATCACGCGGCAGTCATGAGACTTTAGGTTTTGGAACTTTTTTCTGCCATATTTATTATTCCCTTTATATTCGACGAGAAGCCAGACGGGACCTTAATACTGCTTGGGCATTCAAAAAATATTTCCTTCTCTTGTTTGGTAAGAGCGTAGTTGGCATGACCTTGAAACCATTCTGGATGCAGGCCATATGGGTCTTTCATACGTTGATGGTCCTTTCGTGCTTCCGGTGTATCTTTTGTCTTCCCATACACGCCCAAGAAGCCTAGCAGGTTCATTCAAAGATTCTCCGTCACATGCATCACATCGATTGTAGAGCGGACCTCTAAGAATTTCCAATATGGTAGCTCCCAAAATATAGATTTCTTCTTCCACATGGGTGCGTGTCCTTCAGCGTCCTTCGGAATAGATTTTCCGCCAGGACCCTTTCCAAAGGTTACCATTGATCCAAATCTTTGACCATATCAAATATATCAGCACCAGTACGCTCCTTAGGCTTTGTCTGGTGACATGCCAAACCGTTGAAATGCTTGCCTTTCTTTCTTAAGGGATGCTTGGCCAAAAGAAATCGACGATGCTCATTGTATACATTCTTCTTACAATGTTCCAAATATATACTTTCAGTCTCATCTAAACAGTGTGTGCATGCATTGTATCCCTTGTTGGACTGTCCTGAAAGGTTACTAAGAGCAGGCCAATCATTGATTGTTACGAAAATCAATGCTCGGAGGTTAAATTCTTCCTTCTTGTGCTCATCCCACACGCGTATGCCGGGTTCGTGCCACAACTGTAAAAGTTTTTCCACTAATGGACTTAGGTACACATCAATGTCGTTGCCGGGTTGCTTCGGACCTTGGATCAACACTGGCATCATAATTAACTTCCCTGTTTTTAGATGCATTGTAAGGTTCCCAACCTTTAATAAGGTAGAGATACCTGTTTTTACAATGCTAGTCCCTGGATCAATAGCTAGCATCCACAGTTAAGATGTAATATCAAGAAACAAAGGTCATAATACAACTTTATAACCAGGAATAAAATAATTCATTACATATTACATAGCTCATTTGGCTATCTCATTACAATGCATCAAAATATCTATAAAGCATGGAGTCCTTCATCTTCAAAGTACCACAGGCAAACATGTTGGTTGTAGACTTGTAATCCTATTCAACACACTTCACTAACATCAAACAAACCTGCAACATAATAAGTTGCAGCCACAAGGGTCAATACATTTGAATTGTATTGGCAAGTTTCACTATTATGTAGAAGTAAGTGGATCCTATCATTACATGCATATTTGGCTAAGTGGGGTTTAGGCTCAACTGCAGAAAGCAATATAGTTTTTATCCAATCTTTTCAAATATAGTTTTTGATCTTTTGTCAAATCTTTCTGAACTCCTTGGAAAACTCCAAGTGCTTCTAATCCCTTGTTGTCACCATCAAGTTTTACTTTGAGAAATTGGAATGTCAAGATCTTCCATATCTTCAGGCCTTAGTTGCTCAGAGTTGTCCGTAACCGGGGACACGGCTAAGTACTTAGAATTTGATCTTCTGCAGAAGTTGTACACTTTACCCACATGACACAATCTTGTCTTGACGCCACCAGTGGCCGCTGGATAAGTACTCACCAAAATGGAGTACTGGCAGATCGAGAATGTGACAAAGTCTTTCCATAGGAGTCCTCCCAATACACAATGCTAGCTTGTCAACCAGGCACCAATGTAGGGATAAATTTCCCTTACACAATTCTAGTTAACCTGAAGATGCCAATGCATGGGTCTTCCACTATGTAGTTGACTAAGCCAGAGCCCATTTAGCATGTGGCTGTACACGGAAGCCACTGTACGAGAACCATGTTCAATCTCTAAGTCCCTGGGTGGTTTTCTTCTAGTGCACATACAAAAAGATAGCCATATAAACATGGTCCCCTTTGTTGCCACCTTGTCCAAAACTTGAGTATCCTTGTCCACCCAGGTGGTTCATTGAGTACTTGTTTTATTATATAAAACATATATTTTTCCAACACTTTATATAATCATATCATGTATCCCATCCCAAATATATAGCAGCGCTAAGCTTACTACAACTACAATTTTTTCACTAAGGAAGATATAAGTATATCCTAATAGGATTTAGCATAACATAAAATATAGTAGTACTTATCATGCATGTTACAAAAATCCACTAAGTGTAATGAAAATAGTAAGACTTGGATGATAGTTTCACTTGCCTTTTTAGTATAGAATGATGGTTCACTTCTTGATCTTGCAAATATCACACTCTTCTAACTTCACTACAATTCAATCAAGCAAACACAAATTCAACTAGCATTCAAACAATTTACCACACATAAAATAACAAGAACAAGGTCATGCATGCAAGCATGCAAACGATAGTTTTATTTGCAAAAGTGGTTTCTACTAGGCTCTAAACATTTTAAAGCTCAAAGTGGTCATTTACTAAATTGTTAAAACCATTTTCAAAAGGTTTTATCTCATACACCAAATAATATGCTAAGGTGATATTTTATGTAGTTGAAAATATCTTTTAGCAAAGTAATGACTTTATATGGTTCATCAAATAAGTTTTTAATTCATAGAACTTGGTGTTTAGGGTCAGAAGGTTTGAATCACAACATTTCCCAAAGGTTTTACTCAAAAATCATTTCTAAACCAAAAACAATATTTTTATTTGACTAGAAATGTGCTAATTCAAATATTTATCCCTTAACTCCACAAAACACATTTTTAAATCCATAAGTTGGTTCCTATGGTCAGTAGGTTCAAAACAAACCATTTTGCAAGGATTTCATCTCAAAAATATATCTAGAAAGATTTTTATATTCAAAATAAGTCTACACAAGTTTCTGCAATTTCAACCAATTTTCCAGAAGCAAAACATTAAAAAAAATGCATGATTTGGTAGGATTTGTCTTGCTGATTCCATTGATATAAAATTTGCAAAATTTGGACATGTAGAACTAAAGTTATGAATTTTACAAGTTTGCATATCTAATAGATTCTAATTTCTGTTTTTAAGAAAAACCCTGGACACGTGGCTTGATTCTATTGGACGATACCGCTTCGTGCCGATCAGCCTCTGCGAGTCGTTGGATCTAAATAAGACCATGCGACACTGATCAACTCGTACCCCTTCGTCTAGATCTAATCTCAGCCAGACGATCGAGATCCAACGGGTACAGTGTGTTGGACCAAGGACTGGAGGCGGCGCACGCTCTGGCTACGGCGGAGCCGGCGATACAGGACCCAAGGGAGACAGAGGAGTATCTCACCGTGCTCGCAGAGGTGTGGCGAATCTCAAGGTGAGGTCTGCTTGACGAGGGGCGCTCAGGAACGGAGGGGATTGCTCGCCGGAGTGTGCAGTGGCGTCGGACGGCTCTGTTTGTTGTCGGAGGTGAGGCTGCAGGTCGTGCCGAGGCAAAATAAAAGCATGGTTAGACACGTACGGCATCAGAGATCATGGGAGCGTCAATGGGAAGGCTCGGGGCGGTCGGTGCTTACCAGGGGAGTTCGCTAGAGCAAAGGCAGACGTGGCGGTGCTCAGATGTTCGCGGTTGCCGACGTTTTGGAACGAGCGCGGCCGAGTTGGGGGTACTGGTGGATGCGCCTGGTGCTGGCGAATAAGATTGCGTGCAATGGGAGGCGAGGGGTGGCCGCGGTTCGCGGAATTGGACGGTGAAGGTCGTCGGGTTAGTGAGGTTTGAGATCACAATTCACTCAGCCTGGGGGCAGAGAGGGAGAGGCAAGCGAGGGGAAAGGTAGAGGAGACAAGGGCGATTAAGTACGCGTGGTTGCAGGGGGAGTGATGGCTGAAATAACGCGAATTGATCGCCGCAATCAAGAGCAGCAACGGTGAGGGGGACGTGGTCGCGGGGTTGAAGACGACGATGAGGTGGCGTGGGGCCTAGTTGTCTGCGAGAGAGGGAGAGAAAGAGTGGGGTCCGCTTGTCTGTGACTCAGCGGGTTCTATTCTAAGTGGAAAACGTTTCACTGCGGGGTGAGTTAGTTGGGCTGGTCTGGGCTAAGTTGGGCCAGATGGGTTGGGTCTGCTTTGTTTCATTTTTTTATACTGAAAGCTTTTTCTTTCTATTTGGAATTTCTGTTTTGATTTTCAAACAAATAATTCAAACTCCAATTCAAATCAAACCACCACCAAACTTTGTGTTGATTTTAATTCTGTTTAACAACATATTCCAAAGTCCAAAACAAAATAATTCTTTTATTCTTTTAGGATCTATTAATAATTAAATAAATAGACCTTAGTCTTTATTTCAAATAGGATTTAATTTATTTAAAAACTCTATTTGAAATCTAAATAATACCAAAACCTTTTCAGTAGGTTTTATTTGAAAAACAAAACACTTGGAAATCTTATTTAAAATAATTTAACAAGTTTCAATGTTTATTAAAAAGGAAAAGTCCTTTACTTTAATAAAAATGGATTTTAATAAATCCTCATTATTTTATTTAAATAAACCTTTACTCTTTTTTATCAAATAGAAATATTTTATTTCAAATGCTTGGCCAAGATTTAATTTGGCTCTATAAAATAATCCTTATTTATAATTCTACCTTTTCTTTTGAAAACCAAATCTTTTTATTTAAAAGATCCCAAAAATAGTGATTCCAACTATTAATACTTCATTTATTAATTGTTTATCTTTTTAAATCCCTTTAGGATTTTATTTGATCAAAAAATAGGTTTTGATGTTTCCAATTGGAATCAAAAAGTTTCTTCTCACCTTAAATTTCAATAATTATTTATTTTGTTTATTTATTTTTCACATTACAAAATTTGGAAAAATTTTGGGATGTGACAAGCTACCACCCTTAAAATAAATCTCGTCCCGAGATTTGGGAAGGCTAGGGTTACAAGTTGGCTTCAAGGCATCTAGGGTACTACCACCCTTAAAATAAAGTCTCATAGGGTTACATTGATGGTTCACTTGACTATGGGTTCAACACTTAATATCCAGACAAGGAATCCTTATTTGACTCTTCTGAGTTAACTAGTTCTTGACATCCACTTCTTCTATCTCTACAAAGTTTCCATCCATGTCAATGTGGTTCACATGTCCTTTCTAGGTCACATTGGAGTCATTTCCATTGGCTCTTCTAGCATCCTTTTTTTTCTCAGGACAGTCTGATGCATAGTGTCCAAGTTCCTTGCAATTATAGCACTGCAACTGGCTAATATCTTTCTTCCTGAAAGTGTCATGTTGGTTCTGACCAAGTTCATCTCCATTGTCAGTATCATTTCCATTATTATCACTTCCATTGTTGTTGTGGTGATACTGATGTGGTTCAGAATCTTCATTGCTCTTTTTGAATGAACGCTTCTTTTTTGATGATCCTGAGTGATTATTGAGTTTATAATTCCTCTTTCTGTTCTCAATTTGATTCATTTTGTTTTCCAATATAGTGGCTTTGTCACAGAGTGATTGATAAGTTGGGACATAGGCAACATCTAGTTCCAGGTTCAACTCATCATTAAGTCCTTCAAGAAATTTCTCCTTTCTCTTAGCATCTGTGTCAACTTCATCTGGTGCATAGCGTGCCAGATTGTTGAATTCTTCAATATACTCAGCCACACTGAGGTGACGCTGTTTCAGATTGTGAAACTCCTTTTTCTTCAAGTGCATCACTCCAGATGAGATGTGAGCTATTCTGAATCCATCCTCAAAAATAGCCCAAGTCACATCTTCAAGGGGAGTGGTGATCTGAAAGTTGTCCCACCATGTTGCTGCTGGTCCTTCAAGCAGGTGTGATGTAAACCTAACTTTTTCTTCATCGGTGTATCCAATAGTCACTAAGTCTTTATTCACCGAACGTAACCAGTCATTGGTTTCCATTGGATCAGTTGTTCCAGAGAACCTTGCATGCCTAAGTTTCAGAAACCTGGTGAGCATATCATGTGCTGGAGGGTTATTCTGATTGTTGTTGTTGTTGTTGTTGTTGTTGTTGTTGTTGTTGTTGTTGTTGTTGTTGTTGTTGTTGTTGTTGTTGTTGTTGTTGTTGTTGTTGTTGTTGTTGTTGTTGTTGTTGTTGTTGTTGTTGTTGTTGTTGTTGTTGTTGTTGTTGTTGTTGTTGTTGTTGTTGTTGTTGTTGTTGTTGTTGTTGTTGTTGTTCTGATTCTGTATGAACGTGGTCATCTCCTGCATCAGCTGTGTCTGAGATGTCATCATGTGCTGCATCTCAGGAGTGATGTTGTTGTTTTGGTTGGGGTTGGCACGACGGGGAGGCATCTGTTGGTTTGATAGGAATAGGTAATGATGGATAGACTTTAAGAAGTTCTAACACACAACCCAAATCAATCATGTTCAATCAAATAATCAAACAATCAACAAGCAACTTTTCACTTAACAACTTATGAGCTTAACTCATGAGTTGAAGGATACAACAAGTTTTCTTGAAATAAATAACTTAGTATAATCATACCTCATAGGTCAATATGATCCATACTTTAACTTGATATCAATGTCTTTGGTAGGCAATCTAATGTCTCTTGGTTCTCACTTGTAGTCCTTAGTGATGTCTAAGTTGGAGTCCTTGGTGAGACTAATGTTGAAGTCATTGGTCATGGTGAAGGCTTTGTCCATCAAGTTGAAAAGGAAGAGGTGTAGAATTCAAAAACCAAAAGGTTGAGTAAAGAGTTTACAAGATTGTTTATAAATAAGTTTTGGAACAAATACAACTTCTATTTTCTAAGTGGTTTTGTCCAATCCTAGGGTTACAATCCTACATGCAACACAGTGCTCTGATACCATCTGTAAGGTTCCCAACCTTTAATAAGGTAGAGATCCCTGTGTTTACAATGCTAGTCCCTGGATCAATAGCTAGCATCCACAGTTAAGATGTAATATCAAGAAACAAAGGTCATAATACAACTTTATAACCAGGAATAAAATAATTCATTACATCTTACATAGCTCATCTGGCTATCTCATTACAATGCATCAGAATATCTATAAAGCATGGAGTCCTTCATCTTCAAAGTGCCACAGGCAAACATGTTGGTTGTAGACTTGTAATCCTATTCAACACACTTCACTAACATCAAACAAACCTGCAACATAATAAGTTGCAGCCACAAGGGTCAATACATTTGAATTGTATTGGAAAGTTTCACTATTATTTAGAAGTAAGTGGATCCTATCATTACATGCATATTTGGCTAAGTGGGGTTTAGGCTCAACTGCAGAAAGCAATATAGTTTTTATCCTATCTTTTAAAAAATAGTTTTTGATCTTTCGTCAAATCTTTCTGAATTCCTTGGAAAACTCCAAGTGCTTCTAATCCCTTGTTGTCACCAACAAGTTTTACTTTGAGAAATTGGAATGTCGAGATCTTCCATATCTTCAGGCCTTACTTGCTCAGAGTTGTCCGTAACCGGGGACACGACTAAGTACTTAGAATTTGATCTTCTGCAGAAGTTGTACACTTTACCCACATGACACAATCTCGTCTTGACGCCACCAGTGGCCGCTGGATAAGTACTCACCAAAATGGAGTACTGACAGATCGAGAATGTGACAAAGTCTTTCCATAGGAGTCCTCCCAATACACAATGCTAGCTTGTCAACCAGGCACCAATGTAGGGATAAATTTCCCTTACACAATTCTAGTTAACCTGAAGATGCCAATGCATGGGTCTTCCACTATGTAGTTGACTAAGCCAGAGCCCATTTAGCATGTGGCTGTACACGGAAGCCACTGTACGAGAAACATGTTCAATCTCTAAGTCCCTGGGTGGTTTTCTTCTAGTGCACATACAAAAAGATAGCCATATAAACATGGCCCCCTTTGTTGCCACCTTGTCCAAAACTTGAGTATCCTTGTCCACCCAGGTGGTTCATTGAGTACTTGTTTTATTATATAAAACATATATTTTTCCAACACTTTATATAATCATATCATGTATCCCATCCCAAATATATAGCAGCGCTAAGCTTACTACAACTACAATTTTTTCACTAAGGAAGATATAAGGATATCCTAATAGGATTTAGCATAACATAAAATATAGTAGTACTTATCATGCATGTTACAAAAATCCACTAAGTGTAATGAAAATAGTAAGACTTGGATGATAGTTTCACTTGCCTTTTTAGTATAGAATGATGGTTCACTTCTTGATCTTGCAAATATCACACTCTTCTCACTTCACTACAATTCAATCAAGCAAACACAAATTCAACTAGCATTCAAACAATTTACCACACATAAAATAACAAGAACAAGGTCATGCATGCAAGCATGCAAACGATAGTTTTATTTGCAAAATTGGTTTATACTAGGCTCTAAACATTTTAAAGCTCAAAGTGGTCATTTACTAAAGTGTTAAAACCATTTTCAAAAGGTTTTATCTCATACACCAAATAATATGCTAAGGTGATATTTTATGTAGTTGAAAATATCTTTTAGCAAAGTAATGACTTTATATGGTTCATCAAATAAGTTTTTAATTCACAGAACTTGGTGTTTAGGGTCAGAAGGTTTGAATCACAACATCTCCCAAAGGTTTTACTCAAAAATCATTTCTAAACCAAAAACAATATTTTTATTTGACTAGAAATGTGCTAATTCAAATATTTATCCCTTAACTCCACAAAACACATTTTTAAATCCATAAGTTGGTTCCTATGGTCAGTAGGTTCAAAACAAACCATTTTGCAAGGATTTCATCTCAAAAATATATCTAGAAAGATTTTTATATTCAAAATAAGCCTACACAAGTTTCTACAATTTCAACCAATTTTCCAGAAGCAAAACATTAAACAAAATGCATTATTTGGTAGGATTTGTCTTGCTGATTCCATTGATATAAAATTTGCAAAATTTGGACATGTAGAACTAAAGTTATGAATTTTACAAGTTTGCATATCTAATAGATTCTAATTTCCGTTTTTAAGCAAAACCCTAGACACGTGGCTTGATTCTATTGGACGATACCGCTTCGTGCCGATCAGCCTCTGCGAGTCATTGGATCTAAATAAGATCGTGCGGAACTGATCAACTCGTACCCCTTCTTCTATATCTAATCTCAGCCAGACGATCGAGATCCAATGGGTACAGTGCGTTGGACCAAGGACTGGCGGCGCTAAGGCGGCTGGCGGCGGCGCACGCTCTGGCTACGGCGGACCCGGCGATACAGGACGCAAGGGAGATAGAGGAGTATCTCACCGTGCTTGCAGAGGTGTGGCGAAGCTCAAGGTGAGGTCTGCTTGATGAGGGGCGCTCAGGAACGGAGGGGATTGCTCACCGGAGTGTGCAGCGGCGTCAGACGGCTCTGTTTGTTGTCGGAGGTGAGGCTGCAGGTCGTGTCGAGGCAAAATAAAAGCATGGTTAGACGCGTACGGCATCAGGGATCATGGGAGCGTCAATGGTAAGGCTCGGGGCGGTTGGTGCTTACCAGGGGAGTTCCCTAAAGCAAAGGCAGACGCGGCGGTGCTCAGATGTTCGAGGTTGCCGACGTTCTGGAACGAGTGCGGCCGAGTTGGGGGTACTGGTGGATGCGCCTGGTGCTGGCGAATAAGCTTGCGTGCAATGGGAGGCGAGGGGTGGCTGCGGTTCGCCGGAATTGGCTGGTGAAGGTCGTCGGTTCAGTGAGGTTTGAGCTCGCAATTCACTCAGCCTGGGGGCAGAGAGGGAGAGGCAAGCGAGGGGAAAGGTAGAGGAGACAGGGGCGATTAAGTACACGTGGTTGCAGGGGGAGTGATGGCTGCAATAACGCGAATTGATCGCCGCAATCAAGAGGAGCAACGGCGAGGGGGACGTGGTCGCGGGGTTGAAGACGACGATGAGGTGGCGTGGGGCCTAGTTGTCTGCGAGAGAGGGAGAGAAAGAGTGGGGTCCACTTGTCTGTGACTCAGCGGGTTCTATTCTAAGTGGAAAACGTTTCACTGCGGGGTGAGTAAGTTGGGCTGGTCTGGGCTTAGTTGGGCCAGATGGGTTGGGTCTGCTTTGTTTCATTTTTTTATACTGAAAGCTTTTTCTTTTCTATTTGGAATTTATGTTTTGATTTTCAAACAAATAATTCAAACTCCAATTCAAATCAAACCACCACCAAACTTTGTGTTGATTTTAATTCTGTTTAACAACATATTCCAAAGTCCAAAACAAAATAATTCTTTTATTCTTTTAGGATCTATTAATAATTAAATAAATAGACCTTAGTCTTTATTTCAAATAGGATTTAATTTATTTAAAAAATCTATTTGAAATCTAAATAATACCAAAACCTTTTCAGTAGGTTTTATTTGAAAAACAAAACACTTGGAAATCTTATTTAAAATACTTTAACAAGTTTCAATGTTTATTAAAAAGGAAAAGGCCTTTACTTTAATAAAAATGGATTTTAATAAATCCTCATTATTTTATTTAAATAAACCTTTACTCTTTTTATCAAATAGAAATATTTTATTTCAAAAGCTTGGCCAAGATTTAATTTGGCTCTATAAAATAATCCTTATTTATAATTCTACCTTTTATTTTGAAAACCAAATCTTTTTATTTAAAAGATCCCAAAAATAGTGATTCCAACTATTAAAACTTTATTTATTAATTGTTTATATTTTTAAATCCCTTTAGGATTTTATTTGATCAAAAAATAGGTTTTCATGTTTCCAATTGGAATCAAAAAGTTTCTTCTTACCCTAAATTTCAACAATTATTTCTTTTGTTTATTTATTTTTCACATTACAAAATTTGGAAATTTTTTGGGATGTGACATGCATAGAGTCATGGGCCAGGTGCTGTGACTGGAGCTCTGCTCCCCAAAGGGATTCATGCCATCTGTACTTAGACCAAACCTTAAACTCCTTGCGTCATCTGCAAAGTCCGGGTACTTTCTATCGATTTTTCTCCATTGCGACCCATCAGCGGGGTGTCTCAACATCCCGTCTGACTTACGTTCCTCTTTATGCCATCACAACAATTTGGTGTGCTCTTTGTTTCTGAATAAAGCATTTCAACCGTGGTATTATAGGAGCATACCACATCACCTAGGCAGGAACCCTCTTCCGGGGGGGGGGGGGGGGGGGGGGGGGAGGGGGGCTCGCCCTCGACGTCACCAGGGTCATCTCGTCAAATCTTATAGCGAAGTGAAGTGCATACCGAGCATGGATCCAAATTCTTGTACTCCTCACCGCGGTAGAGGATGCAGTCATTAGGAAATGCATGTATCTTTTGAACCTCTAAACCTAGAGGACAGACAACCTTCTTTGCTTCGTACGTACTGGCGGGCAATACGTTATCTTTTGGATGCATATTCTTCATCATTTTCAGCAACTTTTCAAATGAGGAGTCAGGTATAGCACACTCAGCCTTCCATCGTAGCAATTCCAGTGTGCTGCCCAGCTTTTTCAGACCATTTTCGCAATTTGGGTACAACAAATTTTTGTGATCCTCTAACATGTGATTGAACTTCTCCCTATCCTTTTCAGTTTCACAATCTCTTCGTGCATCGGCAATGGTACGACCAAGATCATCAACGGGTTCATCATGTGTCTCTTCTTCATCCTTCTGTAACATCCCAGATTTTGTATTAGGATGTTATTAGCGTCATGCATCATCCTTGCATCATTACATCCTAAATTTGAAATTGCAATAAGAATCCTAAAACCTAAACCTATTAAAAACCCTACTAATCATTTCCATAAGTGAGCACCTTGTTGTAGTAAGTTGACCCTTCAACATTAACTATGTGAAAACAGTAAACTATGGTCTTATATTGACCACCTTATTTTTACAAAATTTTGGAAACAAGTTTCAACATTTTTGGACCTAGTTTGCAAAAGTTATTAGGGTTTTATGAAAACTGAAAAGGGAAAATGATTAAAGGAAAAAAAGGAAAACCTACCTAACCGGGCCGCAACGCAGCCCACCAGCACCCGCCAGCCGCCGCAGCCCAGCACCGGCCCGCTCCTCCCCTCCATCACTGACGCGGGGGTCCCACCCCGTCGTCTCCCTCCTGGAGACCGCGGCAGACATGGCTGCTGGCCGCGTCAGACTCCTGTGTACGCCGGACTCGGCCGCCCCCTTCCCCAAGTCCCTGCCCCTTATAAGCTGACCACCCTCTCATCGTTTTCCTCTTCGAGAAACCCTAGCCCGAGCCCTCGCCCGACTCCGCCGCTCTTCTCGCCGTTGCCGCGCTCGGGAAGGTAGAGCTCCCGGCGATTTGCGCCACCCCGATCTCTCTTTCGCCGCTAGTTGTGCTTCCCGTGATTCTCCGCTTCGCCTGACCCCTTTTCCCCTTCTACAGAGCGCCAAGTCGCGCTCGATTTCTCGCCGACGCCTCGCCGGAGTTCACGGAGATCGGCGGAGCACCGCATCTGAACGGGGAAGCAAACGCGAGGAGGAGCCGTGCACCGTCGACCACATCGCCGCCTCGAGGAAGCCACCGGAGCGCCGCCACCGTCGCCACCGACACCGCCACCGCCCACCGCCACCGTCGTCGCCGCTGTAAGTCGCCGCGCCCACCTCCTCCGTCCGATCCTTGATCTGCGGCTCAGATTAGTTCTTGACCCGAATGGGTATGCTCCAATCGCGCGCCGCCGCGTGGCTGCCACATCGGCTCGCTGCTTCACCGCGCCGCGCTGGGCCGTGTCACCCCCCTGTTGCCAGCTGGGCCAGTCAGGAGCTGCCACTTGGCAAGCCCTTTTAGATCTGTTTGCAGATTTGGTTTTAAACTTACGAAATTCACATAAAATTGAATATTTGGCCAAATTTATCTTATAATATACCGTTGGATTCCTAATTTTATGTAGAATCCAAATCTGTAGTAATATTGCAGGTTTGCAGTAATGTTTTAGGAGTAGATTTTAACCATTAGATTAGAGGGTTTAATCTATAGAAAAATAATTAAAGTTCTATTTTATGTGATTCTTGTTGCAATAACTTTGTTTCCACAATACCTACTGATCCAAGTCATTAAGCCTTGCTTAGGATTATTAGGTCTAACTTGGGCTACTAGATGGTTTGATCTCCTTATAATCCTAGGATTGTTTTAGTGACACCCTTAAACTATCACAACACAAAACTTGCTACCTTGATCAATTTAACCAACCTTGCATGAATACCATGTTGCATGCATGCATGATGTTCTTTGTGATATGCTTTGAGCAAGTTGTGATCAGATCTATGTTTGTGATTCGTTAGATTGCCCGGAGTGCGCTAAGGAGTGCTATTGTGTAGAGTGCTGCTCGGATCAAGGCAAGTTACAACACTTGTTCATAATTTTGTCCCAGTTTTGATTCTATGCATGCGATCTTCAAAATTCTGTAGTATGCATGTGTAGGCTGATCTAATAGAATTTTCCTTAGTATTATTTTGCAAGTGCGATAATTTTTTAGTATGCCATGAGTAGCTCTATACTTAGGATTTTCCCATCCTAATAGGTTACCCCTGTTTTTGCTAAGTATTGCTTGCTATGCTATATATACAAAGTACCGTTGGGGGGGGTTCGAAAGACAAAGAATTTTTCTAAGTATAAAGGCTCTCTGGAGCAAACTTTTCTTCTCAAATCCACTTCAAAATAAAACTAAGTTTTCTTCTGGGCGGAATGGTTGTCGGGACAACGAGTGAGATTTTGGTGGAGGACGGCCGCCCAGGAATCAAAGAAGTCTGCCATGTTTCAGAATTCAGAAGCTTCCAGTGCAACCACAATATATTATGGGCTCTGTCTTGGCCTAGTACTTAGTGGGAAACCTCACCTGGTTACCAACATTTGGAGGTTCTTGGCACGGTTGGATCCGGAAGGTAGAGGGGCTACTAAGGGAAAGCCTCGCCATGATCTTGTTTGTAAAAGGACTTGATCGTGGATTGTGGGTAAAGTGCACAAACTCTCGAGAGTATTGCAATCTGATCGATCAGCCGTGTTCACGGAAACAGAACAACATTGAGCATCTGAAGGATGGAGCCTCTGAAGGATCTTCCTCTCTCTTTTCTAAAAACAAAGTTTTGAAACCCCATGGCGTGCGTAATATCGCTAATGCGAGGGAATTTGGGGAACTTGGTGTGTAATATCCAAGTGACGCTTGGTGCGTAATATCCAAGTGTTTGGTTGTTTGGACACTTGGTGCGTAATATCCTCGTGTGCCACTCGACCTTATTTTATCCAAGCAAATGTTTACAAAGTAGGGCAATCTTCTATTCTTCTCTCTACTTAAGAAAATTAGCTTTGAGCAAATGAACTCTACAGCCTATATCAGCCTTGCATGTAGAGATAGTCTTTTCTCTCCTTGGTGTAATTTGCCAATACATTCAAAGGATTGACCCAACTTGTTGGCTGCACGTCTTATGTGCAGAATCCGAAGATTGAAAGGTGCGTAGGGATCGCGGGTCTACACTCGACAAGCCTGGGGCGTTGATGGACTCATGCTGCTTTTATGTTTCCGCTGTTATTTGAGCTAGTATAATGCTAAGCAATTTTTGTAATAATTTCATACTCTGGATTCTCCGTGTAATAAAGACTTTGTGTTTTACATGATATTTCATCGACTGTGAGTGCTAGCTATTGATCCAGGGACTAGCATGTTAATCACAGGGACTTAGGATCCTTACCGATCCGAGGTCACTACACCTTCCCTTCAGCATCTCCCATGGAAGTATTTCCGTACTCAGGGAAACCATGATAGTTGTCATCCTCCTCCTCTTCTTCATTGTCTTCCATTATAACCCCTCTCTCTCCGTGCTTGGTCCAACAATTATAACTGGGCATGAAGCCGGACTTCAACAGGTGGCTGTGAAGGGTCTTTGAGTCAGAGTAATCCTTCTGATTCCTACATCCACTACATGGATATTGCGCTTGTTTGCATCAGCAACACAGATGAATTCATGCACACCATTAATGAACTCGCCAGAGTGTCGGTCAGTACCGTACATCCATTCCCGAACCATCTGCATTATAGTAAAAGTATATCAAAAACCATTACACAACATGATAAAATTATTACAAGTTATATTGAAAACTTCTAGAGCATTAATTTTTAATTTTGAAAAATTTACATGCACCAATTTGTGAATTATAGAAAACAATCAACATGATAAATTTGGAGTTTTTTATTATTGTTCTATCAGTGAAAACCTCATTCCATTCCAACCTCTGAAACTCTAAAATTACACATTTCAATTTTCAGTAACTATGTGCCTAATCAAAATTTGTTACACATATATATCAAAATCCTTCTACTTCTACAGCATGCATGCATTGATCCATATCTCTATACTTCTAGAGCATTATAGAGCTAAAGTAGAAATAAGAGATGAAAGAATGAAGTTCTAACCTTTTAAAGCTTTGGATTTAGGGGTTGCAAACTAAATCTTAACAAATCTTGAGAAAAAAATGCCATGAACTCTTTTGCTTCTTTGAGAAAAATAGCCACCATATGCTTTAGGACAGCAGGACAGAAAGCAGAATATATAGTGGTGGACAACTAGTCCCGGGTAGTGATACGACCCGGGACTAATAGTCCACGAAAAGACCAGCTGGCCTGCTCTAGGTCACTAGTCCCGGTCCGTAATACGGATCAGGACTAAAGATCTGGTCCAGCACGGGACTAGTGACTACGGCCGTTTCTAGCCGTTAGAGGCCTCACGGCCCGGGACTAGTGCTTCCACTAGACGCGGGCTGTGACAGGCCGGGACTGCTCGTGTTGTTCACGTCCAACCGAAAAGGGCTTTTCCAGTAGTGATCATCACTGTTGTATATTATGGCATTTGATATGTTTCAGTGTGATATATCTGGAAAGTGAAAAATGGTTCAGCTTGCAAGGCATCAACAGTTACTCAGGTAGCTACAACGAACGACGGTCACTTCTGCAAGCTTGGCCTAAACTTGATACTGAATGGATTTGTTAGCATAGCGGATACACCGGTACTTAATGTTTGAAATTTGAACCGTGGGCCTTTTTCTGCAACGACGTGCACATGCTTGCAGCAGGCTGGCAGCAGGAGCAGAGCACACAAGGCTTGGCAGAACATGTCGTTACCCAATTTTGCATGCATTTTCAAAATGGTTTCGAACTAAGGCTGCAAAATACACTCTTTTAGAACTGCAAAAGTGCCCCAAGTTTCCTCTTTTTCTTGCCTATGTCATGTGGATGGTGAGAGAAAATATTTTCATAAAAAGATTGTTCAAAAGGGAAAAGAAAAGGGGAGGTCTTGTGGTACCAATCTCAAAGCAAGCTTGTGGTATGAGATGCTTCCTCCGGGGTACTAGGACATACCGTTTGCGCTTCCTATATATATGGTGGCGCTATTTGACACCCAGGGTGTAGAATACCCACCCTTTATCTTTAGAACCATATATTATTTTTACGTCACGTAAATTTTGTATTACTTCATAAGTCGAGAAGAACATAATAAAATTTAGAAATGACATAATTTTTTTGTTTACATGCCGTAATTTTTTTTTGACGTTAAATACATATTTTTGGTGTTTTTTACAATATAACGACTCATAAACTTTATTTTTGTGTCAAATTTTTTGGTTGTGGTGAATATATAAACATAATTATTCGTATACAAAACATAATTTTTTCAATCTAACAACATAAAAATATGTTGGATGCAAAATAACTATTTTGCACCGTGGGTGCTGAATAGGATTTCTATATATAGAAAACCTATTCAGCACCCAGGGTGCAGAATAGTTATTTTGTACCCCACATAACTTTATGGTGTCACATTTATAAATTTATGTTTTGTATACAAATAATTATGTTTATATTCATCCACAACACAAAAAAATGACATAAAAAATAATTTATGAGTAATTATAGTGTAAAAAACACTGAAAATACGCATTTTACGTCGTATTTTTATACGACATGTAAATAAAAAAATTATGACATGTCTATATTTTATTACGTTCTTCTGAACTCTCGAGGTAACATAAAATTTGCGCGACGTAAAAATAATATACAGTTTTAAAGATAAAGGATGGGTGTAGAATAACTTTCTACACAATACTGGAAACAGACCTTCGATTCGATCTGAACAACGTCACCAGTCCCGGCTCGTCACGAACCGCAACTAGTGCTAGCACTAGTACCGGGCCGTGAGGCCTCCAACGGCTAGAAATGGCCATGGACACTAGTCCCGGGCCGGACCAGAGCTCTAGTCCCGGTCCGTAATACGGTCCGGGACTAATAACCTGGAGCGGGCCAGTTGCTCTTTTCGGGGACTATTAGTCCCGGGTCGTATCACGGCCCAGGACTAGTTGTCCCTCAATATATATACATCTTCGTGTCCACCGGCCCGAGCCATATGGTGGCCATTTTACTCAAAGAAGCAAGCCGAGTTCATGCCATTTTTTCAAGATTTGTCAAGATTTAGTTTGCAACCCCTAAATCCAAAGTTTTAAAAGGTTAGAACTTCATCCTTTCATCTCTTATTGCTACTTTAGCTCAATAATGCTCTAGAAGTATAGATATATGGATTTGCATGCATGCTCTAGAAGTAGAAGGATTTTGAAATGTGTAACAAATTTTGATTAGGCACATAGTTACTGAAAATTGAAATGTGTAATTTTAGAGTTTTAGAGATTAGAATGGAATGAGGTTTTCACTGATAGAACAATAATAAAAAACTCCACATTTATCATGTTGATTGTTTTCTCCAATTCACAAATTGGTGCATGTAAATTTTTCAAAATTCAAAATTAATGCTCTAGAAGCTCTCAATATAACTTGTAATAATTTTATCATGTTGTGTAATAGTTTTTGATATAGTTTTACTATAATGCAGATGGTCCGGGAATGGATGTACGGTACTGGCAGACGCTCTGGCGAGTTCATTAATGGCGTGCATGAATTCATCCGTGTTGCTGATGCAAACAAGCGCAATGGTTTTGTATTTTGTCCATGTAATGGATGTAGGAATCAAAAGGATTACTCTGACTCAAAAACCCTTCACAACCACCTGTTGATGTCCGGCTTCATGCCCAGTTATAATTGTTGGACCAAGCATAGAGAGAGAGGGGTTATAATGGAAGACAATGAAGAAGAGGAGGAGGATGACAACTATCATGGTTTCCCTGAGTACGGAGATACTTCCATGGGGGATGCTGAAGGGGAGGATGAAGAAGAGACACATGATGAACCCGCTGATGATCTTGGTCGGACCATTGCTGATGCACGAAGAGATTGTGAAACTGAAAAGGATAGGGAGAAGTTCAATCACATGCTAGAGGATCACAAAAAGGTGTTGTACCCAAATTGCGAAAATTGTCTGAAAAAGCTGGGCAGCACACTGGAATTGCTGCGATGGAAGGCTGAGTGTGCTATACCTGACTCCTCATTTGAAAAGTTGCTGAAAATGATCAAGAATATGCTTCCAAAAGATAACGTATTGTCCGCCAGTACGTACGAAGCAAAGAAGGTTGTCTGCCCTCTAGGTTTAGAGGTTCAGAAGATACATGCATGCCCTAATGACTGCATTCTCTATCGCGGTGAGGAGTATGAGAATTTGGATGCATGCCCGGTATGCACTTCACTTCGGTATAAGATTAGACGAGATGACCCTGGTGACATTGAGGGCGAGCCTCCCCGGAAGAGGGTTCCTGCGAAGGTGATGTGGTATGCTCCTATAATACCACGGTTGAAACGCTTATTCAGAAAAAAAGAGCACACCAAGTTGTTGCGATGGCATAAAGAGGAACGTAAGTCAGACGGGATGTTGAGACACCCCGCTGATGGGTCGCAATGGACAAAAATCGATATAAAGTACCCGGACTTTGCAGATGACGCAAGGAGTTTAAGTTTTGGTCTAAGTACAGATGGCATGAATCCCTTTGGGGAGCAGAGCTCCAGTCACAACACCTGGCCCGTGACTCTATGTATCTATAACCTTCCTCCTTGGTTGTGCATGAAGCGGAAGTTCATTATGATGCCAGTGTTGATCGAAGGTCCGAAGCAACCCGGCAACGACATTGATGTGTACCTAAGGCCATTAGTGGAAGAAATTTTACAGTTGTGGCACGAACCCGGGATACGCGTGTGGGATGAGCACAATCAGGAAGAATTTAACCTCCGAGCATTGCTTTTCGTAACAATCAATGATTGGCCTGCTCTTAGTAACCTTTCAGGACAGTCAAACAAGGGATACAATGCATGCACACACTGTTTAGATGAGACTGAAAGTATATATTTGGAACATTGTAAGAAGAATGTATACAATGAGCATCGTCGATTTCTTTTGGCCAAGCATCCCTTAAGAAAGAAAGGCAGGCATTTCAATGGTCTGGCATGTCACCAGACGAAGCCTAAGGAGCGTACTGGTGTTGATATATTTGATATGGTCAAAGATTTAGATCAACTGGTAACCTTTGGAAAGGGTCCTGGAGGAAAATCTGTTCCGAAGGACGCTGAAGGACACGCACCCATGTGGAAGAAGAAATCTATATTTTGGGAGCTACCATATTGGAAATTCTTAGAGGTCCGCTCTGCAATCGATGTGATGCATGTGACGAATAATCTTTGTGTGAACCTTCTAGGCTTCTTGGGAAGATAAAAGATACACCGAAAGCACAAAAGGACCATCAACGTATGAAAGACCTAGATGTCCTGCATCCAGAATGGTTTCAAGGTCATGCCAGCTACGCTCTTACCAAACAAGAGAAGGAAATATTTTTTGAATGCCTAAGCAGTATTAAGGTCCCGTCTGGCTTCTCGTCGAATATAAAGGGAATAATAAATATGGCAGAAAAAAGTTCCAAAACCTAAAGTCTCATGACTGCCGCGTGATTATGACGCAAATGCTTCCGATTGCATTGAGGGGGCTTCTACCAGATAATGTTCGAGTACCCATTGTGAAGCTATGTGCATTTCTCAATGCAATCTCTCAGAATATAATCAATCCTGAAGATCTACCACGGTTACAGAATGATGTGGTCCAATGTCTTTTCAGTTTTGAGTTGGTGTTCCCACCATCCTTCTTCAATATTATGATGCACCTGTTGGTTCACCTAGTCGAAGAGATTTCCATTCTCGGTCCTGTATTTCTACACAATATGTTTCCCTTTGAGAGGTTCATGGGAATCTTAAAGAAATATGTTCTTAATCGTGTTAGGCCAGAAGGAAGCATCTCCAAGGGCTATGGAACAGAGAAGGTCATTGAATTTTGTGTTGACTTTGTTCCTGACCTTAAGCTGATTGGTCTTCCTCAATCGCGGTATGAGGGGAGACTGAGTGGAAAGGGTACTCTAGGAAGGAAATCAATAATATGTAGGGACATACATTCTTACACCGAAGCACATTACACCTTTCTACAGAATTCTATCTTGGCAGCATATATCGAGGAACACAAGAAAATCTTACGCTCCAACAACCCTGGAAAACATGACTCTTAGACTAGAGATGAACACATGAAGAGTTTCGGAGGCTGGTTGCAACATATCATCAAAAACAACAGTCTTGTAGATCAGCTATACTTGTTGTCTGGGTCACCATCTTCGACTATATCGACTTTCCAAGGGTACGAGATAAATGGGTATACATTTTACACGATAGCCCAAGATAAAAAGAGCACCAACCAAAACAGTGGTGTCCGCTTTGATGCAACAGATAACAATGGGTCAAAGACCACATATTATGGTTACATAGAGGAGATATGGGAACTTGACTATGGACCTACTTTTAAGTTCCCCTTGTTTCGGTGCAAATGGGTCAAGCTGACAGGAGGAGGGGTTAAGGTAGACAAGAAATACGGAATGACATCGTTGGATCTCAACAATCTTGGGTACTTAGACGAACCATTCGTCCTAGCCAATGATGTGGCTCAGGTTTTCTATGTGAAGTACATGTCTACCAAACCTAAAAAAAGAAAAAATAAGAAAAAGAATACATCAAACGATGAGCCAAAGCGCCACATAGTTCTTTCAGGAAAAAGAAACATCGTGAGAGTGGAGGACAAGACAGACATGTCAGAATATTGTGATAAGTTTCATGAAATTCCGCCCTTCGCGGTCAAGGATGACCCAAGCATCATGTTAATGAATGAAGATGCTCCATGGATACGACGGGATCAGAAAGGAACACACGCGAAGAAATGATATGTAATAATTGTAACATTTTATGAGTGAAGATGCTCCATGTGTCCATTTTTATAGTGTTTTCTGCAAACAATCTTGAGTGTGTTAGTCCCGTTTTGTGGCTGGACCGGGACTAAAGGAGGGCCTTTAGTCCCGATTCATACTTACCATTAAGATCTGATTTCCAAACCCGTGAGGTCACATATTAGGGAGTGCCTCTATGACCAGTTTCTCGGAGATGCCGGAGGACTAGGCTCCGTCGGCATCTCCCTGAAACTGCCCGTAGTGGTGTCCGTGCTCTCGAAAACCATCTTGCAGCTTGTAACTTCTCTAACTAAATCAATACGCCTGGGAGCTAACTAATTTCACATATTAGGGAGTGCCTCTATGACCAGTTTCTCGGAGATGCCGGAGGACTGGGATCCGTCGGCATCTCCCTGAAACTGGCCATAGTGGTGTCCCTACTCTCGAAAACCATCTTGGAGATGCCTCAAACTGGCTGGAGGACTGGACTCACAAGGATGCCTATTTATAGTACAAGCAGCTCGGCATAATGTTGACACTCACGACATAATGTCGACACTCACCCCTATTATTAGTGCGGACTCATGTTTTGTCCCGGTTGGTGTCTCCATTGGGACTAAAGGTTCATCTTTAGTCCCGGTTGGTGACACCATCCGGGACAAGGTACAAGCCGCACGACATAATGTCGACACTCACCCCTATTATTAGTGTTGCCTGGCCCAGTCTGCCGCAATCCCATCAGTCGCGGTTGGTTTCTCCAATCGGGACTAAAGATGAACCCTCTCTTTATAGGCATTTACCTCTATTTATTAGGTAACACTCAAGACATTTATTAATATTAAAAACCGGGACAAACCAGGACTAGCTAACACTCAGGACTAAAGCCGCCCCCTTTAGTCATAATCATGCCTAGTCCTATAGTACGCAGCTTCAGGGTCTTCTTTGTCATTGTCATCATCATCGTCATCGTCACATGCCACTCCGGGGATCCTCAGCCCATCCATGGCATATACCAGGGGCCATTCCAGCCTCGGATTCACGGCGGGCGGGGGAGGGGTCTCCTGGAAGACGATTCCGCTACCGCCGGGCCGGTGTGGGGCCTTTTTGTGACTCTGTGGCGGGTGGACTCATGGGCACCGCAGGCGAGGATGGTCTCCCCCGACGATGTAGCGCATCACTCCGATGATAGTACGGTTCGCCCACCACAGACGACGACCGACTTTGTTGTGGTTCACCGGGGGCGGGCCATCACCCTCGTACCTGGGGAGCTCCCTTTCTCGCCTATTAGCGAAGAAGGCATTCCAGGTGTCGTAGTTGTCGGGATCCCACTGGGGATCCATCCACTGCTCCGGCGTGAGATCATGGTAGAAGTGGTTTGTGATGGCCGCCTAGCGTGCGGAACCTTGAGGGACAGGAGGGACAGGAACCCCTCCAGCGCTCAGCATCCAGCCGACGGGCGGCCGGTAGCCCGGCAGACAAGGGTAGTTGGAGGCAGACAGCGCCTCGGTCTCCTCGAGGGTCAGAATGGCCAGTAGGCGTTGTCCATTGTTCTAAGAGAGGAAGGTGTGGATGTGTGGATAGCCATGGCGCGATCGCCCTAAATATAGAGGGAAAGGGCGGGAAAACTTGGCGTGAAGCTTTGGGAAATGGCGGGAAATATCTTTAGTCCCGGTTAGTGACTACATCCGGGACTAAAATCTCTCGTAGAAAGGAAAGGGCGGGAAAACTTGGCGGGAAGCGGTGGGAAATATCTTTAGTCCCGGTTTGTGACTACAATCGGGACTAAATGGATATTATATTAAGATTCTTTATATTTTCGAATAATAATAGACACATTATTTGTTTTATTTGGATTATTACAATAAAAATATGATTTTCCAAAGTTTTTATATTTGATGTGAATTAAAAAAGAAAATTTACAAATGAAATAATTTATAAATTATGCAAATAGATAAATGGATATTATATTAAGATTCTTTATATTTTTCTGATAATAATAGACATATTATTTGTTTTATTTGGATTATTACAATAAAAGATATGATTTTCCAAAGTTTTTATATTTGATTTGAATTAAAAAAAGAAAATTTACAAATGAAATAATGTATAAATGATGCAAACAGATAAATGGATATTATATTAAGATTCTTTATATTTTTCCGATAATAATAGACATATTATTTGTTTTATTTGGATTATTACAATAAAAGATATGATTTTCCAAAGTTTTTATATATGATTTGAATTAAAAAAAGAAAATTTACAAATGAAATAATTTATAAATGATGCAAACAGATAAATGGATATTATATTAAGATTCTTTTTATTTTTCTGATAATAATAGACATATTATTTGTTTTATTTGGATTATTACAACAAAAGATATGATTTTCCAAAGTTTTTACATTTGATTTGAATTAAAAAAAGAAAATTTACAAATTAAATAATTTATAAATGATGCAAATAGATAAATGGATATTATATTAAGATTCTTTATATTTTTCTGATAATAATAGACATATTATTTGTTTTATTTGGATTATTACAATAAAAGATATGATTTTCCAAAGTTTTTATATTTTATTTGAATTAAAAAAAGAAAATTTACAAATGAAATAATTTATAAATGATGCAAACAGATAAACAGATATTATATTAAGATTCTTTATATTTTTCTGATAATAATAGACATATTATTTGTTTTATTTGGATTATTACAATAAAAGATATGATTTTCCAAAGTTTTTATATTTGATTTTAATTAAAAAAGAAAATTTACAAATGAAATAATTTATAAATGATGCAAATAGATAAATGGATATTATATTAAGATTATTTATATTTTTCTGATAATAATAGACATATTATTTGTTTTATTTGGATTATTACAATAAAAGATATGATTTTCCAAAGTTTTTATATTTGATTTGAATTAAAAAAAGAAAATTTACAAATTAAATAATTTATAAATGATGCAAACAGATAAATGGATATTATATTAAGATTCTTTATAATTTTCTAATAATAATAGACATATTATTTGTTTTATTTGGATTATTACAATAAAAGATATGATTTCCAAAGTTTTTATATTTGATTTGAATTAAAAAAGAAAATTTACAAAAAAACAATTAGTCGCGGGTCGTGGCTGGACCCGGGACTAAAGGGTGCCTGCGCGTGCGAAAACGAAGCGGCCGAAAAAACCTTGGCGAAGACGAAGACGAAGCACTCACATGCGATGACGCAACGCAACACAGGGGAGGTGCTGTCCGCCGCCGCCGTGCGTGCTCCGGCGTGCCACCGCTCTACCGCGTGCCGCCTTGCCGCTAGCCGCGCCGCCGCGCTGCCGCGCCGCACGCCGTCACGTGCTGCCGCCGCGGCTTCGATCGGTGTGTTCGCGAGGGAGTGGTACGGGCGGCCCGTTGGATGTTTTTTTTGTAATTATTAGTTAGCTATAGGGTTAGGATTATAGTTTTTATTTTAGGATTATAGTTTTTGTTTTATTTAGAATTAATTATAGTTTTTGTTATTAATTAGGATTAGGATTATATTGTTAGCTAGGGTTAGGATTAATTATAGGATTATAATTAGCTAGAGTGTGTTAGAATTAAGATTATTGTTATGATTATAATTAGGATTATATTGTTAGCTAGGTTAGGATTATTATAAAAAGGATTATAATTAGGATTATTATTATTAGGATTATTAGGGTTTTTTTATAGTTTTTTTCTATAGTTTTTTTATAGTTAGGTTATTATAATTAAGATTTAGTTATTAGGATTAGTATTAGGATTATTATAATTAGGATTATTATAATTAGGTTTATTAGGGTTTTTTGTTATAGTTTGTTTCTATAGTTTTTTTTAATTAGGGTTTTTTGTTTTAGTATTAGGATTATTGTTTTAATTAAAATATTAGAATTAGGATTATTGTTTTAGTTATTTTTTGTTTTATTTATTAGGATTATATTGTTTTATTAGGGTTATTTTTTTGTTTTAGTTATTATGATTATTGTTTTAGCACAAATAATATTAGGATTATATTGTTTTAGTTATTAGGATTATTGTTTTTTCTAACCTGTTTAACTCTCTTTTTGTTATAGATAATTAAGTCATGGATCCATCCGAAGATCCTGGTCGCATCGGTGAAGGTTTTCTATAGGGCATGATAAGAGGTGAAATTCCTCTTAATATTTTGCTCGAGGAAGAGATATCCTCATATCTGAATCCATCCAGTGATGGACTAGAGGAAAACCTAATGTACCAAGGGGAAGACCAGATGGACGAAGGGCAAACAAATAACAACAATAATGATGGCCCCTCGATAGGATCTGGCGAGGTACATATATATATAAAGTCTCGTGTTACCTCTATTCATTAACTGATCTAGATATATATTAATCACTCTCTCTTCTTCTTTTAGCCCACCGGATCGAAGCAATCGACAGCTCGAACGAAACGAGGGCCGAACAAAAAGTTGGATGGTAATTAGAGGTTCACCATCGAAGAAATAGATAATGATGGTGAACCGATTTCTCCAGAGAAGCACCAGAGGATGTTTATAAATCAAAGCGGGGTGCTTGTTAGGGACAACCTGCCGATCACCATCCAAGAATGGAATAAGTAAAATAAAACCGGTGAAGAATCCAACAGCTATGTCACCGATGATGCCAAAGATGACCTTTGACAGAAGCTCATAGCGCATTTCATACTACCTCCAGAGTATGAGAAATTTTAGGTAGATGGTATTACCCCAAGGCCGGGTGGGCTTGAAAATAGAGCGAAAGTCAAGGAGTGGGCACTGAGCAAGATGGCTGAACTGTACCGGAACCACAAGAAAAGTTTATACGCGAAATATGTCGCGAAAAATAGAACTCCAGACTTCAAAGGAGTAAACGAGAAGTTGAGAGTACAGTGACCCGATTTTGTAAAGTACAAGAAATCTGATAAAGCAAAGGCAAAGTCGGCAAAGAACGCTTAAATGCTGCCAACAAGAAATACCATCATAAAATGGGGACATGTGGCTACAAGAGTGCCGTCCCTAAGTGGGAAACTATGGAGAAGGAAATGAGGGCTAGAGGCGTCACTCCTGGTACAGATGGATGGCCCGAGAGGTCAAAGCACTGGTGGTACGGGCACGGGGGATCCTTAGACCCAGAAACAGGGAAGACATTATTTCATGAGAAAATTCTAAAACCCTCCCAAGACCTTATTAAAGCAATGAACGATGCTCAATTGGGATTGTTTCATCCCGAGAGAGAGAACAACGAGCTGACACGCGCCCTAGGGAATCCTGAAAAGGGAGGACGAACACGAGGCAAAGGCGCCGGTGTCTCGTGGAAGAAAGGGGTTCCTCAGTATGATGCTAGTTACAGAAGCCGTCAGAGAAAGAAGGACCGGGAGGCAGACCGGATCTCTAGGGTAGAGCAGGACCTAGCTGATCTGAAGAACCTCATGCATGAAATTAGCCAAAGGCCACCGCCGTCAACTCACCCTCGGTCTGATGATCCTGCATTGGATCATAGCCAACGGAGAAGCAGCATGGCTTCCACGGAGGTCCGTGCTGATGATCAAGCACTTCTCAATGATGCACCGGCTCCTCACTACCTCGTGGATGATGTCAGAGAGATGGCACAATGTGAGCTATATCAGCCAATGAACAACCTGTCCTTCAAGGTGGCGATCGGCACTGCTTTACCTTGTCTACCTAGAGCACTCCACCATTCACTTCCGGTTCCACCAGGCTATGCTCGTGTCACGGTGGATGACATAGTGGAGGATTTTGCGGACCTAGAGATTGAAATCGCTACGCCTGAAGGCCTTACGAAACTAGGATATGTCAAGCGCAACATCATTCTATGGAATAAGAAGTAAATCAAGTTTCTAGGCTCGGCGCCAAGGCCACCGACTCCAAGGAATCCAAATCCACCCCGCATCGAATATCGTCAACCTCCAAGTCCACCCCAACCCGATTATCGCCAACCTCCAAGTCCACCCCAACCCGATTATCGCCAACCTCCAAGTCCACCCCGCCTCGCTGATGATCGCCGCAGCAGGAGTACATCAAATCGATCTCCGCCTCCGCCTCCGTGCAATACTACTACCTCCTCGAAGAAACGGAAGTTCGACGGTCCCCCGTGCCCCACATCGAAGAAAGGTCAAACACGAAGATAGTCGATATCCCGCCGGCTCTTCCAAAAAGACCTTATGACAAGACCGATGAGGAAACTAACGCGGATGTGGCTGCCCAAGTTAAGGCGCATTTTGCACCCAAAAAAGCCTGAGCCAAAGCCGGTATATAACGAAAAAACCAAAAAGTGGGCTAAGTCCTTTCTTGAGCAACCCCCCAGATATCGATGAATCTGGAATCAGACTATGACCGGGAGATTATTAAGCAAGCACAGAAGAAAAAATCACAAGTGCAAAAAGCGGGAAGCAAGTTGCCCAGCTCGGAGCACAGAAGAATCAATCGGTAGCCCCGCTCAAAGTTATTTCAGACCTCGACACGGCCTTCAGAGCTGAAATGGATATGGACATGCAAATAATGGACCCTAGAGCCTGTAGTGATGCTGCACTTATGGGAATCACTGTATCGCAGGCCAAAGCACTTGCTAACGAAGCAAATATGTCTCTTGGTCAATATTTAGGCTATGAAGATACGCCAGTGGGTCAGATAGTATGGCAGTATGTCCAAGGGGAGCTTCTAGTCAGTAATGAGGAGCTCACTCGTCTATCCACACATATGCGAAATCTGCATGAATGGTACATATCGCAAGCACAAAAAAAGCATCAGAAAGATTGGTTTCCGGTGAACGTTAGAATGGAGCATCACTTCAAACCATACTCGATACAGGTTCAAATGACCGAACTGTTTCAGTTATACAACCAGCGCGCCCTCGACAAATCTATCATTGGTTGCTACTGTCTGTAAGTTATTTATTTCTATAATTAAGTTTGTAGCTTTAGCTCGTTCATTGCATTTAATATATTATCCTAACTATATATCCTTTTGTATGATGATATTATATTCTGCAGAAGGAAGATGCTTGAATGCAAAAGAGTTAGAAGATACGACGTTGGGTTCATTTACCCATATATCATTAATGAATATACGTTAAAGAATCACCCCAAGGACGTGGAGGAAGACCTATGCAGGTTCTTAACTGAGAATAATTTTGTTAAGGAAATACTATTTTCTTACAACTTCAAGTGAGTGTTTATATCTTGTACACATTTTATTTTTACTTACTCGATGGGCTATGCATGTATGCTTATTATACGTCCGCATATTCCACTGGATCTTGCTTAACATTCAAGTTGACAACTCCCTAGTTGAAGTCCACGACTCATTAAGTTGGGACCAAGAGAAGTGGAGCGACATGAAAGCAATGCTCCATAAGTAATTTCAATCATTATCGCATTATATCATCCTCTTTCATTCATTTCCTGATATCAAGTAACTAATAACTCCTTTGTTCATTTTCTTTGCCGAGCAGGTGTTGGACACGGTTCAGACAGAAAATACCAGGTCCATTCAAAGAGGAGCTAACTTATAAAATGGCGAAGAGTTTACAACAGCCACCGGGAACTCATTTATATGGATACTACGTATGCGAGTACATCCGCGAGTTGACCAGTGAGCGGAAAGTTGACTCACATTATATTTATGATTTGCGAGAGAAACTACAGCCAGACTAACGCATAAGATCAACTCAAGAGGAACTGGCGGGATTTATGATGAAGGAAGTCCTTGATGTACATGGAGAGCATTATGCGGATGACGTGGAACTCGATTTGCCTTAGTCATCTCCATGTAGCTCATATGATATATATATTCATCAATGACCATGTAATTTCAAAACATTTCTTCCTTTTGATATGATTGATTATATGTATGCTTGCAAGGAATCGATTAATTATATAAATGCATCGACGTGTAGTGTGTATGTAGTAGCGTATAATATGTGTACTGAAATATATGTGTGAATTCTAGTGAAACACAAAACGAAAAAGGAACGAAATGGCAAAAAAAAAGGAAATACACAATCTCTGCCGCGGCAGAGAAACACACAATTCTCTGCCGCGGCAGGAAACCTTCTAGTCCCGGGTGGTGTTACGGCCCGGGACTAGAGGGTTTTCGCCCCCCGCGGCGCTGAAACAGCCACTTGGCTGTTATCAGTCGTAGGCCATAGATAGCCGGGACTAGAGGGGGGCCTCTAGTCCCGTTTTCGCAGTCCCGGGCCCAAAACCGGGACTAGAGCCAGTTGCGGCCCGAGACTGGAGGCCCTTTTTTTCACCAGTAACACCTTGGGTGTCAAATAGCACGACCACATCTAACAAATGGTATATTGTGGAATAGAGCCATCATGTTAATCCACATCATCTAAATTATTATAATCGTTAGATCTAAAAAATTTGGTTTAAATTAACAAGATATAAGCAGTAACGATAACCATTTAATCTGTTTGACAAGTTCAACCTTGACACGTTAAACATAGGAGGACGTACACAAGAATTGATCCGTTCAAGATTTTTTTTTGGCAAGGGGCATGCCGATGTATCCTAGCAGCCTCCAAACAAACAATTTCTTTTTTTTTGGAGCATGCTCGAACGTATCTTTACGGGACTTTAACAAAAAATAAACTATTTTTGTTGGCATGCTCGGACGTATCCCCAAACACTGTTAATAAAGGAGTCCTGATCATATACCTGTATTTCTTGGACATGGATACGGAAAGCTTCTTCAAATTATGATCGGTATAGGGTGCATTGATGATTTTGACAACCGGTTACACGTGAACGTTTTCAAAAGAATTACACGTAGACTTCTCCAACAGAATTACCGACACGTACCATATGGGATGCTAATCTACAAACCTAAATTGGATTATAGCAAAAATGAATGAACATGGAGTAGGAAAAATTTCTAGGATGGACTATGTTATTTTCTAGACTACGAGTAGTGAATTATATATTTTTGTAAAAGTAAAGCAGTTAATTAGATAAAGCATTTCCATAACTGTATTATTTTATAAAATTCAATCTTCAAGTGTGAATGCAGGTATTATTTTATTAACAATAATCTAACTTATTAATCTATTAAAAAAATTGATAGATAAAAAACTTAAATGAAGGCGTACAAAAAATTCCCAATATTAAAGGTCGGCCATGGTCCCTAGAAATTAAGAATTCTTTCATTGCATCCTATTTTCCTCCATTTCGGATGACGAATACACACGGAATAAAATCTCTAATGATTAGACTAGCATTGTGAGTTTTCGAAGACATCAGAGACACCCACCTAGAAATGGGACAGTAAAATCTTTGAGCGTACGATGTCCATAGCCACATCTCCCAGAAAAGCATCAGGGCAAAACTTATTTCATAGATAAAAAAAATATGAAAAACAATATTCTGAATAAAAATTAAAGATCCATCTTGACTCCTCAAATTCAACTATTCTTTCTTTGCATCCTATATTCTTTCTTTTCACTATTGACGAGTAGACATATTATTAGATCTCTAAAGTTTAGACTAACTTAGTGAGTTTTCTAAGCCGTCAGAGACATCTCCTTAGAAATAGGACCATAAGATCTTTAAGCGCAATATTTCCATAGCCACATTTCTCACAGAGTTATTTGGGAGAAGCTACATGTAGCTAGAAGGGTGCACATGCACCTATGGTGGATTTATTTACCTTACAATTAGCCAGAAAGTTAGTATATGTCCCTCTCGCATAGAATTAGTATATGGACTACATTTCTCCAATATACTACGTAGGCCACAAGTACTGCTCCCAGCTCAATCTTAGTCCATCTCCTCCGGAAAGGTATGGCACCATTATTGTCCATCCCTAAACAAACGCAGAAATAAAGGAAATATAAGAGAACATGATCAATAAGAATCAATGGTTTAATGGAGAAAATCGTAGCATACATGTCACTATATCAAATTTGTGACAAATTAGTTATAAAACTATGAGGAATATGTGTCAACATATTCATGTGACTACACTCAACATATACATTGAGTAAGGTTGCAGATCCACTGAACCGAAGAGTGGGGAATAATAGGTAGGTAAAATCACCATTGTTTTATGTTATAAAATGATAACATGATATTTTTAGAAGTATTGCAATTAATATTATACAAAAAAACTAAATTTGTTCTAAATATTTTTTCAATAGGTATTGTTTTACTTAATATGAGAAATTTTTGTAGTCATAGAACCATGTAGTTTAGAATTCCAAACATTTAGTATTTCGGGAAACATAAACTTATTTCATAGGCATATCCAATATGATAAAGATGTTGCCCTCGCAAATACGAGGGCCCTTTTGCTAGTCGTTTTCCCTTGCCCCTACTTTGCTAGCCACCTACCACCCCAATAAAACCCTAACCCTAGCCACCCCACCTTCCATCTGCTGCCGCCACACCACTCCCTCCACCCAGCCGCAATCCCCCACTCGCGCGTAGCAGCCGACCCACCACCCCTCTCTCCGCACCCTGCTAGGAAGCAGCAGCGCGCGCGACACATAGTGCTCGGATGCACGCGCCTCACCTGGCCCCGCATGGACCCCACCCCGCCTCAGATCCCTTACCTTGCATGACCTGTTCCCTTGGCCCCACGTCGCCCTACGCGCCCCTTGCTCGCGCCTGTCGGCCCGTGTCGCGCTCCTCTTCCTCTCGTTCCATCCCAGCTCGTGGCCCTCCTTCCTCCTGAGCGCCTCTGCCGCTAGCTGGCCTCCTCCTAGGTCATAGCCTCCCTGACTCGGCCTTCTCCTCTCGGCCACCGTCATCGCACGCCTTCCCCCGCCTCTGCGCGGTCGGCCTCACCGCCTCGTCCACCGCTCGCTCCGGCCGCCGCTCAGACCTCCCTGCGGGCGCAGCCAGGCCACCAACCCCGCCTCTCCCTGGTCCCGCCATCGCCGGTCCCGCTTCATCGACCCCGACCACCGCCGCCTCTGCCGCTTCTACCTCCATGCCCTGCGCCTTCCCGAGCCGCTCGGACCGCCGTGCCGGTCAGCTCCGGCCATGACACTGTCCTTCCCGCCGGCCGCCACAGCGGCTCTCTCCGTCCCTGCGCCAGTGCTCCGACCCGAGCATGACAACCCCAGCGTCGTCTCATGTGGTGTGTGTAGTGAAGTTTCCCCTGCCCGTGTGCTGTCTATCTTTTTGTTTATTTTATTTATTATTTTGCTCCGTGTTATCTTTCCTAGATGTTGTTGCTACAGAGTGGCTAATACGTCGTAAACGTATCTAGAATTTTTGTTGCTCCATGCTTGTTTTGTATCAACTTTCTTATGTTTTGTCTATACTTTGAGGTATTTTTATACTTTTTCCGGAACTAACCTATTGACAAGATGCCACAGTGTCAGTTGCCTGCTTTCTGCAGTTTTTGGTTTCAGAAAAGCTAGTAAGGAAATATTCTCGGAATTGGACGGAACAAAAGCTAAAGTCAATATTTTACCAGAAGGAACACGGAGTCCAGACACTACAAGGAATCTGGCTATATATGACCCTCAATTTTCGTCACAAAATCGTCATAGTAGTCCGTTTATGACGATTCTATGACGATTTTGAGATCGTAGAAAGCTGAGCGTCGCAAATGAACTATAACGACGTTTTTGGTAAAATCGTCATAACCGTCTATGACGATATTGAATCGTCATAACGTCTATGACGATCCAATATCGTCATGGACCATCTAGCCAGGCCAGCTCAAATCCTACGTGGCCGATCCTACGTGGCAAAATTGTGACAAAATGAAATCGTCTTAAATCAAAATCAGCCCAGTCCATTTTAATAATCTAAATGGGCTGGCCCAATAATTCTAGCCTTTTATTTGCTAGGCCTTTGCCTTTTTAGGTTTGTCTCCTTTGGGCCTTGCCTTCTTACGGTCCACTTATTTATTTCAGATTTGTTACAGTATATTTTGGGCCACAGCCTTTCTAGAGCCCAAATACATTTCAGCCAGTCCAGATTTCTGCTATTTTTTAACTAGAATTTGCATTTTCATTTCTAGAATTGCTTCAGTCATGCAATAAATCGAGAAAATACACGAGAGTTTCCAAATACATCAAGAAAATACACCATTTTCAGCAAATACACAACATGCAGATAATTTATCAGCAAATAACAGGCTCACAAATGCACATCCAAGATTACAATTCAGTATTTACATTAACTTATTAGAAAATAGCACCAATTGCAACATCTGCTAGGCAACAATAAGTTAACCCAAGTCAACCACTTTATACTGGTGTTGAGTATCAGAGTAGTCATTTCTTCAGGTCCTATGTGCTCACCAAGAAATCAGCCCTCTGAATCTTTTTTGTGTCACATCCCTCATTCCTGCAAATAGGTATTTACACACTGATTAATACAAATCAGTATGAATATACAATGGCATATTTAAAGCAGGCAAGTGGATATGGCATAAACTGCATACTAATAAATTATCTATGTTACACATGACTGATACAATTCACATATAACAACATATTAATAGAGTGCCATTAGTGTTGTACAAGAAGACAAAAACAAGTCAGTAGGTATCATCTACAGCAAGAAGCACAAAGGGCACTAGATAAAGAGGAAGATGGAGGACGCGGACGCACCAGCCGATGAAGATGCATATACCTGGACGCCCTCCAGTCCAAGCCGGAGCAGCAGCACCAGAGGACGTGTCTGGCGCTGTAACTGCTACTCCGTGTGGATGCCGAGATTCCGTGCAGGACTCCACCATGTAGGAACAGTTGTACTCGGCAGTGTTTACATGAAAATGTAAAGTGCAGACAATTATTTCCAATATAAAACTATATATATATTGTTTTAAAGTGTTGAAATAGAACTTTTTAGCTTTCCAAAACTTAAACAGAGGAAAAATAATGAAATTACCCCATGAGAATGCATGTTTCAAGAAATGTAAAAAACAGAATAAAGATCTCTAGCAAGTGAGTAACAAATATGCATGGCAGCATTGGTACTTTGACAGTATGTTGGGTATATAATGAACTTAAGATGAGTTTACTAAGCTAGGAAATTATACAGTAGCATATGCTTGCCAATTCAGTTGCTTATAAACTGACATCAATGTTAAGCTAATAGAAATGGGCACATCAGCAGTTAGAACTTCCATGTACATCAGCTATTGTGAGTCAAATACATTTCTAGCAACCAATCAATAATAATAACATTCCTAGCAACCAATCAAGTTCCTATACTCTAGATCAGCATCGCAATTTCTGGCCAATAGAAAGAAAACGAAGAAAGCAGGAGGCACGAATGAACCTGTTCTCGTTTGAGGTCAAGGTGATCCCCTTCCTTCTCTCATGCTCGGCTAACATGGATGATATCTTCTCCCCACAGTGTCCTTCCCCTGTTCCTCCTCTGCATCCACCCTTCTTCCTACCCCCGCCACTGCGGACCCCTTCCTCAGGGACACTGCAACGAAAGAGAAGTCATAGAGAATACAGAAGATAGTGATGGGGAGGGAAGAGAGAGATTCAGAGGAAGTCCTGGAGCTAGATAGGGTCTCACCTGTAGCAGCTGAGGGTGATGAAGGTGCACAAGATGGCCATCGGTAGCCATGTTGCCCACCAGTTCGACGACGCTGGAGACGCCAGGAGCAGCCAGATTCAGCGCCCTCTTCGGTGCAGGAGACCGAAGGAGGTTGGGGGCGCCAGATCCATGCGGGGTTTCGCCAACTCCCGCCCGTCCTGCTAGGGTTTCGCCCACTGCCCTTGGCCGGAGAACAAGGACGAAGGACGACGGCGCCATGACGGCATCCTCCTGCTGGCCCGATGCCCGCGGTGGATGAGAGCAAGATGAAGCTGAAGATGCCCGCGGGCTTCTTCTCCACCGTCGCTCGGTCCCACGAGTCGGCGATGGCCTCGAGGAGGGACTCGTCGGTGAGGAGGAAGAAGCCGATCTACTTGGGGTCGGCTCGCACGAAGGAGGAGGAGACAGCGGCACCGAAGAGGATGATGTGGACCGCTCCGACTTGAACTACAGGCTCGCACGAAGGAGGAGGAGACAGCGGCACCGAAGCTTGGTCACCAGCGAGGAAGAGAAGCACAGGGTGGAGATCTGGGGTGGCCGCCGATCTGGGTCGGGTGTTGGGGGAGGCGGCGCGTGCGGATATGGTTTGCAAAGGCCGTGGGCACGACAAGGTGTAAGTTGTGCTTCTTTGGGTGAGCCACAGGGCGTTGGATCGGCACTGAACGGTCCAGATCGGTCCGATAAGGCTGATCTGTGAGAGGCTCTTTCCTGTGTTCTGATTGGCTCGTTCAGAAAACACCTCATTGCTGACGTGGCCAACTATCAATTTTAACCTATCATGACGATTTTAAATCGTCGTAGTGAGGTTCAAATAACATCGTAGGCTATATTCGTCAGATTATGACGATTTGAGCTAATGAAAATATGACGATCCTGAGCAAAATCGTCATAATTTTGTAAGGTTTTGAACCTTCCGAACGGCTTTTGACCATCTGGTGCGAAATCGTCATAACTCTATGACGATTTTGAACACGGTCACTATGAGAAGGTCATAGAATAACACATTCCTTGTAGTGAGAGGGGAGATGAAGTGGGGACACGAGGCGGCCAAACCATGTGGTGGCGCGACCAAGGGGGGCGCCAGCCCTAGGTGTGGGCTCCTCGGGCTCCCACCGACCTTGCCCCTTCGCCTATAAAAGGACCCCGATGCAGAAACCCTAGGGGACTGGATCAAATCTCCACGAAACAGTCTATAGCCGCCACCATCTCCATCCCTAGATCGGGGGGATCCGAAGCTCTTCCCGGCACCTTGTCGGAGGGGAGCGGAGGCCTTGTTTATCATAATGCCAGCCTCCGGTGTGATGTGTGAGTAGTTCACCGTTGGACTATGGGTCCATATAGTAGCTAGATGGTTGGTTATCCTCCTTTGTGCTATCATGTTTAGAACTTGTGAGCTCCATTCATGACCAATATCATCTATTTGTAATCCTACATGTTGTGTTTGTTGGGATCCGATGGATATTGAGTACTATGTTCAGATTGATTATTGATTCTATCATGTCTGTGTTATTTATGATCTTGCATGCTCTCCATTGTTCGTAGATGCTTTGGCCAAGTATATGCTTGCAAATCTAAGAGGGAGTATTTATGCTTGATAGTAGGTTCATGCCTCTAGTAATCTGGGAGAGTGACAGAAACTTCTAATGTTGTAGATGTGATATCGCTACTAGGGAGAAAACAACAATCCTTTGACTAAGGGCAATTGAATTGTTTACTTTACACACTTTGCTTAATGTCATTATCCGTTGCTTGCAACTTAATACTAAAAGGGGTTCGGATGATAACCTGAAGGTGGATTATTAGTCATAGATGCAGTTGGATTACGGTCTATGTATAATGTTGTAATGCCCAAATGAATCTCATAGGAATCAACATGACTTGTGCATGCATATTTATGCATTTTCAATCTGTCAATTTCCCAACTATAATTTGTTCACCCAACGTGCTATTTATCTTAAGGAGAAACACCTCTAGTGAATTGTGGACCCCGGTCCATTCCTTTACCATTGATATTCCATCTGTTTTTTACTGTTTACTTTCTACAAGCAATTACTATCTTCCATACTATACGCTTAATCCTTTGTTTTCAGCAAAACCGGTGAGATTGACAACCTCACTGAAAGTTGGGGCAAAGTTCTGTGGTTGTGTTGTGGAGGTTCCAAGTTGCTAGCAACACCTTGGAGTTGTTTCCTTACTCCTACTGGTTCAATAACCGTGGTTTCATAACTGAGGAAAACTTGCGGCTGTGCTCATTAGGGCTCCCAACAAGCTCTGCATATCTGAGCCATCAAGAACTTTTCTAGCGCCATTGCTGGGGAGATAAGGACAGCTTCAATCTCTTCCTCCTCGTCAATCACTTTTCTAGGAGAAAGAAGATTCTTGCAAGGGGAGTCTCTCACAACCAATCTCTTTACTTTGTTTTTGTTTTGCTTAGTTGTTACCTTGTTCTTAGCTCACCATGTTGATCCCTAAGTTCACCCCAAAAGACCTTTCAATAGGTAGTGGCTCTATTGTAGGGATACGGGTAGGATACACTAGCGCAAATCAAAAAAATTCTACCGCGTATACCAGGATTACTGTTGTCATAGATCACGGGATTACCACTAGACGCGCACTTGCGGAATTAATGAAGCGCGTCGAGGCTGTGTAGACGTTCCACGTCTCCTCCTTGTCCTCGTCCCACGAGCAGCTCCCCTTGCGCGGCTCGTCCAAACGCTACAGATGCAGCGCCTCCGAGGTATCCACACGTACAGGGTGGAAGCGTCAGACGCCGGACTGCTAGGTCCGCGCGTGCAACACAGGCGTGAGGAGTGGCGGCTGGGAATGATCTGAGGTCTCACCCTGGTCAGCTCGCCCCACCCTCTTTTATATAGGCGTCCCTAGTGGGCTTCTACATTAGTAGCCCATTAGTAGCCTAAGCCTGGTCTAATTCGGATCGAATCCTCATTAGGCTTCTAGCCCCTTAAGTGTGTGACCCTATAGGTTCATATACGTACAAACATGACACGAATACACTTATTCTGTCAATAATTTGTAGCGGACTCTAGCAAGACGTGCCAACTCCTAAACGCATACAAAGATCATACCGGACGAACCGTCACAAGGTTTAGTACATGTCTTTCCCTTTGCCTCACGATATTTGGTCTAGCTCTAAGATGACCTCCCTTTCTGGATACCGTGATTCAGAATCCCTTTACTAGGTTAACTCTTAACCATATGTAGCACGGCTGTGCATTTCTGGATCCGATCACTCGAGGGTCCCAGAGATATCTCTCTCAAGTAGAGAGGGGAAAATCCCATCTTGATTGACCATGCCTTGCAGCATGCTTTAGGACAAACCCGAAAGCTACCTTTATAACTACCCAGTTACGGTGCAGCGTTTGATAGCCCCAAAGTAGGTCGATCCACATCTCAAGTACATGCGACAATCTTAGGTCTAAGGACAAAACGTACACGATGTGTAGAGACAGAGCTGCAACTAATTGCCAGTCTCAAGTTGGATCAGTCCAACCCCATGTTCATAACATGTGTCCACATCATTGGTTTGACATCTCCATGTCTATGACTTGCGAAACATAGGCATCAACCAATCGATGTGCTAGTCTAATATTCACATGTGTCCTCACATGAACTCCGGTAGGGACAACTCTTAAATAACCATACAAGTAAAGAGTTTCACAAACAATTCACATAATTGCCAATCAATACAAGTTGCCTGATATGGATATTCAACGAACATTACAATAACTCATGCATACATATGAAATATAATCATCTCTATGATTGCCTCTAGGGCATATTTCCTTTAGTCTCCCACTTGCACTAGAGTCAATCTAAAATGTATCTAATACCAATTGCTCTTGTGTGCGCTTCATGCGCGGGCTGCGGGAGAGGCTTAGTCAAGGGATTAGCAACATTTGAGTCTGTATGTATTTTGCATATCATGACACTACCATCCTCAATGAACTCTCGAATCTGATGGTAACGCATGCGAATATGTTTGTTTTTCTGGTGCTGTCTAGGTTCCTTGGCTTGTGCAATAGCACCATTGTTGTCACAATAAACATCCAAGGGATTGGATGCGCCCTAAACCACACCGAGAGCGATCAAGAAATTCCTAATCCAAATAGCTTCCTTTACTGCCGCCGAGTCAACAATATATTCAGCTTCTGTTGAAGAGGAGGTCACCGTATCTTGCTTGGAACTTTTCTAGCTCACAACACCACCATTCATGACAAACACATAACCTGATTGCGATTTCGAATCATGTGAGTCGTTAAGGTAACTCGCATCTGCGTAACCCTTTACACTGAGTTCATCCTCACCTCCATAAACTAGGAACACATCCTTAGTACTTTTCAAGTACTTAAGGATGTTCTTTACCGCTGTCCAGTGACCTTCACCTGGATCAGCCTGGTATCTTCTAGTAACACTTAGAGCATAGGAAACATCTGGGCGAGTTCATATCATTGCATACATGATGGATCCAATAGCCGAAGCATATGGAACCCTACTCATGCAATCACACTCATATGTAGTCGAAGGACACTGAGTCTGTAAGATCCCTCCCTTTATAAAGGTAAGGATCCCTGTGATTGCAATGCTAGTCCCTGGATCAATGCTAGCATCCACAGTTTAAGATGAAGTACACAGAAACAAAGGTCATTATTACATATCATTCTAGAGACAAACATAGTCTTTTACAAACTCCATGGCCACAGGCCTATTACAAGAGTTCAAATATATAATAAGATAAATAAGTCTTCATCTTCATGTGCCACAGGCAAGCATGTTGAGTGTAGACTCATAACCCCTAATCACCATCAGAATAACCTGCAACATCACAAGTTACAGCCACAGTGGGTCAATACATTGGAATAGTATTGGCAAGTGTTACCTTAGTATAATATTGGCAACTAGATACTATATGCATTTGGCTAAGTGTAGCTTAGTCTTGCTTTGCTCAAAATAAGTTTTGCCTATTAGTTGAAAACACTAAGTTTTTCTTTGATAAAACTTTCCCAAGGAAACATCAATAGAAATTGGTGAACCTTCACCCTTGTTCAACCACAAGATTTACTTAGAAATTGGGATGAGGAGATTCTTGATAGATTCCATGTCTTGATGCTCAAGTTGTCCTATACCAGGGACATGGCTAAGTACTTAGATTCTTCCATCTGCAGAGGCTGTGCACTTTCCCCACAAGACTTGATTTTCACCAAGACATGACCTTTCAGAAGCCTTCCCTTAGACCAAATGGACGTGCTCCAAACCTATCATCCCACTACCACCAAATGTCCAAATGGTTAAGTTATTGCAACCTATATGATCCAGGCAGAGCCCATAATGCCATGTGGCTGCACTAGAAGCTTCTAAACATTTGGCATCTCAAATCCCTTTGTTCCTGGGTGGCTTTCCACAAGTGAGATACACAAGGTAAACCATAGATATGGGCCTTGTGTAACCACTCAACACAAACCATTCTTTCCATTCCACCCAGGTGTTCCATTCACTTAGTTGTTTTATTAAGCAAAAACACAAGTCCAAAGACTTGGAAACATTTTCTCATAGCATGAATATATAACCACCCTTGGTTGCTACTAGCTAGGCTAAGCATGGCATTGATAAGCATCTTAACATAGAAATTTCTAGCAATTCTACAACTACTAGGATTTCCCAAGCATAGCATATAGATAAAAATATTCATGCAAGTCCTATACAAAATATTTCTAGTTCATAGTTGAGAAACATAGGAATAAAATCATGAAGCACCACTTGCCTTGGTAGTTTAGGGAGTAGCAACAATCCTCACAATCACAATCACTATTTGCACCAAAATCTACACATAAAATAATGGCACCAAAATCACATACCAAATATATACAAACAAAAATACATGAATGCATGCAAATGCCATGTGATGATTTCCTACACCAAACAAGACAAGTATATAGTAATGAATCATAAACAAGTTCAAAACATGCCAAATAAACTTTATTTGAACAACAAAACATTTTTCAAATAATTACTATACACAAAATACGCCTACAAATGTTTCTGTAAAAACAACCATTTTTACAGAGGCAAAACATTAAACACAATGCATAAATAGAAAGGATTTTCTCTCCTGATTCCAATGATATAAAATTTGGACGTGTGGTTTGAAAGTTATGAATTTTGCAAGTTTACAAATCCAATAGATCAAATTCTGTTTTTAAAACCAGAGTTTGGCCACGTGGCGTGTTTCTATTCACCCATACCGTTTCGCGTGGATCGACTAACGTGGAGCATTGGATCTAACTTAACTCATATGGCTCAGATCGTTACTTACCATTTCGATGCAGATCTAATCTAGAGCGCTGGATCTAGATCCTACGGCTGCTAAGCAAGTGAACAAGGATGGGCGGCGCGCGACGGTGGCTGGCGGCGGCGCGCTCGGGCGGTGGTGTTGCCGGCGATACAGGAAGTGAGAAGGGCAGTGCGATAGCTCACCGAGTTCGCGTGATGACGCTGGTGCTCGAGGTGGTCTTCGTTGGCAAAGAGGCGCGTAGTGGTGGTCGCTGGGGCTCGTCGGAGTTGTGCGCGGCGTCGGATGCTTGCAGACGTCGACGTTGCCGAGGCTCTGTGTCGCCCTAGCACGAGTCAGTGGTGTCAATAGCTGCGCAAGGACAAGGCGAACCTGACAGTATGTATGCGGGGTCAAGGGGCGTTCGAATCATACCGCTATTGCTCGTCGGAGTTGAGCGGCGGCTCTGGTGGTTGCGGGCGTGAACGAAGACGGCGACCTGGGTCAAGCGCGGGCAAACCAGGGGTGTTAGCAGATGCACAAGGACGTGGCAGTCACGCTCGTTTGAACCAGAAGCAGAGGGGCGGTCGGAGCTTACCGGAATCGCCCACCGGAGTGGCTCGGTACAGCGGTGGTGCGAGCAAGAATTTTCGGAGCCTGGTGGCGCTTCTGGCTAGCAATGTTGGGGAAATGGCCGCAAGGGGGAGGGGTTTAAGTAGCCGGAGCGGGGGCGAGAGTTACGCGTGACATCAACGGCAATCAATCGGAGTTTAAACGCGGCAGTGATGGGAGGAAGAAACGGTGAGGGCCTGGTCGTTGGCGGGATTTTGGGGACGACAACGCTGATGTGGAGAGGGCCCAGTGCTTAGTGGCTGTGGGGCTGGTTCGTTGCGGGTGAGAAAAGACAGAGAGGGGAGTAGCCTGGGTGGGTCGTTTTGTCTGATGGGCCGAAAGGCTGGCGCCAGGCCCAGTTGGATTTTCTATTTCCTTTTCTTTTTCCAGAATGATTTTTAGGATTCATTTTCAAACAATTCAAAAGCATTTGAAATCCAAACCTTTTCTGGATTTTTGTAAAGTGTAAACTTCATAATATTGGACATAAAACCTTGCTGTCTCATTGGACTTGCTTGGTCTTATTGGAAAAATCAAAATAAACAGTGCCTTAGCACTTGATTTGAATAGGTTTTGAAAATGGTTTAAAACCACATTTGTTTTGTAAATTTTTTGTCCAAACTCTAACATTCAATCAAACCACCATGAGAGCAAACAAAGCTTGGTTTAAATCCATTATACTCTCATTTGAGAGGGGTATTAGATCAATGCTTGCTCACATAAAATAATAGCACTCAGTGCTTCCGTTTTCTTGAAATGAGTTTGAAATTGTCCCCTAAATGATATGTATGCATGAATGAAATGCAATCTTTGAAAACATGATTTTAGGGATGTTACAAATCTAACCCCCTTAAGGTGAATCTCGCCCTCGAAATTCGGGTTGGCTAGCAAATAGGTGAGGGTGGTCTTTCCGAAGATCATCTTCTCTTTACCATGTTGCTTCTTCTTTAGAATGATGGTTCCATTGAACTATGTAGGTCCGAGTAACTCTTTCTGCAGTCTCAAGAATCTTGATAGGCTTTTCCTCATAAGTGAGATCACTTTCCAATTGGACCTCCTCCAAAGGTATAGTATCCTTCAAAGAAGTCTCTTCCATTTCTGCATGGCATTTCTTTAGCTGACTCACATGAAACACATTGTGAATAGCAGATAATGATTCTGGCAATTCAACCTCATAAGCTACTTCTCCTTTACGACTCAGAATCTTGAATGGTCCAACCAATACTAGGAAAAGGCCCATCTGTGGCGCACCATTTAGGGACTTCTGTGGCGCATATGGGATACACCACTGTTATCTTTCCACTAAAGTTCAGTTCTCTGGTGCATATTGAAATGTGCCACAGAAGTCTGAAAAACTTCTGTGGCGCATATGGCCAAAATGCGCCACAAAAGTCCTGAACAAGATCTCAAACTTCTGTGGCGCATTTGGCCAATATGCGCCACAGAAGTTTTTTTCAAATTTCAAAAAAAAAACACCGGTCTGATCTGGCCGGAGGTGGTGTTCGCCGGGGGTGGGGGTCGCCGATGGAGGAGAGAAGGAGGTCGCTGGTGGATGAGGTGGAGGTCGCCGGTGGAGGAGAGGAGGAGGCCACCAGAGGAGGAGGAGGAGGAGGAGGAGAAGGTCGCCGGAGGAGGAGAAGGTCGCCGGAGGAGGAGCTCGCCGGGGTGGAGGAGGGAGGTGGGAGGAGGAGGAGCTCGTCGGGGTGGAGGAGGAGGGAGGTGGGAGGAGGAGGAGGAGGAGCTCACCGAGGTGCAGGAGGGAGGAGCTCACCGGGGTGGTGGTGGTGGAGGAGGAGGAGGAGGAGGAGGAGGAGAAGAAGCTCACCGGGGTGGAGGAGAAGGAGAAGGAGGAGGAGGAGGAGGAGGAGAAGCTCACCGGGGTGGAGGAGAAGGAGGAGGAGGAGGAGCTCACCGGGGTGGTGGTGGAGGAGGAGGAGGAGGAGGAGGAGGAGAAGCTCACCGGGGTGGAGGAGAAGGAGGAGGAGGAGGAGCTCACCGGGGTGGTGGTGGAGGAGGAGGAGGAGGAGAAGCTCACCGGGGTGGAGGAGAAGGAGGAGGAGGAGGAGGAGAAGGTGAGGAGAATGAGAGAAGAAGCGGAGGAGAAGAAGGAGGATGTAGGAGTGGAAGAGTATAAGAGAGGGATAAGGGGGGAGGGATTCAAAATTCGAATCCCTCCCAAAACTTCTGTGGCGCATATGGAAGAAATGCGCCATAGAAGTTTGTCCTCCTTTTTTTAATTTTTTGCAGGAAAAAACGATCTTTTGGCCATAACTTTTTACTCTTTTCGAATTTTGAAAATCTAAATAATCGCTAAACAACCATAGGTGGTTGCGAGCGGATGCGAAATCTCGTTCTTGTCATTTTGGTATATTATACGTATTTTTTCGACATCGTATGCAAAAGTTACGGCCGTTTTACCGTGGCATAAACTTTTTTTGTATAAAAAGTCGAAATGCATGTTTGTTAATTTTCCAACAAACTAGACCATATTACCTATCACTATGTGAAAGGATTTTATTTTTTGAAGTATTTTTCATTTTCTACTATTTTTTACAAGGCTAAAAAGGCGATCCACGGGGGAGGGGGGGGGGTAGAATCTGATTTTCCTACAGAAATGTCACATCCCAAGATTTTCCAAATCTTGTAATGTGAAAATAAATTAATAAAATAAAACTTTGTTTGATTTTCAGAGCCAGAAGAAACTTTTTTGAACTCAATTTGAACTTCAAACCCATTTGAATTAAATAAAATCCTAAAGGGATTCTTAAAGATAAACATTTAATAAAGGAAATTAAAATGTTTTGGAATTACTAATTTGGATCTTTTAATAAAAGGTTTTGATATTCAAAAGAAAAGATGGATTTACAAATAAGGGTTATTTATAAAACCAAAATAAAACTTGGCCAAGCTTTTGAATTAAGACAATTTATTTTAAATAAAATAGCAAAGGTTTAATTAAAAATAATAAAGGATTTCTTAAATAAAATAATTAATATCCAAACTCTTTTAAAATAAAAGGTCTTACCAATTTAATTGAAACATCAAAACTTATTAATTTATTTGAAATAAGTTTTCTAGGTATTTTATATTCTCTAATAAAACCTACTAAAATGTTTTGGCTTTATTTTTTTAGATTTCAAAATAAATATCTCAATAAAATAAAACCTATTTGAAATAATAATGAAAGTCTATTATATTTAATTAATAATGGACCCTAAAATAAAATATTATTTTATCTCCAAGTATTCTATTTTTCCCAAATAAAACCCACTGATTTGGTTTTGAAATATTTAGGTTTCAAATAAAGATTTTATTAATAAAATCAAACTCTAATTGATTTCATAACTAAGACCCATTTTATTTAATTGTTAATGGACCCTAAAGTAAAAGGATTATATTATTTTAAACAAGTCTTCAAAATATTCTTTATTAACAAATAAAACCTACTGATTTGGATTTGAAAACATTTGGAATTCAATTGGAGATTTTATTAATTAAACCAAACCTTATTTTATTAAATAAACCATGGTCCATTTTATTTAAACTAATAAATGGAACCTAAATAGATTTAAAAATATTGTTTTATTTTGGATTAGATTGAAAAACAGAACCAAATTCAAAGTGAAGTTGAGTGCTTGTTTGAATTGATTGAGTGTTGTTTGAATGTGTGAATAATTGTTTGAAATCCAAATCAGTAAACAGAAATAGAAAAAGAAAAGGAATCAGAAAACAGAAAAAAATAAATAAAGAATCAACCCAACCCAGCAGCCCACGAAGCCCACCAGCGGCCCAGCTCCTATTCTTTCCCCCCCGAACCGTTTTCTCCTCACTCTGTTTCCGACCCACACCGAGATTGACCAGTGGCCCGTTTTCTCTCTCTCTCTCTCACTCGCTGAGAGAGGACCCCACTCCCCTGTCCTTCTTCTCCACCCCGCACGACCTCTTCTTCCTCCTCTCCTCGCCGTTGCAGACATAAAGTCTCGGCTTGATTACGCCTTAACACCGAGTTAATTCCTCGCCGCGATCAAGCACCTTAAAGCGCCAGCCTTCCCTCTTCTGTTTCCCCCAGACGCTCCTCCTCGACACGCCCCCAGGCCGGAGAATTTTGCCCAGCACCTCCTCTGTCTCCGGCGACCCTCCTCACCGATTCCGGCCAACACACGCCCTCTCCTGCCTCCTCGAGCACGCAGCCGTTCTCAGCAATCCACAGAGAACCTTTCTGTAACCGCAGCTTACCCGCGGGCGGCCCGAAGCGTCGGCTTTGACGAAGCCCCGACAGCGCCGCCATCCGTTCCTTCTCCGACGAGATTTCCCGGTGAGTACAAACTGCCCCAGCACCTATCCATGACACTACTGTGACCCTCAGTACCGTACGCAGCTAACCGCGTGGTCTGTTTGCCTCAGCGCACCCTCTATCCTCGCCCTCGACGACCTCCCGAACCGCCCGAGGTCCAGCTCATCTCCGGCGAGCAATCGCCGACGCCTCTGAGCTTCCCTTGGCCAACTAAAGCGACAACGAGAATCAGTGCTTCATTACGAACCTGGTGAGAAACCTCACTCTTCCCCGCTCACCCTATTTCGTCGGCAACGTCATCGGCAGAGCCGCGCCGCCGCATGCCACCGTTGAGCGCCGCCAGCTTCTGGTCGAGGCGATGAGAGCCATCCGATCATGATCCGGTGGATAGGATAGAAAGTAGAGCGAAGCGGTAAGAGGGAAACTGAGCCGTGCGATCTCAGTTAAAATCAACGGTCTACGTTGCCGATCCAACCGAACCGTTATCAGCCAATGAGAAAGCGACGCGTGGCCAGTGTTGAGCTAAAAACAGATTTTTGAATCAGATTTATTTGCAAACTTTGAACCCTTGTAACTTTCAAACCACACGACCAAATTTTGCAAACTTTATATCAAAAGATTCAGGAGAACAAGACCTAGCCAGCCCTAGCCTTAGTTTAGCAAATAGTAACTGGTAGCTTGTTTGAATTTGCAGATTCTTTTGTGTGCTTGCTAACATTAGAAAAATCATTTAAAAATGAATTTTGAGATCAAACCTTTGCCAATTGGTTTGTTGTGACCCTACTGACCCTAGGAACCAACCCATAGTGTTAAAAATGATTTTTGTGAGAATTAAGTTGAATTATTTAACTTAGCCATTTTCTAGCCAAATAAACTCACTGATTTTATTATAGAAATGTTTATGGGAAGAAAACTTTTGAGTAGATGATTTGGACCAAACCTACTGACACAAAAACACCAAGTTTTGCAATAGCAACTCATTTGGTGAACCCTATAGGCTAATGCCTTAGTAAAAATATTTCTACACCACATAAAATAACACTTTGTTTTGAAAATGGTTTTTAAGTGAAACCTTTTGCAAATGACTTAGCCACTTTAGGAAATGACCATTAGATGAACCCAAATGACTATGACCCACTAGGAACCACTTTTTCAAACAAAACAAAGCTTGGCATGCTTGCATGCATTTCTTTGACTTTGTTATTTATGTGTGTTGTTATGCTTGATTGGTAGATTGAGTTTGTGCCTTGCTTGATTGATTTGTAGTAACTTGAAGAGTGTGATGGTTGCAAAGATCAAGAAGTGAATCTATACTCTACCAAAAAGGCAAGTGATGCTTCATACTTTTGTCCTATTACTTTCACTATGCATTAGTGATTTTGTTAAGTAAAACTTGCATGGATTTTGCTAAGTATAGATCTTGCTATAGGAAAACATAGTAATGAATCCTTAGTAGGATTTTCCTAAGTTAAAGATTCCTACTACTATCAAGCTTAGCCTAGCTAATAGAAAACATGGGTGGAAAATATATTCACACTATGGAAAAATATTCTAAGTCTGAAGACTTATGTTTTTGTTTAATAAAACAACTAAGTTAATAAATCACCTGGGTGGAATGGAAGGATTGGGTTATGTTGAGTGGTTACACAAGGCCAGGAACCTTGTGTATCTCACTTGTGGATGGCCACCCAGGAAACAAAGGGATTTGAGATGTCAAATGTTGAGAAGCTTCAAGTGCAACCACTTGGCAATATGGGCTCTGCCATGATCATATAGGTTGCAAGAACTTAGCCATATGGACAGTGGGTGGTAGTGTTTGATAGGTTGGAGCGCGTCCATTTTGGTCTAAGGGAAAGCTTCTGAAAGATCTTGTCTTGGGAAACCAAGTCTTGTGGGGAAAGTGCACCACCTCTGCAGAGTGTAAAACCTAAGTACTTAGCCATGTCCCTGGTAAAGGACAATTTGAGCATCAAGACATGGAAGCAATCAAGAATCTCATCATTCCAATTTCTAAATTAAAATCTTGTGGTTTGAACAAGGGTTGATTGAATTCTTCAATCATTGATGGAGAGATGGCTTGGTACAAGGATCTTGAAATCTTTGATTGAGAAAAATGATTTTGTCAAACAAAAACTTCATATTTTCAAAAGTTAAGGAAAAATCTATTTTGAGCAATGCAAGCCTCAACTCCACTTAACCAAATGCATATAGATGATAGATTCCACTATACTACCATAGTATCACTTGCCAATACAATTCAAATGTATTGACCTTTGTGGCTGTAACTTGTATGTTGCAGGTTTGATTGTTTAGTGAAGATTGATTGATTAGGATTTACAAAGTCTACAACCAACATCTGCCTGTGGCACTTTGAAGATGAAGGACCCCATGCTTATAGTTATTCTGCTGCAATGTAATGTAATAGCCTAATGAGCTATGTTTGATGTAATAAAATTATGTTATTCCTGGTTATAAAGTTATTTTATGACCTTTGTTTCTTGATATTACATCTTAACTATGGATGCTAGCTATTGATCCAGGGACTAGCATTGTAAACACATGAGGGATCAATCTTATTAAAGGTTGGGACCCCTTACAGATGGTATCAGAGCATTGTGTTGCCTATAGGATTTGTAAACCTAGGATTGGACAAAAACCCTTAGAAAAATAGGAGTTATATTTTGATCCAAAACTTATTTACAAAAACACTTGTAAACTCTTTCCTCAACCATTTTGGTTTCAACTCTACTTCTCTTCTACTTCAACTTGATGGAAAAACCTACCCATGGCCAAAGACTACACCATATGCAAAGGACTTCTTCAACTTCTTCAACTCTAATGACTTCAACATCTTCAGCATGTTCACCAAGGACTTCCAACCTGGAAACTACTAAGGACTACAAGTGAAACATGGAAAACCTACTCAAGATTTAGAGACTAAGGGAATGCAAAATAAGAAGGAACCATCAACAACTTTGAAGTATTACAACCAAGAGTTTTTCTCAAGGAAACCAAGATCTCATGTAAGAAGAATCATGAAGGAAAGAAAGATCACAAGTGAACCATATAGATGGACCACCATAATTTAGTTAAGCAAAACCACCAACTTATGTGGTGTAACAAAAATATTTTGTTGCCTAAGTATGTGCTTGAACCTGGTTTGAGTGAAATGTTTGTTTGTGATTGCTTGCACATTGCTTGAGTGAATTGTGATGTGTGTGATTAGAAATAAGTCCTTAGAAATATCTTGCCCATTCTAATCCTCATTCAACCCAAACAGATGACTACTCCAAGAGACTCCAACATCAAGGTTGATGACAACAACAACAACCAAGTGGACAGCATGAAAGAGATTATAGCAACCCAAAACCAGTTGAGCCAAGAGACAACTCAGCTTTTAGCCAACAACAATAGACTAAACCCATCCATACAAAGGATTTTGAAACTTCAATCCCAATTGTTGCAAGGACTCATTACTCAAATAATCAACATGAGAGAAAACTTGTTCCAAGGAGCTAATGACAACAAGGATGACAAAGATGTTATTCTAGAAGGAACCCAAGCTAGCAATGTTTTTAGGGACAAGGATCATGCATCCAAGGAACATGAAGATCAATGCCCCAAGAAGAGAGAAAGATCTCCCACTCATGAAGAACATGAACTAGAAGAACTCTTAGCTTTGGAGAGACCCAAGAAGAAGAAGGACATAAGACAGTTGCAATGCTACAATTGCAAAGAGATGGGACACTATGCCAGTGAATGCCCAGAAAAGAAGAAGAGACAAGAAGACAAACAAAAGCTAGTGAAACCCAAGATAAGGAAGGATTTTAGCCAAGTGATGTGCAAACACTGCAAAGAGTTAGGACATTATGCAAACCACTGTCCAGGAAAGATGAAGCATAAGATAAACCAGCCTATGAGGGATCTCAGCCTTGTCACATGTTTCAAATGCAAGGAACTAGGCCACTATGCAAACAATTGTCCAGAAAAGATGAAGAACAAGTTAAATCAGTCTATGAAGGATCTCAACCTTGACCCATGAGTCAAGTAAAGAAACCAAGGACACATGCAACTGTTTGCTTAGAGAAGTTTTCCCCAGGATCCCAAGAAGGCCAATATGTGATTTTTGTTTGAGAATTTTTAAGGGTGGTAGTACCCTAGTTGTTTGAACTTGCTTGTAATCCTAGCCTCCCCAAATCTCGGGACGAGATTTATTTTAAGGGTGGTAGCCTGTCACATCCCAAGATTTTCCAAATCTTGTAATGTGAAAATAAATTAATAAAATAAAACTTTGTTTGATTTTCAGAGCCAGAAGAAACTTTTTTGAACTCAATTTGAACTTCAAACCCATTTGAATTAAATAAAATCCTAAAGGGATTCTTAAAGATAAACATTTAATAAAGGAAATTAAAATGTTTTGGAATTACTAATTTGGATCTTTTAATAAAAGGTTTTGATATTCAAAAGAAAAGATGGATTTACAAATAAGGGTTATTTATAAAACCAAAATAAAACTTGGCCAAGCTTTTGAATTAAGACAATTTATTTTAAATAAAATAGCAAAGGTTTAATTAAAAATAATAAAGGATTTCTTAAATAAAATAATTAATATCCAAACTCTTTTAAAATAAAAGGTCTTACCAATTTAATTGAAACATCAAAACTTATTAATTTATTTGAAATAAGTTTTCTAGGTATTTTATATTCTCTAATAAAACCTACTAAAATGTTTTGGCTTTATTTTTTTAGATTTCAAAATAAATATCTCAATAAAATAAAACCTATTTGAAATAATAATGAAAGTCTATTATATTTAATTAATAATGGACCCTAAAATAAAATATTATTTTATCTCCAAGTATTCTATTTTTCCCAAATAAAACCCACTGATTTGGTTTTGAAATATTTAGGTTTCAAATAAAGATTTTATTAATAAAATCAAACTCTAATTGATTTCATAACTAAGACCCATTTTATTTAATTGTTAATGGACCCTAAAGTAAAAGGATTATATTATTTTAAACAAGTCTTCAAAATATTCTTTATTAACAAATAAAACCTACTGATTTGGATTTGAAAACATTTGGAATTCAATTGGAGATTTTATTAATTAAACCAAACCTTATTTTATTAAATAAACCATGGTCCATTTTATTTAAACTAATAAATGGAACCTAAATAGATTTAAAAATATTGTTTTATTTTGGATTAGATTGAAAAACAGAACCAAATTCAAAGTGAAGTTGAGTGCTTGTTTGAATTGATTGAGTGTTGTTTGAATGTGTGAATAATTGTTTGAAATCCAAATCAGTAAACAGAAATAGAAAAAGAAAAGGAATCAGAAAACAGAAAAAAATAAATAAAGAATCAACCCAACCCAGCAGCCCACGAAGCCCACCAGCGGCCCAGCTCCTATTCTTTCCCCCCCCGAACCGTTTTCTCCTCACTCTGTTTCCGACCCACACCGAGACTGACCAGTGGCCCGTTTTCTCTCTCTCTCTCACTCGCTGACAGAGGACCCCACTCCCCTGTCCTTCTTCTCCACCCCGCACGACCTCTTCTTCCTCCTCTCCTCGCCGTTGCAGACATAAAGTCTCGGCTTGATTACGCCTTAACACCGAGTTAATTCCTCGCCGCGATCAAGCACCTTAAAGCGCCAGCCTTCCCTCTTCTGTTTCCCCCAGACGCTCCTCCTCGACACGCCCCCAGGCCGGAGAATTTTGCCCAGCACCTCCTCTGTCTCCGGCGACCCTCCTCACCGATTCCGGCCAACACACGCCCTCTCCTGCCTCCTCGAGCACGCAGCCGTTCTCAGCAATCCACAGAGAACCTTTCTGTAACCGCAGCTTACCCGCGGGCGGCCCGAAGCGTCGGCTTTGACGAAGCCCCGACAGCGCCGCCATCCGTTCCTTCTCCGACGAGATTTCCCGGTGAGTACAAACTGCCCCAGCACCTATCCATGACACTACTGTGACCCTCAGTACCGTACGCAGCTAACCGCGTGGTCTGTTTGCCTCAGCGCGCCCTCTATCCTCGCCCTCGACGACCTCCCGAACCGCCCGAGGTCCAGCTCATCTCCGGCGAGCAATCGCCGACGCCTCTGAGCTCCCCTTGGCCAACTAAAGCGACAACGAGAATCAGTGCTTCATTACGAACCTGGTGAGCAACCTCACTCTTCCCCGCTCGCCCTATTTCGTCGGCAACGTCATCGGCAGAGCCGCGCCGCCGCATGCCACCATTGAGCGCCGCCAGCTTCTGGTCGAGGCGCTGAGAGCCATCCGATCATGATCCGGTGGATAGGATAGAAAGTAGAGCGAAGCGATAAGAGGGAAACTGAGCCGTGCGATATCAGTTAAAATCAACGGTCTACGTTGCCGATCCAACCGAACCGTTATCAGCCAATGAGAAAGCGACGCGTGGCCAGTGTTGAGCTAAAAACAGATTTTTGAATCAGATTTATTTGCAAACTTTGAACCCTTGTAACTTTCAAACCACACGACCAAATTTTGCAAACTTTATATCAAAAGATTCAGGAGAACAAGACCTAGCCAGCCCTAGCCTTAGTTTAGCAAATAGTAACTGGTAGCTTGTTTGAATTTGCAGATTCTTTTGTGTGCTTGCTAACATTAGAAAAATCATTTAAAAATGAATTTTGAGATCAAACCTTTGCCAATTGGTTTGTTGTGACCCTACTGACCCTAGGAACCAACCCATAGTGTTAAAAATGATTTTTGTGAGAATTAAGTTGAATTATTTAACTTAGCCATTTTCTAGCCAAATAAACTCACTGATTTTATTATAGAAATGTTTATGGGAAGAAAACTTTTGAGTAGATGATTTGGACCAAACCTACTGACACAAAAACACCAAGTTTTGCAATAGCAACTCATTTGGTGAACCCTATAGGCTAATGCCTTAGTAAAAATATTTCTACACCACATAAAATAACACTTTGTTTTGAAAATGGTTTTTAAGTGAAACCTTTTGCAAATGACTTAGCCACTTTAGGAAATGACCATTAGATGAACCCAAATGACTATGACCCACTAGGAACCACTTTTTCAAACAAAACAAAGCTTGGCATGCTTGCATGCATTTCTTTGACTTTGTTATTTATGTGTGTTGTTATGCTTGATTGGTAGATTGAGTTTGTGCCTTGCTTGATTGATTTGTAGTAACTTGAAGAGTGTGATGGTTGCAAAGATCAAGAAGTGAATCTATACTCTACCAAAAAGGCAAGTGATGCTTCATACTTTTGTCCTATTACTTTCACTATGCATTAGTGATTTTGTTAAGTAAAACTTGCATGGATTTTGCTAAGTATAGATCTTGCTATAGGAAAACATAGTAATGAATCCTTAGTAGGATTTTCCTAAGTTAAAGATTCCTACTACTATCAAGCTTAGCCTAGCTAATAGAAAACATGGGTGGAAAATATATTCACACTATGGAAAAATATTCTAAGTCTGAAGACTTATGTTTTTGTTTAATAAAACAACTAAGTTAATAAATCACCTGGGTGGAATGGAAGGATTGGGTTATGTTGAGTGGTTACACAAGGCCAGGAACCTTGTGTATCTCACTTGTGGATGGCCACCCAGGAAACAAAGGGATTTGAGATGTCAAATGTTGAGAAGCTTCAAGTGCAACCACTTGGCAATATGGGCTCTGCCATGATCATATAGGTTGCAAGAACTTAGCCATATGGACAGTGGGTGGTAGTGTTTGATAGGTTGGAGCGCGTCCATTTTGGTCTAAGGGAAAGCTTCTGAAAGATCTTGTCTTGGGAAACCAAGTCTTGTGGGGAAAGTGCACCACCTCTGCAGAGTGTAAAACCTAAGTACTTAGCCATGTCCCTGGTAAAGGACAATTTGAGCATCAAGACATGGAAGCAATCAAGAATCTCATCATTCCAATTTCTAAATTAAAATCTTGTGGTTTGAACAAGGGTTGATTGAATTCTTCAATCATTGATGGAGAGATGGCTTGGTACAAGGATCTTGAAATCTTTGATTGAGAAAAATGATTTTGTCAAACAAAAACTTCATATTTTCAAAAGTTAAGGAAAAATCTATTTTGAGCAATGCAAGCCTCAACTCCACTTAACCAAATGCATATAGATGATAGATTCCACTATACTACCATAGTATCACTTGCCAATACAATTCAAATGTATTGACCTTTGTGGCTGTAACTTGTATGTTGCAGGTTTGATTGTTTAGTGAAGATTGATTGATTAGGATTTACAAAGTCTACAACCAACATCTGCCTGTGGCACTTTGAAGATGAAGGACCCCATGCTTATAGTTATTCCGCTGCAATGTAATGTAATAGCCTAATGAGCTATGTTTGATGTAATAAAATTATGTTATTCCTGGTTATAAAGTTATTTTATGACCTTTGTTTCTTGATATTACATCTTAACTGTGGATGCTAGCTATTGATCCAGGGACTAGCATTGTAAACACATGAGGGATCAATCTTATTAAAGGTTGGGACCCCTTACAAGAAACTTCTGTGGCGCATGCCTCTATATGCGCCACAGAAGATAAACTTCTGTGGCGCATATGGTCATATGCGCCACAGAATGTTGGTCAGAGTACAGTCAAAGAATTCTGTGGTAGGGTCCACCCGAGCTTTCTGTGGCGCATGTGGACATATGCGCCATAGAAGTTCCAACTTCTGTGGCGCATTTTTCCTATATGCGCCACAGAAGTTGGAATACTTCTGTGGCGCATTTGATGAAATGCGCCACTGGACAACTTTTGGCGCATGGTCAGAACCATGCGCCACAGAAGGTCTGTCTATCTATAGCTAGTTTCCTAGTAGTGAACATATCTTGGGGCCAATTTCCCTTTGAAAATTTCTTCACTCCACGAAGTGGTGACACTCTAAGATAAGCTCTATCACCTACCTCATAGGTGACTTCTCTACGCTTAGGATCCGCGTAGCTCTTTTGTAGGGACTGTGCTATCTTCAATCTGTCCTTAACTAGTTTGACTTTCTCTTCAGCATCTTTGATCAGTTCTGGTCCGAACAGATTTCTTTCTCCCACACCATTCCATAGCAATGGGGTGGTACACTTTCTCCCATAGAGGAATTCAAATGGTGTCATCTCAATACTGGCTTGATAGCTGTTATTGTAAGAGAATTCTGCGTAAGGCAGACTTTCATCCCAACTAGCTCCATAGTCTAGGGAACATGCCCTCAACATATCTTCAAGAATCTGGTTGGTCCTTTCTCTTTGACCATCAATCTGAGGATGAAAAGCAGTGCTGAATTCCAACCTTGTTCCCAATGACTCATGTAGCTATCTCCAAAAATGAGAAGTGAATTGAGTCCCCCTATCAGACACAATACTATTGGGTACTCCATGCAGACATACAATCCTACTCATGTAGATCTTGGCTAACTTCGCACTTGTATAGGTTGTCTTCACGGGTATGAAATGAGCCACTTTAGTTAGACGATCCACTACTACCCAAATAGAGTCATATACTAACCTAGTCCTTGGCAATCCAGTGATGAAATCCATGCCAATCTTGTCCCACTTCCAATCAGGAATAAGTAGTGGTTGTAATAATCCTGCTGGTTTTTGATGTTCCGCTTTCACTCTGCTACATACATCACACAAAGCAATATGTTCGGCGATGTCCTTCTTGAGATTATTCCACCAAAATCTTTCCTTCAAATCCATGTACATTTTGGTGTTACCCGGATGAATAGAATATGGTGAGTTATGTGCTTCTTGTAATATCAGTTTTCGAAGCTCCGGATCTTGTGGAACACAGATACGTTTTCCATACCATAAAGTACCCTGTTCGTCTTCATGGAATCCTTTGGCTTTTCCACTGCCAATCTTTTCCTTGATCTCTTCAATTTCCTTGTCTGTCTTTTGGGCTTCCTTCATTTTGTCCAACAAAGTGGGTTGAACATCCAAAGACATGAGATGTCCTTCAGGCACAATCTCCAATCTGAGATCTCTAAATTGGGCACACAGATCATCTGGCAATTCTCCCTTAGTAAGGCCATTTACAAATACCTTACGGCTCAGATCATCTGCTACAACATTTGCTTTACCGGGGTGGTATTGCAAACTCAAGTCATAGTCCTTGATGAGTTCTAGCCATCTTCTTTGTCTCATGTTGATTTCTTTCTGGGTGAAGATATACTTCAAACTTTTGTGATCTGTGAACACTTCACATCTCTTTCCCAAAAGATAATGTCTCCATGTTTTGAGTGCATGGACAACAGAGGCTAACTCTAAATCATGAGTAGGGTAATTTACCTCATGAGTTTTGAGTTGTCTCGAGGCATAAGCCACAAATTTCCCTTCTTGCATTAGCACTGCACCTAATCCATGATGAGATGCATCACAATACACTTGGAAATCCTTCTCCAAATCTGGCAGACATAAGACTGGTGCTGTCACTAGTCTCTTCTTCAATTCTTGGAAACTGAGTTCACATCCTTCAGACCAAGAAAATTTCTTGTCTTTCTTTAGCAATTTTGTCATAGGCTTAGCTACCTTGGAGAAATTCTCAATAAATCTTCTATAGTATCCTGCCAAGCCAAGGAAACTTCGAACTTCTTTTACTGACTTAGGAGATTCCCATTCAGTTATAGCTGACACTTTAGCAGGATCAACTGCTACACCATCTCCTGACACAATGTGTCCAAGAAATCCAACTTCATTTAACCAAAATTCACACTTGCTGAATTTGGCATATAGCTTATGCTCCCTAAGCTTCTCAAGTATCAAACGCAAATGCCCTTCATGCTCTTCTTTGCTCTTGTAGTAGATCAAAATGTCATAGATGAAAATGACAACAAACTTGTCAAGGAACTCCATGAACACCTTGTTTATCATATTCATAAATTATGCTGGTGCATTGGTCAAACCAAATGACATCACGGTATACTCGTATAATCCATACCTAGTGGTGAAAGCTGTCTTAGGTATGTCTTGTTCCCTTATCTTAAGCTGAAAATAACCTGATCGGAGATCAATCTTTGAGAACACATAGGCTCCTTCTAACTGATCAAACAAGTCATTGATTCTAGGCAAAGGGTACTTGTTCTTGATAGTCACCTCATTGAGTGAACGGTAATCTATGCATAACCTTTGACTTCTATCTTTCTTTTCCACAAACAAAACTGGTGCTCCCCAAGATGAAGAACTTGGTTGGATAAATCCTTTCTGCAACTGTTCTCCAAGTTGTTTCTTGAGTTCTTTCAACTCATCAACTGACATCTTGTATGGTCTCTTTGCTATTGGTCCAGATCCTGGTAGCAAGCTAATAAGAAACTCCACATCTCTATCTGGTGGCATTCCCGGCAATTCTTCCGGAAACACATCTGGATATTCACTCACAATAGGAACACTGTCTATGCTAACCCCCTTAAGAGAATTTAGCTTACTCCCTTTTGATTCAAAGTTAGATTTGAATCTTATCCGTTTCTTTTCCGGGGTTGTGAGTGCGACAGTACGATTGACACAATCTAGTACTCCTTCATACTTGGTCATCCAATCCATTCCCAAAATTACATCCAGTCCTTGGAATCTAGGATTATCAGACTCACTGGAAACTTATGCTTTCCAAACTCTATCACTAGATCCCGGCATCCAAGACTTACTACCTGTGCCTTTTCTCTTGTGGGTTCTTTCTCTTGCACCGGAACTTCCTTAGTGTTATCATCTTGGTATGTTAGACCACCACCACCATTGAGACCCTTCTCCATTTCAGTTTCTTTCACACTCCACAAATGTCTGTGCTGAAAGTTTTGCACAACTTGCCAATTTCCACGCAAGTCGGTGTCTGGCACATAGAACACCTTTGTTGCTTGTGTTGTTAGAATAAATGGATCACTCTTATACCAGCACCTTCCAGTGTTAATGCTTTTGAAGTGTCCGTCATCTTGGATCCCTGTCTTCTTTCTGCCACCAAGATCAAACCAATCACAACGGAAAAAGACGACTGATCGATGGACGCCTCTACTAGAGTTGTACTGGAGCCTTATGATGCTTTTGAGCTGACCATAGAAGTCCATCTCTTCACCATCATGGTCTCCCTCGGCAACTATTCCACTGTTCTGCGTGTTTCTGTTTTTCTGGCGGTCAACTGTGTGGTAGCGGACACTGTCAACAATACATGCTGAATACAGCCTCACTCGCCTATCCGGCTCGCATGCCAAAGAAAAAAGATCAGCACTGACCTTATGTTGTCCTCATGCAATTTTCCAATCTGCACAAATAAAGCACGGTTAGTAACAAAAACACACACAAAAAAACATGTGGCAATTGATTCCAAGACTAAAGATCTCACATGATTCTTAAACCACTTAGCAAATCCCTTCGCGAGCCATCTATGAACATTGATGCGGCTACCTTGCTTATTCAGCTCTATTTTGCACAACCTACAATGCCAACAAAAACATAAAGTTAATTAAATCATCAGGCTTGCAAATGGGTTCCTTCCAACTCAATAAAAAAGATAAGGGTGCATGCACAAGAGATGACATACTCGATATACGGTAGAACCTCAGGGAAACTCCTTAGCACATACCAATGCATCTTTTCATATTCATCACCAGCCTCCGAGTACTCTGACCCTCCAAGAAGGTTTACACCATGGTTGAAAACAGAGACATCACCAACGTGCGAATCATCCCGCTCTCTATTTCTGCCCGGCCTATTGAATCTTGTTTCCAGATCGTCGAAGTACCTCGAGCAAAATGTAAGGCACTCATCAACAATATATGCCTCGGCAATCGACCCTTCAGGCCTGGCGGTGTTTCGTACATAACGCTTAAATGTAAGCATCCTTCTTTCGACAGGGTACATCCAGCCGTATTATACGGGGCCTCTAAGCATTGCCTCTTTGGGTAAATGCACAGTCAAATGAACCATCACCATGAAGAAGGCTGGAGGAAAGATCTTTTCAAGCTTTCAAAGGATAACTACGATTTCTTTTTAGAGTCTTTCAAGAACAGATAGCTTCAGTGTTTTGGCGCATAACTCTCTGAAGAAATTCCCCAGCTCAGCAACTGCTTCATATATTTCTTTATCCAAAATTCCACGGAGTCCAGCCGGTAAAATCCTTTGAAGGAGGATGTGACAGTCATGAGTTTTTAGTCCCTAGATCTTGCATCCATCAGGAGACACGCATTTTTCTAGGTTAGCAGCATACCCATCTGGAAATCTCACCGCTCTTATAAATTCACAGAATGCAAGCTTTTCTTCTTTAGTCATTGTATACCATGCTTCTGGCATCTCAAACGACTCTCCACCTTCAACAGGCTGAAGATGCAAATATTTTCTTATGCCCAAGTCTTCCAAATCAAGCCTAGAGTTAACTGTATCCTTTGACTTCCCGTCGATGTTCATAAATGTGCCAAGCAGATTATCACATATGTTTTTCTCGATATGCATTACATCAAGGTTGTGCCTCAACTTGAGATCTGCCCAGTAAGGGAGGTCCCACAAAATAGCCCTCCGGTGCCAACATTTTCCATCCTCACGCTTCCTTTTCTTCTGATGTTTTCTAGGTCTCACATCTTTCACATTGTGAAGCTGTTGCTCGAGCTCTTCTTTAGTGAACTCCGCCTGCTGGTCACGGGTTTCAGTTTTTCCATTGAAATCTTTGTTTTTTCGCCAAGGATGGTGGCGGGGAAGAAAACGGCGCCCCCGGTCCAACATATCTTGTTCCTTATTCTTTCCGAGCACGGATCCTTGTCACAACACACACATGCTTGATAACCAGACGTGAGCCTCCCTGACAAAGTGTGCAGCACTGGGAAATCATGGATACACCTTATTACAACAGCGAGGAGGTCGAACTTATCAGGACTTAGGGAATCATAGGTACGAACACCCTTCCAGAGTTTGAGGAGATCTTCTACTAGGGGCTCCATAAAGACATCAAAATCCTTTCCTGGAGATTTTGGACCCGGGATTAGCAAAGCCCTCATGAAGTTGGACTGCTCCCAACATGGCCTGCAGGTCATTACAATAAATGACAACACATATGGATCCAGCCATGTTGCCCTACTCACGACATGCAGGTCATGCAAATTTTCATACATGCATCACATACATATATGGGCCATACTGATCACATACATCCTGCAAAAACAAGTTATGCATAGAATCGCATTCTACCGGATCATGTGACATCTCAGCGCCTAGTTACCTTAACGAGATACAAAAGGGGCTATGATTAAGGGGGGTCTAGGGGGTCTCCCCTTGCGGGGTTCGAATCTTCACAATTTTCTTTAAGGATTTTGATCGGCAAATCAAATTTACCATAAATCGACTCCTGTCCCGATTCAATCAAACTCCTTTGATCATGGTACATCGATTTTAGATCAAGGTTCCGATTCGATCAATCATATTGATCTTCGCGTGATTCAACAGGATTTATGTGTCACTGTCTACCCCGATGGCGGAAACCGACCGATAGGGGTAAGTTGTTCGACAACCTCAGAATCACGATCACAGAAAGCAAGATCATAGATCAATCCTGAACCACCGCCATATAAATGATCACATCATTCATATCAATCTGCATATCACCATATGCAAACATCCCGAACCTATAACTGAACAGCATCGGCTCTGATACCACTGTAGGGATACGGGTAGGCTACACTAGCGCAAATCAAAAAATTTCTACCACGTATACCAGAATTACTGTTTGTCATAGATCACGAGGTTACCACTAGACGCGCAGTTGCGGAATTGATGAAGCGCGTCGAGGCAGTGTAGACGTTCCATGTCTCCTCCTTGTCCTCGTCCCATGAGCATCTCCCCTTGCGCGGCTCGTCCAAACGCTAAAGATGCAGCGCCTCCGAGGTATCCACACGTACAGGGTGGAAGCGTCAGACGCCGGACTACTAGGTCCGCGCGTGCAACACAGGCGTGAGGAGTGGCGGCTAGGAATGATCTGAGGTCTCATCCTGGTCAGCTCGCCCCACCCTCTTTTATATAGGCGTCCCTAGTGGGCTTCTGCATTAGTATCCCATTAGTAGCCTAAGCCTGGTCTAATTCGGATCCAGTCCTCATTAGGCTTCCAACCCCTTAAGTGTGTGACCCTATAGCACTACAAGAAATGTTCTATACTATGACCTTTTGAGAGTGACCCCAAAAGAAATCGTCATAAATTTATGATGATCTTGCTGCAGATGGTCATGAGCTGTTTGGGAGGGGCAAAGGATAGCAAATGCATGACGATTTGGCCAAAAAACGTCTTAAATTATTTACACGAAATCGTCATAAGCTGGTGTGTACTGTTTGGGGCCTTGTTTGGAGCATACTACGACGATATAATATCGTCATAGTCACTTATGACGCTATAATAACATCGTAGTATGTTAAGCACTAGGATGACTGTGCTGCCACCTCCTCAATGTGATCCACGTGTCGCTCTTACGTGGTATTTTTTTGGGGGAGAGGGGCTGTTAGTGTTAGTTGTTTGCTAGGGATTTTTTAGGTTGGGCCTGGGTGGGACGATTCTTTCAGGTCAGGCCCAACAGCTTTTTTGGCCTAGATAATATTGTTAGGCAAAAAAGATTGCACTAGCTGGGACTTGAACCCACGACCTAGCGATGTGAGGCAGCTTTCATAACCACTATGCTATAGTTGTGTTGTTGCAAATAATGTAGAAACAACTCTATCTATACTATTACTATAATCGAACAGAACATGACCACACTGAACCGAACAGAACAGAACTTACCACACAGAACAGAACAGAACTTACCACGCTCCCTTCATGGTGACCGGCGGCGGGCGGGGCGATGCTGAACGGTGGACCGGCGGCGGCGGGGGCGACGCTGAACGGTGGACCGACGGAAGGGCTGAGGCGGTGGTTGCCGGCGGAGGGGCTGAGGCGGTAGTGGCCGGCGGAGGGGCTGAGGCGCACGCAGGGGTCTAGGCTAGGTGGCCGGCGGAGGAGCTGCGGCGGTCGTGGCCGGCGGAGGGGCTCCGCCGGTGGTGACTGGAGGAGGTGCTACAACAGTCGACATCGGTTAGCACCCTCTCCTCTCTCCCCTGTTGATATACTTCCCTGTTAATTTCAGAGCCTGGTTTCATTAGGTTTTAAAAATCCATATTTTCAGATGATGTTTAGAATCAATTCAAGACCAAACCTTCAGGTCTTTTTTTCCTTTAGCTAGATGTAGGCATAGAACTATATTGTTGGAGCTTATCTAGGTTTTGGTTTAATTTCTTAGCTAGATGTAGGCATAGAACTATATTGTTGGAGCTTATCTAGGTTTTGGTTTAATTTCTGCTAGCTAGTGTGTACACTTCAGTGCAATTCTAACTTGCAACATTTTTCGGTCTTTTGCAGATGGACAGAAGCTGGATAACAAAAGGAGTTAGAAGGCTTTCTTATGAGCATCTAAGGGGAGTGGATGAGTTCATGCGATTTGTTCGTAGAAGTGTTCCTAATGATGCTCAAGTTTTATGCCCATGCCCCAGCTGTATGAATCGTGTTGAACAAACTCTACCAAATGTAGAGGCTCATCTGCTAATGCGTGGGATGACATGCACGTATGATAGGTGGATCCATCATGGAGAGCCTTTACATCCAGAACCCGGAGCTAAACCTGGACCTGGTGAAGGCGCAGATCATGTTGATTATGGCGGTGAGTTTGTACAAGATGATGTTCTGCAAGAGGATGTTGGTTTGGAGGCAGAGGATGGCTATGAGGATGATAGAATCCCTGATCTGTTTAGGGATTTGTACGAGTCTGAACCGCAAGGTGCTGGAGAGCATACAATCTATGCCGAGCTGATAGAGGAGGCCAAGCGCGCAGCTAGTGATGGTGGGACATTGTCCAGATTTTCTTTTACCGTGAAGTTACTCCATGTCAAGTCCTTCTACCGAATCAGCAATGTTGCCTTCAACGCAATACTCCGTATCTTGACCATCCAATACCCTAAAAGTGCAATTCCCAAATCTTATGAAGAAGCGTTGGGTATAATCGGTAGATTGGGGTTTGGTTATGATTCAATCCATGTCTGCCCGAACAACTGTATCTTGTTTCAGAACACATACGCCAAGCATTACAGGTTCCCGAAATGTGATGCCTCAAGGTGGAAAGATGCGGATGGGAGGAAGCAGATACCAGAGAAGGTGTTGAGGTACTTTCCTGTGATTCCAAGGCTACAGAGGATGTTCATTTCGAAGCAACAGTCGGAGGATGTACAGTGGCACAAGCTAAAGCGGCAACCCGTGGATAATAAACTTAGCCATCCAGCCGAAGGAAACGCATGGAAAGATTTTGATGATAAACATAAAGAGTTTGCCACCGATGCGAGGAACATCAGACTCGGCCTTGCCATAGATGGCTATAATCCATTTGGAATGAGCTCGAAATATAGCGTGTGGCCGGTATTTGTTGTGTCGTACAATCTTCCACCATGGGCATGTATGGAGCAGTCCAACTTCATGATGGCTTTGCTAATCCCGGGTCCAAAATCTCCAGGAAAGGATTTTGATGTATTTATGGAGCCCCTAGTAGAAGATCTCCTCAAACTCTGGAAGGGTGTCCGTACCTATGATGCCCTGAGTCCTGATAAGTTTGATCTCCGTGCTGCGGTAATATGGTGTATCCATGATTTCCCAGCGCTGCACACTTTGTCGGGGAGGCTCACGTCTGGTTATCAAGCATGTGTGCGTTGTGACAAGGATCCGTGCTCGGAAAGAATAAGGAACAAGATATGTTGGACCGGGGGGCGCCATTTTCTTCCCCGCCACCATCCTTGGCGAAATAGCAAAGATTTCAATGGAAAAACCGAAACTCGTGACCAGCCGGTGGAGTTCACTAAAGAAGAGCTCGAGCAACAGCTTCACAATGTGAAAGATGTGAGACCTGGAAAACATCAGAAGAAAAGGAAGCGTGAGGATGGACAATGTTGGGACCGGACGGCTATTTTGTGGGACCTCCCTTACTGGGCAGATCTCAAGTTGAGGCACAACCTTGATGTAATGCATATCGAGAAAAACATATGTGATAATCTGTTTGGCACATTTATGAACATCGACGGGAAGTCAAAGGATACAGTTAACTCTAGGCTTGATTTGGAAGACTTGGGAATAAGAAAAGATTTTCATCTTCAGCCTGTTGAAGGTGGAGAGTCGTTTGAGATGCCAGAAGCATGGTATACAATGACTAAAGAAGAAAAGCTTGCATTCTGTGAATTTATAAGAGCGGTGAGATTTCTAGATGGGTATGCCGCTAACCTAGCAAAATGTGTGTCTCCTAATGGATGCAAGCTACAGGAACTAAAAACTCATGACTGTCACATCCTCCTTCAAAGGATTTTACCGGCTGGACTCCGTGGAATTTTGGATAAAGAAATATATGAAGCAGTTATTGAGCTGGGGAATTTCTTCAGAGAGTTGTGCGCCAAAACACTGAAGCTATCTGTTCTTGAAAGACTCGAAAAATAAATCGTAGTTATCCTTTGCAATCTTGAAAAGATCTTTCCTCCGGCCTTCTTCACGGTGATGGTTCATTTGACTGTGCATTTACCCAAAGAGGCAATGCTTAGAGGCCCCGTACAATACGGCTGGATGTACCCTGTCGAAAGAAGGATGCTTACATTTAAGCGTTATGTACGAAACACCGCCAGGCCTGAAGGGTCGATTGCCGAGGCATATATTGTTGATGAGTGCCTTACATTTTTCTCGAGGTACTTCGACGATCTGGAAACAAGATTCAATAGGCCGGACAGAAATAGAGAGCGGGATGATTCGCACGTTGGTGATGTCTCTGTTTTCAACCATGGTGTAAACCTTCTTGGAGGGTCAGAGTACTCGGAGGCTGGTGATGAATATGACAAGATGCATTGGTATGTGCTAAGGAGTTGCCCTGAGGTTCTACCGTATATCGAGTATGTCATCTCTTGTGCATGCACCCTTATCTTTTTTATTGAGTTGGAAGGAACCCATTTGCAAGCCTAATGATTTAATTAACTTTATGTTTTTGTTGGCATTGTAGGTTGTGCAAAATAGAGCTGAATAAGCAAGGTAGCCGCATCAATGTTCATAGATGGCTAGCGAAGGGATTTGCTAAGTGGTTTAAGAATCATGTGAGATCTTTAGTCTTCGAATCAATTGCCACATGTTTTTTTTGTGTGTGTTTTTGTTACTAACCCTGCTTTATTTGTGAAGATTGGAAAATTGCATGAGGACAATAAGGTCAGTGCTGATCTTTTTGCTTTGGCATGCGAGCCGGATAGGAGAGTGAGGCTGTATTCAGCATGTATTGTTGACAGTGTCCGCTACCACACAGTTGACCGCGAGAAAAATAGAAACACGCAGAACAGTGGAATAGTTGCCGAGGGAGACCATGATGGTGAAGAGATGGACTTCTATGGTCAGCTCAAAAGCATCATAAGGCTCCAGTACAACTCTAGTAGAGGCGTCCATCGATCGGTCTTCTTGTTCCGTTGTGATTGGTTTGATCTTGGTGGCAGAAAGAAGACAGGAATCCAAGATGACGGACACTTCAAAAGCATTAACACTGGAAGGTGCTGGTATAAGAGTGATCCATTTATTCTAACGACACAAGCAACAAAGGTGTTCTATGTGCCAGACACCGACTTGCGTGGAAATTGGCAAGTTATGCAAAAGTTTCAGCACAGACATTTGTGGAGTGTGAAAGAAACTGAAATGGAGAAGGGTCTCAATGGTGGTGGTGGTCTAACATACCAAGATGATAACACTGAGGAAGTTCTAGTGTTATTTTTTACTGTTGTAGCTTCTATTTCTACTGATATTGTACTGCTTGCTTCTATTTCAGGCACATCACTTGTGGTAGTCAGCCGCAAGAGAAAAGGCACAGGCCTCGAAAAGATGACCAAGGGTTTGGGAAGCAAAGTGAGGATTGAAATTGCTGAAGGGATGAAACGCCCCGAGAGGCCCGTGCTAGCTGCAAAGTTTGCGTCAGAAGGTGGGATGATTGCAAGAAGCCATACACCCATTCTTCCACACTTCAAGGAATACAAAAAGGACAAGGCTATGGTGAAAGACTATATAGGAAAAGTTGCTATAAGCTCATGAGTCCTTACCTGAATCTGTTTTTTCTACTATTTTTTTTCATTTGGTTACTTATCTTATCATTGCTTTATTTACTGTGTTTGTAGGCAAATTTTGAGATGGACACTGATGCAAAGGAAGTTAAGGTAGCCTGCACTGATATCTTGAAGAATGTTTCAAAACAAAGACGACATTTGGTCAAGAAGAAGTTTTTTGATCAAGTACCAGCAGCTGAACTCAGCATCAAGTCCCCTGTTTCATACATCTCTGATGAGGAATGGCAAGCGCTGCTCAAGCTGTGGACAAACCCAAAACACATGGTATTTTGCATTTATTTACCTTTACATTATGTAATTACCATGTACTGTAGTTTAATATGCTGTCAACTACTGTTTTTTGAAGTTTGAATGTTGAAGGAACATTCAAGTCAAGTGAACTACTTTATTTTATCTGATGTTGTATGTGATAGGATACATGCTCATTTTGTTGCTTGATATGATACATAATCTGGTCAAGTCTCATGAAGTAGTTTATATTCTAGTATGCAGATTGATGGAAATGTTCTTATAAAAATTCTCCCATATGTAGGACACATGCCAAAAGAATAGGACCAATCGAGGACTAGTCAAGTTTCAGCAGAAGACCGGTTCGCGGTTCTATCTAGCTCATCTTTATGCAGCTGTTAGATACACTTACATTTTTATTTAGGCATAATTAACTTGTGTCCTTATAAGCCTGTGTTCTTAATAATGTTGGAAATCATTTCAGAGGGAGGAACGTCAGGGTGAAGAGCTTAATTCAATTGACATGTTTAAGGTCACCCACAACAGCAAGAACGTTGGTTTCTCTATCGCAGTTCAAGATGCTATAGTGAGTCACCCCTTTCCTGGTTGTGATTAAATCTGTATGTGGACTTGTTTAGTTCTGCCTAGGTTTCTTTAATGGTCTACTTGATAAGCTTATTAATGTTGGAAATGGTCTATAGTTGTTTGGTAAGCATGTTATTCTTCATTTCTTACTGGAAGGTTGCTCTCCAAGTATGTTGTAGTTCTTGTCTACTTTAAGAACTTATGATACTGTCCATTTCATATTTCTTTGCTTCTGCTCCTAGTGGATTAAATTATTTTTTGCGACTCTGCTCCTACTATTTGCGCTCATGCTAATGTTTCCTAACATCTTTGAGCAACTGATTCCAAATGGCAGAGAAAAATGGAAGCTGAGATGGCTAAGCCGGTACCAGAAGGTTAACAGCCAAAGTCTGATGTGGAGGTGGTTGCCCAAGTTCTCACCAATGATGTGCCGTCAAGCACATTCTTGAAGAATGTTCGTCTCCAGAAGGGCTCCAAGAACAAGATGAACAGTTCACATGCGGCTGTATCCGCTCATGTCCGTGACCTGCAAGAGAAGTTGCAGAAGTCGGAGCAGCGGAGTGAAGAGATTTCTGAAGAATTGGCTGCAATCAAGAAGGCGGCGCAAGAGGCAGAAGCTGCACAAGCTCAACGAGATCAGGAGTACCATGTGCTGGTCAAGAGGGCGCAAGATCATGAGGAGAAGCTTGCTCACATGATGGCTTTATTTGGAGCCAAAATCACATGATGGGTATCTTGCTGGGCGATGGGTATCTCATTACTGTTTTTTTGGCGATGAGCATCTTGCTATTATTTGAGTACCTTGCTGTAAGTATCTTGCTGTCGTTTTGGCTGTGAACCTGATGTACCTGATGACTGAACCTGATCCTACATGATGATGTTACCTGAAATGATATCTGGTGACTGTGAACCTGATGTTATTTGAAATGATGCCTGATGCTACATGATGTTAATTTAGTGTTTGAAATGCTACATGATGTATTGAAATATTGGTTTTGAATTTCAAATGTTGATTTCCTGTCTATTTAGTTTGTGCTGAATGAAATAGTGGCCTTAGTAAACAGGCCACAACCCAAAGTAATGAAATGGCCATAGCCAAAGTAATCTGGACTGGAATAAAAGGCCTTGGCCTAGAAGAAAGTGTAAATGGACATTTCTTTTTCAGAAAAAAACTGAAATATAAGCTAATATACTAAGTAAGGCCATGGCCCAAATGTAAGCCCGACACTAAAAAGGCCAGTAGCCAAAATATAGAGAACCCTAAAAATGCATCTGTTTGGCCTAATAACTCGAAAAAAAATTCCAGAATAATAATTCATAATGGACCAAATTAATGGGCTGGCCCATATAACAATCAGTATGGACTTGTAACACCCTCAGAATCGGACCTATGCAAGTTTCAGCGATTCCCGCCAAACCCACATAGAAACGATTCAAAGGTGCCCACCAGGCACTTTCGTGCGGGTGGAAAATGAAGTAATAACATTACACAACAGTCCTCGATGGGACCCATAGATCAGATATATATACAACACGACTCCATGAGTCAAGAATACAGATTTACGGTACAAAGATCCAAATCACCTTGAAAAGATGGAGCGTCTGACTACGGACAAGATGCAAATGGGGCTAAGAGCCCTGAAGAATAACCAATGGCGTCCATAACCCGGCCCAGGCCAAGCCGGAAGGGTAACCCTGCTAACGACGTCGATCTCAAACCTGCTTAAACAAAAGGGGTGCCGACAAAGGGCAAAGGAAAAAGAGGAGCGTCAGTACTGAGGCCAGTACACGGCGAGGCTAGAATTCAGCGGTCCTCGCCTACATAGGTATGGTGGACTGAAGCGGCAGCGGCAGCATGCACTAAACAACCTATAGAGACTCGATACAACTATCGGCAATCAGAGAGGGGTAAGAAGGACCTATCCGGAACCAACCTGATGCTACCATCAAACAAACCCATCCTGGCGTTTCCCCCTCGAGACCAATCGAGGAAGTCAACCGAGGAACTCACACCGTTGGCAGTTTTACTTATTCAGTTATCGTTGCGGCAATTACTAGTCAGGTAAAGATAGTCATCCTGATAAATTAAGCAGTGGGCACTTTTAGTTAATCATTCCGTTGTAGTTGTAATACTTACTAATCAGATACAGATGGCATGAGATAAACCCGAAACCCAGCAGTTGTTGGTACTTTTATTTAGCCATTCCGTTGTAGTTGTAATACTTACTAGTCAGATACAATTGTCGTAAGCGACAAACCAAACAAGCAATTGTGGGCAGTATTATTTAGCCATACCATTATAGTGAAGCTGATTACTAGTCATTATAAAGTCAAATTTATAGCACTACTTTAGTTATGCTTGTCTATGGTCGAGATACTGTGCTCCAAGTCGTCCATAACCGCGGACACGGCTTTCAGAAAGTTTTACCCGGCCGGGGTGCACCAATAGCAACACACGCTCGATCAACCTCGGAAAAACCAAATCAAAACCCAACGAGGCCTTCACGACAAAGCAATCACAGGATTCAGAAATATTTCAGGGGGCCACCCCATTAAGCTACCCGCAACGAAGTTAGCTGACTCCGAAACGGACTCAAGGTTTGGGTATACGGCTGTGAACGACTGGGAACCCAAAACTGGGCTTGTCGACACCGCGGAATCGTGTTCCGATCCTAAACAGTACAGGTGCTATCTGTCGCACAATTTAAATAAAGCAGTAAAGCATGGCATAAGTACAGGATAGTAAATAAAACCTCAAACTAGTTTGTGGCCCCAAGAAATAAGACTGAATCAAGCTCTGGCTCAGGGGGGGTCCCATATACCTCCCGGATGTGGATAGCGCGATAAATCAAGGAACAGGTATCAAGTACTCGGGGTCCTACGGGACACAAGTGGGCGTTCGGAAACCAAATATTATCTATCACCCACCGATGCCTCTGCTCACTTCAATTTTAGTTGTTAAACAGGAATTAAAGTGAACGATAAGTAAAGCCATAATCATATCCAACATCAAGCATGCGGCAATACACCAACAACTGTGGCACATGGCGACACGCAACGGCACTTGAGCAAGCGACTATGACGCGCAAGTCCCACTATCTACCAAACAACAGGTAATAGGATGTATCCAAGGCAATAAAAGGATGCAAGGGATATCACGGGTACGAAAAACTAGAGCATCGCGACACAGGTAGCAATAGATCAATAGGAGGGAATAAATACTATAAAAGTAAGATAGGTAGAAAGGGGGAGATGATCGCCTGAAAAACATTGTCGAAGGTTCAACCGAAGATCGGGGCGAAGCTCACATCAACTCAACGGCCTTATCCGCGAAGAAGCAAATCACTAGAAGAAACACCGGATGCAATATTTAATACTACGGCAAAAGATCGGCATGATGCATGTATGATGTATGGCATGGCAAAGATGCGATGCAAGTAGGTCAGTATTAAGCGAAACTGGGGTCCCGACAATTTATTAAACGGTTCAAGTTATTTAGAAACCCCCGCAATTTAAATGTTGTATTACATGGCAAAAGATAATACGGGTTCGCTACACAAGTTTAAATGAGGCCAATATAAGGCTAGATTTGCCCGCACATGGGCCCCATATTTAATTAGAGGTGAATCGGCATAAGGCCCCCAAACCACACAAATATGCATGCAAGTATGGCAATTAATATGCAACAAGTTGTTATTATATTATAAAATAAGGTTTCGGGAAGGATCACACGATCGGGTTCGGCGACTTCGCATCCTCGAGGAAGTACTTGTCATATCTGTGAAGAAGATCATGTCGGTCCGTGGGGTTCGGGCTTCGGGGTTCGACGAAGAACTTGGCGTTCGGGATCTCAACGAGCTTGGCGTCCTTGTCAGAGTTCTCGGGTGACGAAGTCGGTCTTGGGTTTGGCGCCGGTGGACCTTGGCGTTCCATGTCGAAGGCCCGAGGAAGATCATGTTGATACGAAGCATTAGCGAGTTGGTCTCGGACGCCAGATCCCTGTGGACGATCTTGAGTTACCACCTAACCGGTGACGGAGGACTTGGCGTGCGGCACCATATAGGAGTACTTGGTGTCCCGAGAGAAGACCATGGGTTCCTTGGATCACACAGACAAAAGCTGTGGTGATTCGGCCTCAACCGCGTGGCGGACACATCCATCAGGTACAGCCTAACACCACCATCAGACAACAACGACCGGCAAGCACATGGACGGGGACGGAGACCGGGCGCGGCTGTTCGTGGCATGGTTGGAACTTGGCGACGGTGAAGGCCATCTGCCCATCTCCCTCCCCTCCGTGGCTCACGTCTTGGTGCCTCTCCCGCGAGCAGCAGCTCCCTCGAGCGATAGAACAGAAGCCCTCCATGGCCACCACGGTCGGGGGCGGTGTCCTTCGGTGAGTGGAGACTGCGAGGGGGAGCGGCGGCACAGCTCCTGGCGGCGCATCGCGGCGAGGGCGGACGTGGAGGGCGACGACGAGCTTGGCCGAAGGGGAAGGGGTGAGGTGGCGACATAGGATAGGTTGGGGTGAGGTGGAGGGGGATTGGGTAGGTTAGGTTGGGTAGATGTAGGATTTTAGGTGGACCGTTTGTATTTCTGGGGGTGGTCGTTCGGGTCGAATCGGCCCGTTCGACTGCCCCACTAAAATTAATTCAATATTTTATTTATTTTAAACAGCGTTTTTGCAAACCGTCAGCGGACAAAACAAAATAATCCGGAGACCCGGTTTTTGCGTTTGAATAAAGACGGGGCGTTTAGAAAACTAATTAGGTTTTTCCGAAAATAGTTTGATGCAAGCAAATGCAAGACGATGACTATGCTCAAATGCAATGTGGCATGATGACATGAGCATGCGGTCATGATGATGCAATGCACAAAATCAACGCGATTTTCTAGTAGTGGTTTTGCGGGATGCCACAGGACTGGGCTAAATTCACGTTAAGACATTTTCATTTCGTCACAAAGTTCTGCCACATCGAATCGTCCGCGTGGCGTGGGCTGGTTGCACATGACGCTTTTGGAACGTCATAGAGGTTATGACGATCCCAAATCGTCATAGTATCTTATGACGATTTCAATAAAATCGTCGTTATAGTTCATTAGCGACGCCCAGCTTTCGACGATCTCAAAATCGTCATAGAATCATCATAAACGGACTATTGTGACGATTTTGTGACGAAAATAGAGGGTCATATAATGCCAGATTCCTTGTAGTGTAGGTTCATATACGTATAGACATGACACGAATACACTTATTCTGTCAATAATTGGTAGCGGCCTCTAGCAAGACGTGCCAACTCCTAAACACATACAAAGATCATATCGGACGAACCATCACAAGGTTTAGTACATGTCTTTCCCTTTGCCTCACGATATTTGGTCTAGCTCCAAGCTGACCTCCCTTTCTCGATACCGTGATTCGGAATCCCTTTACTAGGTTAACTCTTAACCATATGTAGCACGGCCATGCATTTCTGTATCCGATCACTCGAGGGGCCCAGAGATATCTCTCTCAAGTAGAGAGGGGCAAATCCCATCTTGATTGACCATGCCTTGCAGCATGCTTCAGGACAAACCCTAAAGCTACCTTTATAACTACCTAGTTACGGTGCAGCGTTTGATAGCCCCAAAGTAGGTCGATCCACATCTCAAGTACATGCGACAATCTCAGGTCTAAGGACAAAACATACACGATGTGTAGAGAGAGCTGCAACTAATTGCCAGTCTCAAGTTGGGTCAGTCCAACCCCATGTTCATAACATGTGTCCACATCATTGGTTTGAAATCTCCATGTCTTTGACTTGCGAAACATAGTCATCAACCAATCGATGTGCTAGTCTAATATTCACATGTGTCCTCACATGAATTCCGACTAGGTACAACTCTTAAATAACCATACAAGTAAAGAGTTTCACAAATAATTCACATAATTGCCAATCAATACAAGTTGCCTGATATGGATATTCAAGGAACATTAAAATAACTCATGCATACATATGAAATATAATCATCTCTATGATTGCCTCTAGGGAATATTTCCTTCATCTATAATTGGGAAAGATAATATTGACTAATTCTTTAATCGTGTTAGCAAGTATGAGGATATTGAGGATAGATCCTTAGCAGAACTTGCTCCAAATTATGAAATTGTTGCATCTTCTTTAGTTCACATGTTGGAGACTAGGTTTGTTAACCTTAACCCCATGATGCAAGTAATGTTTCTTAAACTTAAAGATATTGAGGATACTGAAAAGAGAGATTTTATTCTAGAAACTTTGCTTAAGGAATTCAATGATGTTGCAAAAGAAGCTAGGAAGGTCTTTGCTCGTTTTAATATGCTAGGCTCATGTGTAGATGTTATGGGTACACTAGGAAATTTGGACAAAAGGAAACCCAAGAATGGAGAGGAAATTAAAATACCAATACCTTTTAAACTTATAGGAATGCATGAAGCTTTAGAAAAGAATTTTGATTGGATTGTTCCTAAAAACTCGTTTGATGGAAATAGTGAACCATAGAGTATTGAGAGGGGATACTATAGAGCTTATTTGGATGAGATACCTTGCCTCGTTGAAGAAATTTATGGTATTGATCTTAATGCTTCTTCATTCGAAAATACTTGATTCTTGCTTCATATGCCTAACGTAAAGGCGTTAAAGAAGAGTACTATTGGGAGATAATCCAAATTATTTTTTATTTCAGTAAGTTTTACTTTTGTTGAGTCTTGGAAGTTATTACTTTTGTAATAACCTCTCCTTATCCTTTTTTGTGGTTTTTGTGCCAAGAATAACCTCTAATGAGAGAGAAGTAAGATTTGGGGAAGTTTCTGTCCTGAAACAGATTTTTGTGCTTCACTGTAAAATCTCGTGACAAATCCCAGAACGTCGGATTGATCTGTAATTTTTTTATTATGACCCAGGTTATTATCTAAGTTTTATTAGTTTACCACTTTTCGATTTGAGCAACAGAAGGTCTTCAAAAAAATCGGTTTTTACCTATTGGTCTGTTTTGACAGATTTCTGCCATTATTTGCTTTTGCCTCTTATGGGTTTCTTCTTGAGTTCTCTTTGATCACTTGATCTTTTAAAAGGAATTGCTATAGTAGCTTGTGTTTTAATGGAAGTTTTACTTGATTTGAAACTAAACCCAAAGACTTATTATCTTGAATACACTAATGTTGCTAATGAAGATTGTGTGAAGGAAATTTTGAAGTGTAGGGGAAGAATGATGTGATGAGATGAAGTATGGAAAAAATCTCAAGATTGGGGATGCCAACCTTGTCACCCCAAGAAATATTCAAGAGGTACAAGCGTCAAAGCTTGGGGATGCCTAAGGCACCGCCTTCTTCATTAATAAAAATCTCAGGTTTTCTTTCAGAACACTTCATTTTTATTGACTATTGTGGTGTTCATGGAGCGTTTTTGTTTTTGTTTTTAGTTTTCTTTTGTTTGTTTTTCTGGAATTAATTGGCCGGACCTCAACACTCCTATTTTGGATAAGTCATACCTAGTTCTTCATTGTCTAGAACACTCTAGTTTTCATTTTTATTGTTGTGTGAGTGTTCCCTTTTGCTAGCTCTGCGCTTAGCTTTAGTTTTATTGTTCTTTTTGCTTAGAAATTTTTAGTTCTTCTTTGTGGATTTGTGAGACATGCTCACTGATCTTTATTGATTATTATCTTTTGTGAGTTGTTTCAAATAAGTTGATTGGTGTTGGAAAAGAGTGGGAAGCTTCATGCTTAAGTGGCAGAAAAAGGAGCTTGTTTTGAATGTGGCTTAGACTTTATCATTTCATGTTAGATATTTCTTTGACCATATGCTTAGAGATTATTGTTGTAGCATGACTTTTTCCAAACAATTGAGATTGCTTAATGTTCTGTCACATCCCAAGATTTTCCAAATCTTGTTATGTGAAAAATAATTGAATAAAATAAAACTTTGTTGATTTTCAGGGTGAGAAGGAACTTTTGAGTCCAATTGGAAACCTTCAAACCTATTTGATCAAACAAATCCTACAGGGATTTGAAAAGATAAACAATTATTAAAGAAAATATTAAATATATAAAATTACTATTTTTGGATCTTTTAATAAAAGATTTGGTTTTCAAATGAAAGGGTAGAAATATAAGGATTATTTTATAGAGCCAAATTAAACCTTGGCCAAGCTTTTGAATTAAAACATTTTGTTTTGATAAAAATAGTAAAGGTTTGTTTAAATAAAACAATAATGATTTAATATCCAATTTTATTTAAATAAAAGGTTTTACCATTTTAATTAAAACTTCAAAACTTATTAAATTATTTTAAATAAGTTTTCCAAGTGTTTATTATTTTCAAATAAAACCTACTAAAGTGTTTTTGGTTTTATTTTAGATTTCAAAATAAAGATTTTAATAAAACAAATCCTATTTGAATTAATAACTAAGGTCCATTTTATTTTAATGGACCCTAAAATAAAAATGTTATTTTATTTTAAACAAGTTTTCCAAATATCTTATATTTTCAAATAAAACCTACTGATTTGGTTTTGATAATATTTGGATTTCAAATGGAGATTTTATTAATAAATCAAAACCTATTTGAATTAATAAATAAAGTCTATTTTATTTAATTATTAAATAGATCCTAAAAAAAGAATAAAAATATTTTTTTAATTGGGATTTGGTTTATGTTGTTAAACAGAACCAAAACTCATTACAAGTATGGTGAATGTTTGAATTGTTTGAATGCTTGATTGGTTGTTTGAATTTCAAAACAGAAAATCAAAAGAGAAAAGAATCAGAACAAAAAAAATATGCAAAGGATACAACCCAGCCGGCCCAGCCCAACTATCCTAGCCCACTAAGCCCAACCAGCCCACTGCCCTCTCCCGCAGAAAACGATTCACACTCACGATTGAACCCACCAAGTCGCAGACATGTGGACCCCGTTCCCTTTCCTTCTCTCACGCTGCCAAGCGGACCCCACCGCCAGCTCACCTGTCTTCAACCGCGCGACCAGTTCCTCCTCCCCCTCTCTCCCGTTTTTGCGTTGAATTCGCGAGCTTAATTCTCTATTAATGGCGCAATAACGCCGCCCTGCGACCACGCACGATAAAGCGTCTCCCCCTCCTCTCTCGTTCCCCTCTGTCGCCCCACCTCAACACGCCCCCAGGCCGCCCTAATTCCTCCCCGAGCACCTCCGACGACCCTCCTTGCCGATTCCGGCCAGTATTCGCCACCTCTTGCCTCCCCAAGCACACAGACACACTCCCCAAACCCAGGCGCACCTCTCCGTATCGTCAGCTCGCCCGCGCGTGCTTCGCAGCGTCGACTACGACGATGACCCATAGCGCCACCGTCTGCCATTCACTCCGACGAGGATTCCTGGTAACCTCGGACCGCCCCGATGACATTCAGTGATACTAACATGCTCCCTGGAACCATGCGCGTCTAACGCACCCTCTACTTTGCTTCGGCATGCCCTGTAGCCCCGCCTCCAACGATGCCCGAGCGAACCCGACGCCAGGAGCAACTCCAGCGAGCCATTACCCTCACCTCCGTGCGCCCCTCGACGAGATACTGCCACCTTGAGCTTCCCCGAGTGAATGTTGCAAACACGGTGAGCATCCTCCCATCCTCTCTCGCTTCCTGCTTCGCCAGCACCGCCACCAACTGGCCGCTCCGCCGCCAGTAGCCACCGCAGCGCCGCCCGTCTCTGGCAAGTGTGCTAGGTGCCGTGCGATTAGGATCCAACGGCTAGGATAGAAAGAGAGCGAAGGGGTAAGGATGAGCCTGCGCCATACGATATCAGTTAGATCCAACGGCCTACAGCACGTGATCCGGCCGAAGCGGTATGGACGAATCAGAACACGCCGCGTGGCATAGATCGATTTAAAACAGAATTTGTAATCTGATTTAGATGAAGATTTGAAAACCTTATAACTTTAGTTCTACACGTCCAAATTTTGCAAACTTTATATCAATGGAATCGGTGGAACAAGCCCTAGACAACCATGCCATTTGTTTAGTAAAAAGCTTCTGGAAAAATGTTTGTTTTTGCAGAAACATTTGTATGCTTGTTTAGATTATAAAAATTATTCTAAAATGATTTTGGGGATAAAATCTTTGGCAAATGGTGTGATTTTAACCTACTGACCATAGGAAACACTTTGTGGTTTCAAAAATGTATTTGGTGAAGAAAAAGAATGATCCTTTGATTTAAAACCAATTCTAGCCAAATAAAAATATGGTTTATTTATTAAAAATGGTTTTGGAAGAAAACTTTTGGGAAAGGTTTTGTTTTAAACTCTCTGACCCCAAACACCAAGTTTTATGATTTGAAAATGAATTTTGTGAACCCTATAGATTAATTCCTTAGTAAAAACATTTCTACACCACATAAAATGATACTTTGTTTTGAAAATGGTTTAGGAAGTGAAATCCCTTGCAAATGACTTTTTCCACTTTATAAAATGACCAATAGGTGTTTTAAAATGTTTATGACCCATTAGGAACCACTTTTTCAAACAAAACAAAGCTTGGCAGGATTGCATGCATTACTTTGACTTTATCATTTTAAGTGATGTTTTGCTTGATTGGTAGATTGAACTTGTGCCTTGCTTGATTGAATTGTAGTGACTTGAAGAGTGTGATTGTATCAAGGACAAGGAGTGAACTTATACTCTACCAAAAAGGAAAGTGATGCTTCATACTTTGTCCCATTACTTTCACTAGGCATTAGTGATTTTTCTAAGTAAAACTTGCATGGAATTTTGCTAAGTATAAACCTTGCAATAGGAAAACCTAGTAGATGAAACCTTAGTAGAAATTTTCCTAAGTTAAGATTCCTACTACTATCAAGCTTAGATTAGCTAATAGAAAAAAAGGGTGGAATATATATCCATACTATGGAAAATTTCTAAGTCTGAGGACTTGTGTTTTTGTTTAATAAAACAACTAAGTTAATGAATCACCTGGGTGGAATGGTAATTGCTTGGTGGTTTTTGGTTGAGTGGTTACACAAGGCCCATGTTTATGGTTTACCTTGTGTATCACACTTGTGGATTGCCACCCAAGAACAAAGAGATTTGAGATGTCAAATGTTGAGAAGCTTGAAGTGCATCCACTTGGCATTATGGGCTCTGCCTGGATCATATAGGTTGCAAGAACTTAGCCATATGGACAGTTGGTGTTAGAGTTTGATAGGTTGGAACGCGTCCATTTTGGTCTAAGGGAAGGCTTCTGAAAGATCTTGTCTTGGTGAAACCATGTCTTGTGGGGAAAGTGCACCACCTCTGTAGAGTGTAAAATCTAAGTACTTAGCCATGTCCCTGGTAAAGGACAATTTGAGCATCAAGACATGGAAGATATCAAGAATCTCATCATCCAAATTTCTAAGTTAAAAACTTGTGGTTGAACAAGGGTTAAAGGATCTTCAATCTTTGATTGGGAGAAATGATTTTGTCAAGCAAAAACTTAGTGTTTTCAAATGTTAAGGAAAAATCTATTTTGAGCAATGCAAGCCTCAACTCCACTTAGCCAAATGCATATAGATGATAGACTCCACCATACTACCATAGTATCACTTGCCAATACAATTCAAATGTATTGACCCTTGTGGCTGTAACTTGTATGTTGCAGGTTTAATTGATTTAGTGAAGTGTGTTGATTAGGATTACAAAGTCTACAACCAACATGTCTGCCTATGGCACTTTGAAGATAAAGGACCCCATGCTTATAGATATTCTGCTGCAATGTAATGTAATAGCCAAATGAGCTATGTAAGATGTAATAAAATTATGTTATTCCTGGTTATAAAGTTGTATTATGACCTTTGTTTCTTGATATTACATCTTAACTGTGGATGCTAGCTATTGATCCAGGGACTAGCATGGTAAACACAGGGGACTCTACCTTATTAAAGGTTGGGACCCTTATATGTTCCTTGAAAGAATCATGTGTTGTTTTAGCATACAAAAGCATAATATTGTGGTATTATCCTTTGATGCTTTGTTTGGGTTGACTTGGCACAAGCACACACCATGTTAAGACTATGAACCAGTCACCTTAGCCTCTATTATCATTTAGTTTTTGACTTGTGATATCACTTTATGCTTTAATTAATAATGTTTTATCGCTTTGCATGATTATGGCCATTATTGCTCTCTTAGTCGGTCGCTCCCAATCTTTTGCTAGCCTCCACTTGTATTGAGTATGAGCTCTACACGTGCATCCAACTCCCAAGAAACCAAGTTACTACAAATATTTCACTATAAATTCCCATGCATGGTGTATTACACCATTCCATGTATATTCATGTTTTTATCTATCTTCCAAATTAAATTTTTTTTATGTGAAAATTAGTGATTAAAGCTCTCACAAACATGATGGAACACTTTACTTTCTTGCACTTAATAAACTTGAACCATTGTTTCATCTATGTTGCTTATATGCTTGCAAATTATAAGTTGGGAGTTAGCAGAACCATGCTATCATGGGAAACGCTTTCAACACCTGTACATATTATCCAGTTGATATCATGATCTTTTGTTTATGGATGTCGGCGGTGTGAAATAAAAGGGGAGCTTATAAGTCCATGGAGTATTATATATGTGTTAGAGAAACTCCTGGGCGGCTAGCCTAAGCCATGCCTAATCATGGTGGAAACTTGTAGCATAACCATAGTGAGCAATTTGTGAAGCATCCTCAATAAAAACCTATGCAAATAGAAAATAAAAAGATCGATAAGATGCTCATTTTCTGTTGCCTTGTTGTTTTGACATGGGATAGCTCCTGTGTCATGGGGCAAGGGGTACCTCGTTGGCGGTTCTCTATGATACACATATACTTACAATGACAATAACTTGTTTGTGACTAAAGTTGAGCAGCATGAGGAACGGCCCTCGTACTCAAGGGACATGAGATTTCCAACTTATGATCTGTCAAGCATATACTTCATATTTGTTTCACTTTAACCTTAATCACTTCAAGATGCTTATGATAGGGGCAATGAGATCTGAAAGCTAATAAGTACCATAATTTTTAGAAACTCTTTATGAAACTTGAAATCCCTACTTCCCTCTGTGAAGGGCCTTTCTCTTTACTTTTATGTTGAGTCTTAATCTTCTACCTTTATCACCAATTAAGAGAGCATATTTTTCATTATTAGTTCAATGTGCATTGTCCCAAAACTTATTGATTGATTCATAACTTTGATATTGCTTGTTTTTAAATTATTTGTATCTAGTCACCCTTATGAACTTTGAAGGTGTCCTATTCATTTATGTTTTTCTATACCATGAAGGACAAGCTGAATACCACTTTTGCTATGTTTTCTATATGTGAAACAAACAAGCGTATTTCAATGCATTGTTATTGATGATCTTTTGTTTGTGTTACCTTTCATGTTACAACATAGTTGCTCTGTATTATTGTTAGAACTACATATTTCTATCAATGCTTTACAAATACCTTGATCAAAGTTGTGATAACATGTCACCTTAAAAATTATTATTTTTATCACTTACCTACTCGAGGACAGTAAGAGTTAAGCTTGGGGATGCTTGATACGTCGTAAACGTATCTATAATTTTTGATGCTCCATGTTTTTTTGTATCAACTTTCTTATGTGTTGTCTACACTTTGAGGTATTTTTACACATTTTCCGGAACTAACCTATTGACAAGATGACACAGTGCCAGTTGCCTATTTTCTACTGTTTTTGGTTTCAGAAAAGCTAGTATGGAAATATTCTCGGAATTGGACGGAATAAAATACAAAGTCAATATTTTACCAGAAGGAACACGGAGTCCGGAGGGGAGACGAAGTGTGGCCACAAGGCCGCCACACCATGTGGTGGCGCTAGGTTTGGGCCCCTCGGGAGCCCACTGACCTTTCCCCTTCGCCTATAAAAGCACCCCGATGCAGAAACCGTAGGGGACCGGATCAAATCTCCATGAAACAATCTGTAGCTGTCGCCATCTCCATCCCTAGATCGGGGGGATCCGAAGCTCTTCCCGGCACCCTGCCGGAGGGGAGAGATCATCCTGGAGGCCATCTTCATCACCATGCCAGCCTCTGGAGTGATGTGTGAGTAGTTCACCCTTGGACTATAGGTCCATACAATAGCTAGATGGTAGGTTCTCCTCCTTTGTGTTAGAATGTTTAGATCTTGTGAGCTCCGTTCATGATCAAGACCATCTATTTGTAATCCTACATGTTGTGTTTGTTGGTATCCGATGGATAATGAGTACTATGTTCAAGATTGATTATTGATTCTATCATGTCCGTGTTATTTGTGATCTTGCATGCTCTCCGTTGTTCTTAGATGCTTTGACCAAGTAGATGCTTGCAAATCCAAGAGGGAGTATTTATGCTCGATAGTAGGTTCATGCCTCTAGTAATCTGGGAGAGTGACATAAACTTCTAAGGTTGTAGATGTGTTGTTGCTATGACGCGTGCAACAACACTTTGTTGGGAGATGCCAAGAGGAAGGTATGATGCGGTACAGCAGCAAGTTTTCCCTCAGTAAGAAACAAAGGTTATCGAACCAGTAGGAGGAAGGAAGCACCACACAAGTGTTGCAAGCAACGTGCAAACCTGCACAACACAAACTCAAGACTTTGGCCCAACTAACAGTGAGGTTGTCAATCTCACTGGTTGCTGTAACAAAGGATTAACTGTATGGGGTGGAAGGTGATGATGGTTTGCAGAAAGTAAACAGTAACAGTGGAATATGTATCAATGGTAAAGATTGGACCGGGGTACATAGTTCACTAGAGGTGTTCTCTTTAGATAAACAAACATGGCATGCTGGGTAAACAAATTACAGCAGGGGAATTGATAGGACTGAGCAAGGCGTAACAATGCAATACTAGACATAAAGATCATATGATATTCGATTGGGCAATACAACAATATACATAGATCGCCATCCAACTGCATCTATGACTAGAAGTCCACCTTTGATTTATCATCCGAACCCCCTCTAGTATTAAGTTGCAAGCATCAGACAACTGCTTTAAGCAAAGTGTGTAAGGTAAACAATCCACTTGTTCCATGAACAAGAGACTGTTGTTTTATCCCTAGTGGTAACAACGCATCTACAACCGTAGAGATTTCTGTCACTTACCTTGATTAAGTAGAGGCATGAACACACTATCGAGCATAAATACCCCCTCTTGGAGTCACTAGCAACTACTTGGCCAAGATAGATACTAACAACGGATATCATGCAAGATCACAAACAACACAGACATGATAGAATCAGTAAGTCAAAACCATTAATCAATCTGACATAGTAATCTCAATATACATTGGATCCCCGCAAACACAATATGCATGATTACAAATAGATTAGATCTTGATCATGAATGGAGCCCACAAGATCTAGACATGAAAGCACAAGGAGGAGATACAACCATCTACCTACTACATGGACCCATAGTCCAAGGTGTAACTACTCACGCTTCATACTGAAGGCTGGCATGATGAAGAATAAAGCCTTCAGGATGATCTCCCCTCCGGCAGGGTGCCGAGGAGATCTTCAGATCCCCTCGATCTAGGGACGATGGTGACGACGGCTATAGACGGTTTCGTGGAATATTGATTGGGTCTTTAGGGTTTAGGCATCGGGGGCTTCTTATAGACGAAGAGGCAAGGCTGGAGGGCCAACAGGGCGGCTGCACCCCCTAGGTGCGAGGTGGGCCCCCCCGCATGGCCAGGGGTGTGGCCCCTTGGTGGGTCCCCTCCGTCTCGTACTCCGGCTTCGTGTTCCTCACGGTAAAATATTGACTTTGGCTTTTGTCCCGTCCAATTTCAAGAATATTGATTTTCTGCCTTTCTGGAACCAAAAACAGAAGAAAATAGGCAACTGGCACTGTGGCAACTTGTTAATAGGTTAGTACTATAAAACATATAAAAACACCTCAAAGTGTAGACAAAGCAAAGCAAAGTAGATACTAAACAAGCATGGAACATCAAAAAATTATAGATACGGTTCCAACGTATGAAGCATCCCCAAGCTTAACTCCTGCTTGTCCTCGAGTAGGTAACTGATAAAAGAATAATTTTTTAGATGACATGCACCATTAAAACGAAGATCAAACCATTTGCAAGCATTGAAAGCTGGGATCAAAGAACTCTAAACATGAGTATGAAAGATGGAGTTCTAACAATAAGACAAAGTAACTATGCATGCAACATGGAAGGCTACAAACAAAGATCATGAATAACATGCATTGAAGAATGTTTGTTTGTTTCACATACAGAAAACATGGCATAGTGGCAACCAGCTTGTCCCTCATGGAGTAGCAAAGAGATGCATAGGACACCTTCAAAGTTCATAAGAGTGACTAGATACAAATAGCACAAGAAAAGTAATATCAACAATATGCATCAATTAATAAGTTTTGGGACACTACACATAGAACGAAGAATAGCAACTATGCTCTCTTAACTGGTGCCTAAAGATAGAAGGTGGAGACTCAATAATGGTGAAAGAAAAGCCCGTCATAAAGGTAAGTAGGGATTTCAAGTTTCAAAAAGAGCTTCCAAAAATTATGGTACTTGTTAGCTTTCAGCCCTCATTGCCCCTATCATAAGCATGTTGAAGTGATTAAGGTTAAAGTGAACAAACTATGGAGTATATGCTTGACAAAGTATAAGATGGCAATCTCATGTCCCTTGAATACGAGGGCCGCACCTCATGCTACTGAATTGTAGTCACTTGTAAGTTCTTGTCATAGTAAGCATATGTGTATCATAGAGAACCGCCAACAGGGTACTTCTTACACATGGTACAGGAGCTTTCCCATAACCAAAATGAAAAGGCAAGCAGACAATGAGCATCTCAGCGATCTTTATATTTGCTATTTCCATAGGTTTTTATTGAGGATGCTTCATAGATTGCTCATTATGCTGATGCTGCAAGTTTCCACCATGATTAGCCATGGCTTAGGCTAGCGGCCCAGGCGTTTCTCTAACACAAAATACATAACTCCATGGACTTACAAGCTCCTTCTTTATTTCACACAGGTGATACGTCGGAAACGTATCTATAATTTTTGATGTTCCATGCTTGTTTAGGATCTACTTTTCTTTGATTTGTCTATACTTTGAGGTGCTTTTTACATGTTTTCTGGTACTAACCTATTAACAAGTTGCCACAGTGCCAGTTGCCTGTTTTATGCTGTTTTTGGTTCTAGAAAAGCTAGTAAGGAAATATTCTCGGAATTGGACGGGACAAAAGCCAAAGTCAATATTTCATCGAGTAGAACACGGAGTCCAGAGGAGAGACAGAGGGGCGCCATAGGGTGGCCACACCCCGTAGGCGCGGCCTAGGGTGGGACTGCACCTGGGCAGGGTGTGGCCCCCTGGCCGCCTCCCAGCCTCGCCTCTTCGCCTATAAAGTCCTCCCGATGCCAAAACTCTAAACACGCGATCAAAACTCCATGAAACCGTCAGTAGCCACCGCCACCATCGTCCCTAGATAGGGGGGATCTGAAGCTCTTCCCGGCACCCTGCCAGAGGGGAGATCATCCCAGAGGCCTTATTCTTCATCATGCCAGCCTTCGGTATGAAGCGTGAGTAGTTCCACCTTAGACTACGGGTCCATGTATTAGCTAGATGGTTGTATCTCCTCCTTGTGCTTTATCTTGTGAGCTCCGTTCATGATCAAGATCTAATCTATTTGTAATCATGCATGTTGTGTTTGCGGGGATCTGATGGATACTGAGATTACTATGTCATATTGATTAATGGTTTTGTATTATTGATTCTATCTTATCTGTGTTGTTTGTGATCTTGCATGCTCTCCGTTGTTAGTAGCTATATTGGCCAAGTAGTTGCTAGTGACTCCAAGAGGGGGTATTTATGCTCGATAGTGGGTTCATGCCTCTAGTTAATCAAGGGAAGTGACAAAAATCTCTACGGTTGTAGATGTGTTGTTGCCACTAGGGAGAAAACAACGGTCTCTTGTTCATGGAACAAGTGGATTGTTTACCTTACACACTTTGCTTAAAGCAGTTGTATGTTGCTTGCAACTTAATACTAGACGGGGTTCGGATGATAACCTGAAGGTGGACTTCTAGTCATAGATGCAGTTGGATGGCGGTCTATGTATATTGTTCTATTGCCCAATCAAATCTCATAGGATATTTGTGTCTAGTATTGCATTGTTATGCCTTGCTCAGTCCTATCGATTTCCCTGCTATAATTTGTTTACCCAGCACACCATGTTTGTTTATCTAAGGAGAACACTTCTAGTGAACTATGGACCCCGGTCCAATCTTAACCATTGATACATCTTCCACTATTACTGTTTACTTGCTGCAAACCATCATCACCTTCCACACCATACAGTTAATCCTTTGTTACAGCAACCGGTGAGATTGACAACCTCACTGTTCGTTGGGGCAAAGTCTTGAGTTTGTGTTGTGCAGGTTTCCACATTGCTTGTGACACCTTTGAGACGTTTCCTTCCTCCTACTGGTTCGATAACCTTGGTTTCTTACTGAGGGAATACTTGCTGCTGTGCTGCTTCACACCTTGCTCTTGGGGTTTCCCGACGATGTGCTCCACGTCAACAAGGAGTTATCAATAAGTTTTCTGGCGCCGTTGCTGGGGAGGCTAAGGACGTCTTCACAAGAGGAGTCCTCCTCAACCTTTATCTTTATTTTGTTTTTAGTTTGCTTAGTTTCTTTTGCTTGTTTTTTTTGCCTATTTTTATCAAAAACTCCCAAAAAAATTAGTTTATTTTGGTTTGCTTTCTCTTATCAAAAACACAAAAAAATTAGTTCCTGATCTAGTTGATGGTCTGTTATTGCCTTGCTTTGTCATGCTTTATATCAATGGATGGTTTCTTTGAAACTAGTTCTTATTGGCAAGGTGGGTTCAAGAAAGAAGAAAAGTATTATTATAAGGAACACCATTTGTCACAAAAAGGGAAACACCTATGGGAACAAATTGATAAATTGAATACTATTGCTAGAGAGGTGTGCTCTACTTATAATGTTACTTATTGTTTTGATAAAGCTTGTTGCTGTAGGAGGTATAAACACCTCCCTTTTCAATGTGAGTACAATGATAATGTTACCATATCTTCTTATTTTAAAGGAAATTATGACTTTTATGATGTGGAACAAATTGAAGAATTTATTGCCTTCAAGGGTGCGTTTGAACTTGCCAGTTCGCTTGAAAATACTGATGATGCACCTTATGAATATGAGGTTTATGAGATACTTAAATTTTTCTTTGATAATTATAAGGAATAAAATGGCTATATTCTTGAATATTTTAATAGGTGTTTTCCACAAATGGAAGAGACTAATGCCTTTTAGGAGCCTATGGAAGAAGAAATTGCTGAAACTAAAAGCTCATTAGATGAAAAAGAGGAGGGGAGTGATGGTCAAGAGGAGGAAGAATGGATCTACCCATGTCCACCTTCTAATGAGAGTAAGTCTTTACCTCTTACGTTATTTGATTGTCCCCCATTCTTACCCAAGGAGGATGAATGTCATGTTCCTGTGGATCCTTTTGAAATATCTACTTTGGGTAAAACCTGTGAAGGTTTTAATCCCACTATTTTTGAGCTTGATAGAAATTATGTGTTAGTAGATCATGAAAAGCATGTTTTTTTGATAGCTATATTGTTGAGTTTATTAATGTGGCTACTGAAAATTATTATGAGAGAGGAAAATATGGTTGTAGAAGTTTTCATGGTACTGAAACACCTCTCTATGTGCTGAAAGTTTTGAAGTTACTCTTGTTTTATCTTCCTATGCCTGTCACTTTGTTATTTGTCAATTTATTTGCATACAATATTCCTATGCATAGGAAGTGGGTTAGACTTAAATGTGTTTTGAATTTGCTTCTTGATGCTCTCTTTTACTTCAATTCATATTTCTTATGTGAGCATCTTCTCAAGCTATCAATCCTAACTTAAAGGCGTTAAAGAAAAGTACTTGTTGGAAGATAACCCATGAGTTCCCTTGATCCTTGGAAGTTATTACTTCAGTAATGACCTCTCCTTATCCTTTTTTGTTTGATTTTTGTGCCAAAAAAGTAACCTCTAATGAGACGGAAGTAAGATTTGGGGAGTTGTTGTCCCAAAACAGATTTCTGTCCTCCACCATAAAAAATCGTGAGGAGTCTCTGTAAGTGGGATTGTGCTGATAATTTATGAATAAATCCCCCAGTATGTTATCTAACTTTCATTCATTCAACACTTTTTGATTTGAGCAACAGAAGATTTATGAAAAAATAGGTTTCTACCTGTTGGTCTGTTTTGACAGATTTCTGCCATTATTTGCATTTGCTTCTTATTGATTTATTTTTGGGTTCTTTTTGGGAAATTGAGCTTTTTAAAGGAGTTGCTACAGTAGATTTTGTTTTTAGTGAAAGTTTTGCTATTATAAAGCTAAAACCAAAGGTCTATTATATTTTCAATACACTAATGTTGCTAATGAAGATTGTGTGAAGTTTTGTATGATGGAAAAATTCAGGTGTAGAGAAAGAATGATGTAATGAGATGAAGAATGGACAAAATCTCAATCTTGGGGATGCCACCCCAGTGTCACCCCAAGAAATATCCAAGAGGTACAAGCGTCAAAGCTTGGGGATGCCCAATGCATCCCCTTCTTCATCAATAAAAAGCTTAGGTCTTTCTAGACACTTCGTTTTTATTTGTTTCATGCGCTGTTGTGTTGTTTTTGGAGTATATTAGTTTTCGTTTACTTTTATTAATTGAGTTTGCTTGAATAAAGTAGTTTGGACCCTCGTTCTCGCTGTGTTGTTTCAAATAAGTTGATTGGTGTTGGAAAGGAGTAGAAAGTTCTTGCTTGAAAGTGCAAGAGGAGCTTGCATTGACTGTGACTTAGACTTCAGCATGACATGCTAGGTGTTTTTTTGACCTTATGCTTAGTGGTTATTGCTGTAGCATGTCTTGTTCTAAACAATTGGGATTGCTTAGTGTGCCTTGAAAGAATTATGCATTATTTTAGCATACAAAAGCATAGTATTGTGGTATTCCCCTTTGATGTTTTGTTTCGGTTGACTTGGAACATTATCACACCATGTTATGACTATGCAAAAGTCACCATAGCCTCTATGATAATGTAGTTTTTGACTTGTAGTACCACTCTATGCTTTGATTAGTAATGTTTTGTTGCTTGCATGATTATGGCCATTATTGCTCTCTTAGTTGGTTGCTCCCAGTCTTTTGCTAGCCTCCACTTGTATGAGTAAGCTCTACTAATGCTTCCAACTTCCAAGAAACCAAGTTATTCCAAAGTGTCCACTATAAATTCCTATGCATTGTGTGTTACACCATTCCAAGTATATTCTTGTTTCCATATATCTTCCAATTAAAAAGTATTTTGTTATGTGAAAACTTAGTGATTAAAGCCCTCACAAACTTGATGGCACACTTTATATTCCTTGACCCTAATAAACTTGAACCATTGTGTCATCTATGTTTTATATGCTTGCACTTATACGTTGGAATTAGCAGAACCATGTTGTCATGGGGAACGTTTTCAACATTGCACTTGTACTTTGTACACAGTTGATATTATGCTCTTTTGTCTATGGATGTCGTCGGTGTGAAATAAATAGGGAGCTTGTAAGTCCATGGAGTTATGTATTTTGCGTTAGAGAAACGCATGGGCCGCTAGCCTAAGCCATGCCTAATCATGGTGGAAAAACTTGCAGCATCACCACAATGAGCATTCTGTGAAGCATCCTCAATAAAAAGCTATGCACATAGTAAATAAAAAGATCGCTGAGATGCTCATTGTCTACTTGCCTTGTCATTTTGGTTATGGGATAGCTCCTGTACCATGTGCAAGGGGTACCCCATTGGCAGTTCTCTATGATACACATTGTCACATCCCAAGATTTTCCAAATCTTGTAATGTGAAAATAAATTAATAAAATAAAACTTTGTTTGATTTTCAGAGCCAGAAGAAACTTTTTGAATGCAATTGGAACTTCAAACCCATTTGAATTTAATAAAAACTAAAGGGATTTAAAAAGATAAACATTTAATAAAAGGAAAATAAAAATATTTTGGAAATACTATTCTAGATCTTTTAAATAAAAGGATTTGGTTCTCAATTGAAATAAAAGTTTTATAGATAAAGATTATTTTATAGAGTTCAATTAAACCTTGGCCAAGCTTTGGGAATTAAAACATTTTATTTTAAATAAAATAGCAAAGGTTTATTTAAAAATAATAAAGGATTGCTTAAATAAAATAATAAGGAATTAATATCCAAATTTTATTCAAATAAAAGGTTTTACCATTTTAATTAAAACATCAAAACTTATTAAAATTATTTAAAATAAGTTTTCCAAATATTTGATATTCACAAATAAAACCTACTAAAGTGTTTTGGCTTTATTTTAGATTTCAAAATAAATATCTCAATAAAACAAATCCTATTTGATTTAATAATGAAGGTCTATTATATTTAATTAATAATGGACCCTAAAAATAAAAGGTTATTTTGTTTTAAACAAGTTTTCAAATATTCTTTATTTCCAAATAAAATCTACTGTTTGAGTTTTGAAAATATTTGGATTTCAAATGGAGATTTTATTAAATAAATCAAACCCTATTTTATTAAATAACTAATGAACCATTTTATTTAATTAATGAATGGTCCTAAAAAGATTTAAAGATATTATTTTATTTTTGGCTTTGGATTATGTTGATAAACAGAACCAAAAACTTGATACAAGTGTGGTGATTGTTTGAATTATTTGAATGTTTGTCTTGTGGTTTGAATTATGAATTGAATTTCAAATCAGTAAATAGAAATAGAAAAGGCAAAAGTTTCTGTACAAAAAAAAGAGAAACAACAGCAGTCCAACAAGGCCCAGCCCAACAGCCCAGCAGCCCACCTCTCTTTTCCCCCGAAGCATTCTTTTCTCACTCAAAAACTAACCCACACAGACAATGACCGGTGGACCTCCCCCTCGTTTCTTTTCCCACTGACCGGTAGGCCCCTTTCCACTGTTCTCCTTCCCCACCCCACGACTCGTTCTTCCTCCCCTCGCCACCGTTGCTGCCATTGATTCTTCGATTGAATACGCCTTATTGCAGCATTAATCTCTCGCCGCGAGCACGCTGTCTTAATCGCCCACGCTCTGTCCTCCATTCCCCTCTGTCGCCACTCCTTCACCGCCCCGAGGCTGCCACCATTCGACACATCACTTCCTCTGCCTCCGACGACTTCCATTGCCAATTCCGGCGACTCAGCGCCGCCCCTTGTCTCGTTAACCACACACACACACTCCCCATTCCCTGGCGCTTCTGTTCGTGCCCTTCGTTCAACCGCGGGCGCCCCGGAACGCTGTCTTCGACAAGCTCTCAGCGCCGCCGCGTTTGTCTTCTTCTCCGGCGAGCTCCCCAGGTAGAATCCGACCGCCCCTCTGCTTCTCGATCATGCTAGCATCTTCGCCTTGGTCTTGCGCACCTAATCGTGCCCTCCGTTTGGCTTCTCGTGATCGACAGCGTCGCCTCCGACCGCAACCAGGACCACTCGACGAAGTTCTCTACTCCGGCGAGCAATCGCTGCTATACCAGAGCGCCCCTTGCCGCGTTGACCACACGTTGATCATCTCCGTATCCCTGCGATCACGGTGAGCATCCTCCCCCTCTTCCTCGCGTCCTATTTCGTCAGCGCCGCCGCCGACTGACCTCGCCGCCGCCAGCAACCGTCGCTGCGCCGCCCAAGTTTGGTCAGTGCAATGACAACCGTCCGATCTTGATCCAGTGGATAGGATAGAAAGTAGAGCGAAGGGGTATCGAGCAACCAGTGCCGTGCAATTCCACTTAGATCCAATGATCCAGAGAGATCAATCCGACCGAACCGGTATCGTCCAGTAGGATACTGCCGCGTGTCACCAGGAATTTGAAAAAACAGAATTTGAACCTGATTAGAATGCAAACTTGTAATTGCTATAACTTTCAAACCACACGTCAAAATTTTGCGAACTTTATATCATTGAAATCAGGAGAACAAGCCCTAGATAACCATGGCCTTTGTTTAGCAAAAAGCTTCTTGAAAAATGGTTGTTTTTGCAGAAACATTTGTATGCTTGTTAAGCTTATAAAAATTGTTTAAAAATGAATATGGGGATAAAATCTTGGGCAAATGGTGTGATTTGAACCTAATAACATTGTGAAACACTTTGTGGTCTCAAAAATGTTTTTGGTGAAACAAAAGAATGATTCTTTGATTTAAAATCATTTCTAGTCAAATAGAAATGTGGTTTATTTATTAAAAATGGTTTTGGAAGAAAACCTTTGGAAAATGTTTTGTTTTGAACTCACTGACCCCAAACCCCAAGTTTTGTGATTTGAAAACATATTGGGTGAACCCTATAGGTTAATGCCTTATTAAAAATATTTCTACACCACATAAAATGATACTTTATTTTGAAAATGGTTTTGAGGTGAAACCTCTTTGCAATTGACTTGGCCACTTTACAAAATGATCAAATAGGTGCTTGCAAATGTTTATGACCCATTAGGAACCACTACTTCAAACAAAACAAAGCTTGGCATGCTGTAACACCCTCAGAATCGAACCTATGCAAGTTTTAGCAAAATTCGCCAAACCCGCATAGGAACGATTCAAAGGTGCCCACCAGGCACTTTCGTGCGGGTGGAAAACGAAGTAATAACATTACACAACAGTCCTCGATGGGACCCACAGAACAGATATATATATAACGGCGACTCCATGAGTCAAGAATACAAATATAATATACAAAGATCCAAATCACCTTGAAAACGATAGAGCGTCCAGCTACGGACAAGATGCAAATGGGGCTAAGAGCCCTGAAGAATAACCAATGGCGTCCATAACCCTGCCCAGGTCAAGCCGGAAGGGTAACCCTGCTAACAGCGTCGATCTCAAAACCTGCTTAAACAAAAGGGGTGCCGACAAAGGGCAAAGGAAAAAGAGGAGCGTCAGTACTGAGGCCAGTACACGGCGAGGCTAGAATTCGGCGGTCCTCGCCTACATAGGTATGGTGGACTGAAGCGGCAGCGGCAGCATGCACTAAACAACCTATAGAGACTCGATACAACTGGCGACTATCAGAGAGGGGTAAGAAAGGCCTATCCGGATCCAACCTGAAGCTAACACCCAAACAAACCCATCCTGGTGTTTCCCCCTCGAGACCAAACGAGGAAGTCAACCGAGGAACTCACGCCGTTGGCAGTTTTATTTATTCAGTTATAGTTGCGGCACTTTACTAGTCAGGTTTAGATAATCGTCCTGATAAAATAAGCAGTGGCACTTTTAGTTAACCATTCCGTTATAGTGGCAGCACTTACTAATCAGATACCATTAGCATGAGATAACCCCAAAACCCAGCAGTTGTTGGTACTTTTATTCAGCCATTCCGTTGTAGTTGCAATATTTACTATTCAGATACCATTGTCGCAAGCGACAAACCAAGCAAGCAATTGTGGGCAGTATTAATTAGCCATTCCATTATAGTGAAGCTGATTACTAGTCATTATAAAGTCAAATTTACAGCAATAAACTTTAGTTATGCTTGTCTATGATCGAGATACTGTGCTCCAAGTCGTCCATATCCGCGGACACGGCTTTCAGAAAGTTTTACCCGGCCGGGGTGCACCAATAGCAACACACGCTCGATCAACCTCGGAAAAACCAAATCAAAACCCAACGAGGCTTTCACGACTGAACAATCACAGGATTCAGAAATATTTCAGGGGGCCACCCCATTGAGTAGACCCGCAACGAAGTAAGCAAGCTCCGAGACGGACTCAAGGTTTGCGACAATGGCTGTAAACGACTGGGAACCCGAAAGTGTGGCTGGGCTTGTCGATACCGCGAAAACATTACGCTTACCTAAACAGTACAGTGTGCTCCTCGCACAATTTAAATACAGAAAGTATCATGGCATAAGTACAGGATAGTAAATAAAACCTCAAACTAGTTTGTGGCCCCAAGAAATAAGACTGAATCAAGCTCTGGCTCAGGGGGGTCCCATATACCTCCCGGATGTGGATAGCGCGACAAATCAAGGAACAGGTATCAAGTACTCGGGGTCTTACGGGACACAAGTGGGCGTTCGGAAACCAAATATTATCTATCACCCACCGATGCCTCTGCTTATTTCAATTTTAGTTGTTAAACAGGAATTAAAGTGAACGATAAGTAAAACTAGGATCATCTCCAACATCAACATGCGGCGAGCCTCCAACAATTGTGGTACTTGACGACACACAAAACACTTGAGCAAGCGACTACGACACGCGGGTCCAACTATCTACCAAACAACAGGTAATAGGATGTGTCCAAGGCTAAATATGGCTGCAAGGGATATCACGGGTACGGAAACTAGAGCAACGCAACACAGATAGCAATAGATCAACAGGAGGGAATAAATACTATAAAAGTAAGATAGGTAGAAAGGGGGAGATGGTCGCCTGAAAACATTGTCGAAGGGTTCAACCGAAGATCGGGGCGAAGCTCACATCAACTCAACGGCCTTATCCGCGAAGAAGCAAAACACTAGAATGAACACCGGATGCAATATTTAATACAACGGCAGAAGATCGGCATGATGCATGTATGATGGATGACATGGCAAAGGTGCGATGCAATTAGGTCATATTAAGTGGAACCGGGGTTCCGACAAATAATTAAGTGGTTCAAGTTGTTTAGAACCCCCGCAATTGAATGTTGTTTAGCAAGACAACAGATGGAACCGGTTCGCTACACATGTTTAAATGAGGCCAATATGAGACTAGATTTGCCCGCATATGGGCCCCATATTTAATTATTAGGTGAATCAGCATAAGGCCCCCAAACCAATGATATGCATGCGAGAATGACAATTAATGTGCAACAAGTTGTTATATATGATAAAATAGGGTTTTCGGGAAGGGGTTCACACATTAGGGTTCGGCAGATCTTGGGTTCCGGGGTTCGGGGTCGGTCTCAGGGTCCAGGGTCCGGTCTCGGGGTCCAGTGTTCTGACGGGGTCGTTCTCGGACTCCGGGATCGTTCTCGGATCGGGGTAGTTCTTGTCGCGTCCGGGAAGCAGGTCTTGGTTCGGTGTCGGGGCGTGTCGAATTCTTCCAGGCCGATGCCGTTCTTGTCGTAGCGACGGTCTTGTCGGGTTCTCAAGTCGGGTCGGTCTTGTCTTCGGGGTGAAGTGCTTGTCGGTCTCGTGGCGATCTTTGCGTCCTCCCGGTTCGGGTTCCGGATCCATGACGGTGCACTCGGTGTTCCGGGTAGGCGAGCTTGTCGTTACGGAGATCTTGTCGGTTCGCGTTTTGGGTCCCGTGAGACGATCTTGCCGCTTGAGGTCCGTGAGGGAATCCTTGGAGTCCCGGATGGAGATCTTGGCGTCCTCGAGGAAGTGCTTGGCGTGCCCAGGTTTCAGAGACATCAAATCCATAAGGGGTACTAGTTGCCCTGCCTTTTATCGCTGTCGCACTTCATCCGTCGGGCCGATTCTTTTGGTGGCAGCACACCAGGGGCATGCACTGCAGGAACGTGTGGTATTGGCGTTGAACCAACGAGGCGGCTACTATCAAGGCACTGCTCGGGGTTGTTGCGCTCACAGGGGCTCCACGGCAGCATCGGCTTGACACGGAAGGCGGCCAACGGCGGGCCCGGATGATGGGGCGGCGTTGCTTGCAGATGACGGTGAGGCCGGGCTCGCGGGTGGAAACCGGCAGGGCGACGGCGGAGCTTGGCATCGGAGGGGCCGGCGACGAGCTCGGGGCAGCAACACGGTGGCGGCGCAGAGGAGGAGGAGGGGCCGCGGCCTGGCCGGTGGTCGCCGGCGGCGGGACGGCGAGGAGGAGGCCGGTGAAGCGCGCCGGAGGCGCGGGCTTGGGGTGGGGCGGCGAGAGGCGCAGGGGCCCTGGCTGCGAGCGGCGAGGGTGGCGGGGCAGGGCCCGACGCGGGCGGCGGCGGCGGCGTCCGTCGCGCGCGGAGGAGGGGCCGGCGGCGGGGGCCCGCGGTGAGGCGGAGCTCGGCGGCGGGCTGGGCGCGGCCGCTGCAGAGGGAGCGGGGTCGCGCCGGCGCCGTGCCCGGGCCAGGCGGCGGCGGACGGAAGCGGTGAGGACGGCGAGGTGAGGGCGAGGTTGGGGGTGGACGGCGGCGGTCTTCCAGCGGGCGGCGGGAGACGCCGAGGCGGCGGAGGAGAGCCAGGTGACCGGCGGGGTCGGAGAGGAGAGCAGGGCGGGTGAGGGAGCTCGGCGGAGGAGGCGGGGGAGAGGGTCGGGGGAGGACGGGGGTTGGGGCAGCGGGGCGAGCCGGGGAAGATGAACAGGGGAGGAGAGGGAGGTTGGGGAGGACGCGGGGACGCGGTGGGTACGCGGGGCGCGTGCGTGGGGCGGCTGGGTGGGACCCAGGGGACAGGGGCGGGGCCCAGGGCGCAGGCGGCTGGTGAGGGGCAAGTGAGGGTCTGCGCGCGTGTGTGTGTAGTGTGAGGGGCTGGTGAGCTGAGTGGGGGAGAGAGGAGAGATATTAGGTGGGGAGGGGAGAGGTGACGTGGCGAGTGGTGATTGGGTAAGGGAGAGGGAGGAGGTGAGGTGGCGTGCTCCTACTGGTTGGGGTGATGTGGAGGAAAGGGGTGGGTAGATTAGTTGGTAGCCTTAGGATTTAGAAGGGCAGGTGTAGGTGGACCGTTTTGAAAAATGGGGGTGGTCGTTCGGGTCGATACGGCCCGTTCGACTGCCCCCGCTAAAATAATTAATTAAATTATTTATTTCAACCGGCTTTTTGCAAACTAACAACGGGCCAAACAAAATACTCCGGTGACCCGGGTTTGCGCGTTAATTAAGGTGGGGCGTTTTAGAAAACAAAACGGGCTTGCGAAAATAGTTTTAGACAAACAACATATGATGATGACGATGCAATGCACAAATTCAACGCGATTTTCTAGTAGTGGTTTTTGCGGGATGCCACAATTCGACACCACTAACAAGGGATCTCGCCCTCGAGATCCGCCTCATGGTACCAGAAGGAAGGTCGGCGATCTGCATCCTCGCGACACCACTAACAAAGGTTCATCCTCCATCTTGAAATCGGCGACACCACCAACAAAGGGTCGTTGATCCTGATCAACGAGAGAGCACTCCGGAGAAACAAAGGACGAAGATAGAGGTATCAAACGATAAGGCCACCTCTAACTTCCATTAGAAGAGGGAAACGTTACATTGATCCACCAGTTCGATGTACAGAGCGAACAGTAAGAGTCGGGTAGGGTGATCAGTCCATCCCGTACCCACACTATCAACTCTATACATGAGTAGGAGAATCAGGCAACTCAACTCTCGAGATTTAGACTGAAGATCTTCGTAGGCGGTGTCCGGAACAAAGGGATGATGCCAGCAGAAATCGTCTGAAAGACACAATGATTAGGTTCCGCAATGGTTCCATTGGCATGAACAACACATGCTCAAGGTATACTCCAACTTCACCAATGCTCGTCCTTCTCATATGTTTTTCAACGACACCGATATCCGGCAAGGAACACATATGGATAAAGAGCTCAAGAACAAAAGATCGGATGACGGGCACAACAGACAAGTTGCAGGTTGATGATCGAAGCACCTCCGTTACAAAAGGGGGAAAACAAAACCGTGAAGGTACGACGGAAACACAACCACGAGAAATCCTGGACTCGAAGAGAGGGAAGAGAGCGAATTCAAAACACGTAGAGGTAAGAGGAGAACAACAGAGGGTAAGGAGTAAAGCCAGACCTAGTCAGAACTATCCAACCGTTTTTCAAAAAATAGTTTTGACACTCTACTTCGGCCGTTAGCTAGGTTATCCTACAGGCTGGACTTGTGGGGTATCGCAACTGCTGGGCTCTGATACCACTCTGTAACACCCTCAGAATCGAACCTATGCAAGTTTTAGCAAAATTCGCCAAACCCGCATAGGAACGATTCAAAGGTGCCCACCAGGCACTTTCGTGCGGGTGGAAAACGAAGTAATAACATTACACAACAGTCCTTGATGGGACCCACAGAACAGATATATATATATATATATATAACGGCGACTCCATGAGTCAAGAATACAAATATAATATACAAAGATCCAAATCACCTTGAAAACGATAGAGCGTCCAGCTACGGACAAGATGCAAATGGGGCTAAGAGCCCTGAAGAATAACCAATGGCGTCCATAACCCTGCCCAGGCCAAGCCGGAAGGGTAACCCTGCTAACGGCGTCGATCTCAAAACCTGCTTAAACAAAAGGGGTGCCGACAAAGGGCAAAGGAAAAAGAGGAGCGTCAGTACTGAGGCCAGTACACGGCGAGGCTAGAATTCGGCGGTCCTCGCCTACATAGGTATGATGGACTGAAGCGGCAGCGGCAGCATGCACTAAACAACCTATAGAGACTCGATACAACTGGCGACTATCAGAGAGGGGTAAGAAAGGCCTATCCGGATCCAACCTGAAGCTAACACCCAAACAAACCCATCCTGGTGTTTCCCCCTCGAGACCAAACGAGGAAGTCAACCGAGGAACTCACGCCGTTGGCAGTTTTATTTATTCAGTTATAGTTGCGGCACTTTACTAGTCAGGTTTAGATAATCGTCCTGATAAAATAAGCAGTGGCACTTTTAGTTAACCATTCCGTTATAGTGGCAGCACTTACTAATCAGATACCATTAGCATGAGATAACCCCAAAACCCAGCAGTTGTTGGTACTTTTATTCAGCCATTCCGTTGTAGTTGCAATATTTACTATTCAGATACCATTGTCGCAAGCGACAAACCAAGCAAGCAATTGTGGGCAGTATTAATTAGCCATTCCATTATAGTGAAGCTGATTACTAGTCATTATAAAGTCAAATTTACAGCAATAAACTTTAGTTATGCTTGTCTATGATCGAGATACTGTGCTCCAAGTCGTCCATATCCGCGGACACGGCTTTCAGAAAGTTTTACCCGGCCGGGGTGCACCAATAGCAACACACGCTCGATCAACCTCGGAAAAACCAAATCAAAACCCAACGAGGCTTTCACGACTGAACAATCACAGGATTCAGAAATATTTCAGGGGGCCACCCCATTGAGTAGACCCGCAACGAAGTAAGCAAGCTCCGAGACGGACTCAAGGTTTGCGACAATGGCTGTAAACGACTGGGAACCCGAAAGTGTGGCTGGGCTTGTCGATACCGCGAAAACATTACACTTACCTAAACAGTACAGTGTGCTCCTCGCACAATTTAAATACAGAAAGTAGCATGGCATAAGTACAGGATAGTAAATAAAACCTCAAACTAGTTTGTGGCCCCAAGAAATAAGACTGAATCAAGCTCTGGCTCAGGGGGGTCCCATATACCTCCCGGATGTGGATAGCGCGATAAATCAAGGAACAGGTATCAAGTACTCGGGGTCTTACGGGACAGAAGTGGGCGTTCGGAAACCAAATATTATCTATCACCCACCGATGCCTCTGCTTATTTCAATTTTAGTTGTTAAACAGGAATTAAAGTGAACGATAAGTAAAACTAGGATCATCTCCAACATCAACATGCGGCGAGCCTCCAACAATTGTGGTACTTGACGACACACAAAACACTTGAGCAAGCGACTACGACACGCGGGTCCAACTATCTACCAAACAACAGGTAATAGGATGGGTCCAAGGCTAAATATGGCTGCAAGGGATATCACGGGTACGGAAACTAGAGCAACGCAACACAGATAGCAATAGATCAACAGGAGGGAATAAATACTATAAAAGTAAGATAGGTAGAAAGGGGGAGATGCTCGCCTGAAAACATTGTCGAAGGGTTCAACCGAAGATCGGGGCGAAGCTCACATCAACTCAACGGCCTTATCCGCGAAGAAGCAAAACACTAGAATGAACACCGGATGCAATATTTAATACAACGGCAGAAGATCGGCATGATGCATGTATGATGGATGACATGGCAAAGGTGCGATGCAATTAGGTCATATTAAGTGGAACCGGGGTTCCGACAAATAATTAAGTGGTTCAAGTTGTTTAGAACCCCCGCAATTGAATGTTGTTTAGCAAGACAACAGATGGAACCGGTTCGCTACACATGTTTAAATGAGGCCAATATGAGACTAGATTTGCCCGCATATGGGCCCCATATTTAATTATTAGGTGAATCGGCATAAGGCCCCCAAACCAATGATATGCATGCGAGAATGACAATTAATGTGCAACGAGTTGTTATATATGATAAAATAGGGTTTTCGGGAAGGGGTTCACACATTAGGGTTCGGCAGATCTTGGGTTCCGGGGTTCGGGGTCGGTCTCAGGGTCCAGGGTCCGGTCTCGGGGTCCAGGGTTCTAACGGGGTCGTTCTCGGACTCCGGGATCGTTCTCGGATCGGGGTAGTTCTTGTCGCGTCCGGGAAGCAGGTCTTGGTTCGGTGTCGGGGCGTGTCGAATTCTTCCAGGCCGATGTCGTTCTTGTCGTAGCGACGGTCTTGTCAGGTTCTCAAGTCGGGTCGGTCTTGTCTTCGGGGTGAAGTGCTTGTCGGTCTCGTGGCGATCTTTGCGTCCTCCCGGTTCGGGTTCCGGATCCATGATGGTGCACTCGGTGTTCCGGGTAGGCGAGCTTGTCGTTACGGAGATCTTGTCGGTTCGCGTTTTGGGTCCCGTGAGACGATCTTGCCGCTTGAGGTCCGTGAGGGAATCCTTGGAGTCCCGGATGGAGATCTTGGCGTCCTCGAGGAAGTGCTTGGCGTGCCCAGGTTTCGGAGACATCGAATCCATAAGGGGTACTAGTTGCCCTGCCTTTTGTCGCTGTCGCACTTCATCCGTCGGGCCGATTCTTTTGGTGGCAGCACACCAGGGGCATGCACTGCAGGAACGTGTGGTATAAGCGTTGAACCAACGAGGCGGCTACTATCAAGGCACTGCTCGGGGTTGTTGCGCTCACAGGGGCTCCACGGCAGCGTCGGCTTGACACGGAAGGCGGCCAACGGCGGGCCCGGATGATGGGGCGGCGTTGCTTGCAGATGACGGTGAGGCCGGGCTCGCGGGTGGAAACCGGCAGGGCGACGGCGGAGCTTGGCATCGGAGGGGCCGGCGACGAGCTCGGGGCAGCAACACGGTGGCGGCGCAGAGGAGGAGGAGGGGCCGCGGCCTGGCCGGTGGTCGCCGGCGGCGGGACGGCGAGGAGGAGGCCGGTGAAGCGCGCCGGAGGCGCGGGCTTGGGGTGGGGCGGCGAGAGGCGCAGGGGCCCTGGCGGCGAGCGGCGAGGGTGGCGGGGCAGGGCCCGATGCGGGCGGCGGCGGCGGCGTCCGTCGCGCGCGGAGGAGGGGCCAGCGGCGGGGGCCCGCGGTGAGGCGGAGCTCGGCGGCGGGCTGGGCGCGGCCGCTGCAGAGGGAGCGGGGTCGCGCCGGCGCCATGCCCGGGCCAGGCGGCGGCGGACGGAAGCGGTGAGGACGGCGAGGTGAGGGCGAGGTTGGGGGTGGACGGCGGCGGTCTTCCAGCGGGCGGCGGGAGACGCCGAGGCAGCGGAGGAGAGCCAGGTGACCGGCGGGGTCGGAGAGGAGAGCAGGGCGGGTGAGGGAGCTCGGCGGAGGAGGCGGGGGAGAGGGTCGGGGGAGGACGGGGGTTGGGGCAGCGGGGCGAGCCGGGGAAGATGAACAGGGAGGAGAGGGAGGTTGGGGAGGACGCGGGGACGCGGTGGGTACGCGGGGCGCGTGCGTGGGGCGGCTGGGTGGGACCCAGGGGACAGGGGCGGGGCCCAGGGCGCAGGCGGCTGGTGAGGGGCAAGTGAGGGTCTGCGCACGTGTGTGTGTAGTGTGAGGGGCTGGTGAGCTGAGTGGGGGAGAGAGGAGAGAGATTAGGTGGGGAGGGGAGAGGTGACGTGGCGAGTGGTGATTGGGTAAGGGAGAGGGAGGAGGTGAGGTGGCGTGCTCCTACTGGTTGGGCTGATGTGGAGGAAAGGGGTGGGTAGATTAGTTGGTAGCCTTAGGATTTAGAAGGGCAGGTGTAGGTGGACCGTTTTTGAAAAATGGGGGTGGTCGTTCGGGTCGATACGGCCCGTTCGACTGCCCCCGCTAAAATAATTAATTAAATTATTTATTTCAACCGGCTTTTTGCAAACTAACAACGGGCCAAACAAAATACTCCGGTGACCCGGGTTTGCGCGTTAATTAAGGTGGGGCGTTTTAGAAAACAAAACGGGCTTGCGAAAATAGTTTTAGACAAACAACATATGATGATGACGATGCAATGCACAAATTCAACGCGATTTTCTAGTAGTGGTTTTTGCGGGATGCCACACATGCTTTCATGCATTACTTCGACTTTGTCATTTTATGTGTTGTTTTGCTTGTTTGGTAGATTGAGTTGTGCCTTGCTTGATTGATTTGTAGTGACTTGAAGAGTGTGATTGTTGCAAGGACAAGGAGTGAACCTATACCCTCTACCAAAAAGGCAAGTGATGCTTCATACTTTTTGTCCCATTACTTTCTCTATGCATTAGTGATTTTGCTAAGTAAAACTTGCATGGAATTCATGCTAAGTATAGACCTTGCTATAGTAAAACCTAGTAGATGAATCCTTAGTAGGATTTTCCTAAGTTAAGATTCCTATTACTATCAAGCTTAGCCTAGCTAATAGAAAACATGGGTGGAAAATATATTCACACTATGGAAAAATATTCTAAGTCTGAGGACTTATGTTTTGTTTAATAAAACAACTAAGTTAATGAACCTCCTGGGTGGAATGGAAGGATTGGGATATGTTGAGTGGTTACACAAGGCCAGGGGACTGGTGAACCTTGTGTATCACACTTGTGGATGGCCACCCAGGAAACAAAGAGATCTGAGATGTCAAATGTTGAGAAGCTTCAAGTGCAACCACTTGGCAATATGGGCTCTGCCATGATCATATAGGTTGCAAGAACTTAGCCATATGGACAGTGGGTGGTAGTGTTTGATAGGTTGGAATGCGTCCATTTTGGTCTAAGGGAAAGCTTCTGAAAGATCTTGTCTTGGGAAACCAAGTCTTGTGGGGAAAGTGCACCACCTCTGCAGAGTGTAAAATCTAAGTACTTAGCCATGTCCCTGGTAAAGGACAATTTGAGCATCAAGACATGGAAGCAATCAAGAATCTCATCATTCAAATTTCTAAGTTAAAATCTTGTGGTTTGAACAAGGGTTGTTTGAAATCTTAAATCTTTGATTTGTAGATGCCTTGGAAAGGATCTTCAATCTTTGATTGAGAAAAATGATTTTGTCAAGCAAAAACTTAGTATTTTCAAAATGATAAGAAAAATCTATTTTGAGCAATGCAAGCCTCAACTCCACTTAGCCAAATGCATATAGATGATAGATTCCACTATACTACCATAGTTTCACTTGCCAATACAATTCAAATGTATTGACCCTTGTGGCTGTAACTTGTAATGTTGCAGGTTTGATTGATTTTAGTGAAGATTGATTGTTTAGGATTACAAAGTCTACAACCAACATCTGCCTGTGGCACTTTGAAGATGAAGGACCCCATGCTTATAGTTATTCCGCTGCAATGTAATGTAATAGCCATATGAGCTACGAAAGATGTAATAAAATTATGTTATTCTTGGTTATAAAGTTATATTATGACCTTTGTTTCTTGATATTACATCTTAACTGTGGATGCTAGATATTGATCCAGGGACTAGCATTGTAAACACAGGAGGCTCTATCTTATTAAAGATTGGGACCCCTACAGATGGTATCAGAGCATTGTGTTGCCTGTAGGATTTGTAAACCTAGGATTTGGACAAAAACCCTTAGAAAAATAGGATTTATATTTTGATCCAAAACTTATTTACAAAAACACTTGTAAACCCTTTCCTCAACTATTTTTAGTTTTCAACTCTACATCTCATCTATTTCAACTTGATGGAAAAACCAACCCCATGGGCAAAGACTACACCATGTGCAAAGGATTTCTTCAACTTCTTCAACTCTAATGACTTCAACATCTTCAGCATGTTCACCAAGGACTGTCAACTTGGAAACTACTAAGGACCACAAATGAGACAAGGAAGTCTTTCTCAAAATTTAGAGACTGAAGGAATGCAAAATAAGAAGGAACCATCATCACCTTTGAAGGTTTTGTAACCAAGAGATTTTCTCAAGGGAACAATGATCTCAAGTAAGAAGAAGCAACTAAGAAGGATGGAAGGATCACAAGAGAACCCTATAGATGGACCACCATATTTTAGTTAAGTCAAACTCACCAACTTATGTGGTGTAACAAAAATATTTTGTTGCCTAAACATGTGCTTGAAACTTGTTGTTTGAGTGGAGTGTTTGCTTGTGATTGCATGCACATTGTTTGTGTGAATTGTGATGTGTGTGATTAGAAATATTTCCTTAGAAATATCTTGCCTATTCTAATCTCCCTTCAAACCCAAACAGATGACTACTCCAAGAAACTCCAACATCAAGGTTGATGACAACCACAACCAAGAGGACAACATGAGAGAGCTTATAGCAACCCAAAACCAGTTGAGCCAAGAGACAACTCAGCTTTTAGCCAACAACAATGGATTAGACCCAGCCATACAAAGGATTTTGAAACTTCAATCCCAATTGTTGCAAGGATTAGTTACTCAAATGATCAACATGGGAGAAAACTTTTCCCAAAGAGCCAATGACAACAAGGATGACAAAGATGTTTGTAGGGACAAAGATCATGCATCCAAGGAACAAGAAGATCAATGCCCCAAGAAGAGAGAAAGATCTCCCACGTATGAAGAACATGAACTAGAAGAATTCCTAGATTTGGAGAGACCCAAGAAGAAGAAGAAATGCCCCAACCCTAACAAGAAGGATATTACTCAAGAGCAATGTTACAATTGCAAAGAGATGGGACACTATGCCAATGAATGCCCAGAAAAGAAGAAGAACCAAAGAAACAAGCAAAAAGCAATGATACCCAAGGAAAAGAAAGATATCAGCCAAGTGATGTGCAAATACTGCAAAGAGTTAGGACATTATGCAAACTACTGTCCAGAAAAGATGAAGCATAAGATAAACAAGCCTATGAGGGATATCAACCTTGTCACATGTTTCAAATGCAAGGAACTAGGCCACTATGCCAACAATTGTCCAGAAAGTATGGAGAACAAGTTAAACAAGTCTATGAAGGATCTCAACCTTGGCCCATGAGTCAAGTATGGAAACCAAGGACACATACAAAGTTTGCTTAGAGAGGTTTCCCAGGGTCCCAAGAAGGCCAATATGTAATTTTTGTTTGAAAATTTTTAAGGGTGGTAGTACCCTAGTTGTTTTGAACATGCTTGTAACCCTAATCTTCCCAAATCTCGGGACGAGATTTATTTTAAGGGTGGTAGCCTGTCACATCCCAAGATTTTCCAAATCTTGTAATGTGAAAATAAATTAATAAAATAAAACTTTGTTTGATTTTCAGAGCCAGAAGAAACTTTTTGAATGCAATTGGAACTTCAAACCCATTTGAATTTAATAAAAACTAAAGGGATTTAAAAAGATAAACATTTAATAAAAGGAAAATAAAAATATTTTGGAAATACTATTCTAGATCTTTTAAATAAAAGGATTTGGTTCTCAATTGAAATAAAAGTTTTATAGATAAAGATTATTTTATAGAGTTCAATTAAACCTTGGCCAAGCTTTGGGAATTAAAACATTTTATTTTAAATAAAATAGCAAAGGTTTATTGAAAAATAATAAAGGATTGCTTAAATAAAATAATAAGGAATTAATATCCAAATTTTATTCAAATAAAAGGTTTTACCATTTTAATTAAAACATCAAAACTTATTAAAATTATTTAAAATAAGTTTTCCAAATATTTGATATTCACAAATAAAACCTACTAAAGTGTTTTGGCTTTATTTTAGATTTCAAAATAAATATCTCAATAAAACAAATCCTATTTGATTTAATAATGAAGGTCTATTATATTTAATTAATAATGGACCCTAAAAATAAAAGGTTATTTTGTTTTAAACAAGTTTTCAAATATTCTTTATTTCCAAATAAAATCTACTGTTTGAGTTTTTAAAATATTTGGATTTCAAATGGAGATTTTATTAAATAAATCAAACCCTATTTTATTAAATAACTAATGAACCATTTTATTTAATTAATGAATGGTCCTAAAAAGATTTAAAGATATTATTTTATTTTTGGCTTTGGATTATGTTGATAAACAGAACCAAAAACTTGATACAAGTGTGGTGATTGTTTGAATTATTTGAATGTTTTTGTTGTTGTTTGAATTATGAATTGAATTTCAAATCAGTAAATAGAAATAGAAAAGGCAAAAGTTTCTGTACAAAAAAAAAGAGAAACAACAGCAGTCCAACAAGGCCCAGCCCAACAGCCCAGCAGCCCACCTCTCTTTTCCCCCGAAGCATTCTTTTCTCACTCAAAAACTAACCCACATAGACAATGACCGGTGGACCTCCCCCTCGTTTCTTTTCCCACTGACGGGTAGGCCCCTTTCCAGTGTTCTCCTTCCCCACCCCACGACTCGCTCTTCCTCCCCTCGCCACCGTTGCTACCATTGATTCTTCGATTGAATACGCCTTATTGCAGCATTAATCTCTCGCCGCGAGCACGCTGTCTTAATCGCCCACGCTCTCTCCTCCATTCCCCTCTGTCGCCACTCCTTCTCCGCCCCGAGGCTGCCACAATTTGACCCAGCACTTCCTCTGCCTCCGACGACTTCCATTGCCAATTCCGGCAACTCAGCGCCGCCCCTTGTCTCGTTAACCACGCACACACACTCCCCATTCCCTGGCGCTTCTGTTCGTGCCCTCCGTTCAACCGCCGGCGCCCCGGAACGCCGTCTTCGACAAGCTCTCAGCGCCGCCGCGTCTGTCTTCTTCTCCGGCGAGCTCCCCAGGTAGAATCCGACCGCCCCTCTGCTTCTCGATCATGCTAGCATCTTCGCCTTGGTCTTGCGCAACTAATCGTGCCCTCCGTTTGGCTTCTCGTGATCGACAGCGTCGCCTCCGACCGCAACCAGGACCACTCGACGCAGTTCTCTACTCCGGCGAGCAATCGCTGCTATGCCAGAGCGCCCCTTGCCACGTTGACCACACGTTGAGCATCTCCGTATCCCTGCGATCACGGTGAGCATCCTCCCCCTCTTCCTCGCGTCCTATTTCGTCAGCGCCGCCGCCGACTGACCTCGCCGCCGCCAGCAACCGTCGCTGCGCCGCCCAAGTTTGGTCAGTGCAATGACAACCGTCCGATCTTGATCCAGTGGATAGGATAGAAAGTAGAGCGAAGGGGTATCGAGCAACCAGTGCCGTGCGATTCCACTTAGATCCAACGATCTAGAGAGATCAATCCGACCGAACCGGTACCGTCCAGTAGGATACTGCCACGTGTCACCAGGAATTTGAAAAAACAGAATTTGAACCTGATTAGAATGCAAACTTGTAATTGCTATAACTTTCAAACCACACGTCCAAATTTTGCAAACTTTATATCATTGAAATCAGGAGAACAAGCCCTAGCCAACCATGTCCTTTGTTTAGCAAAAAGCTTCTGAAAAAATGGTTGTTTTTGCAGAAACATTTGTATGCTTGTTATGCTTATAAAAATTGTTTAAAAATGAATATGGGGATAAAATCTTGGGAAAATGGTGTGATTTGAACCTAATAACATTGTGAAACACTTTGTGGTCTCAAAAATGTTTTTGGTGAAACAAAAGAATGATTCTTTGATTTAAAATCATTTCTAGTCAAATAGAAATGTGGTTTATTTATTAAAAATGGTTTTGGAAGAAAACCTTTGGAAAATGTTTTGTTTTGAACTCACTGACCCCAAACCCCAAGTTTTGTGATTTGAAAACATATTGGGTGAACCCTATAGGTTAATGCCTTATTAAAAATATTTCTACACCACATAAAATGATACTTTATTTTGAAAATGGTTTTGAGGTGAAACCTCTTTGCAATTGACTTGGCCACTTTACAAAATGATCAAATAGGTGATTGCAAATTTTTATGACCCATTAGGAACCACTACTTCAAACAAAACAAAGCTTGGCATGCTTGCATGCATTACTTTGACTTTGTCATTTTATGTGTTGTTTTGCTTGTTTGGTAGATTGAGTTGTGCCTTGCTTGATTGATTTGTAGTGACTTGAAGAGTGTGATTGTTGCAAGGACAAGGAGTGAACCTATACCCTCTACCAAAAAGGCAAGTGATGCTTCATACTTTTTGTCCCATTACTTTCTCTATGCATTAGTGATTTTGCTAAGTAAAACTTGCATGGAATTTATGCTAAGTATAGACCTTGCTATAGTAAAACCTAGTAGATGAATCCTTAGTAGGATTTTCCTAAGTTAAGATTCCTATTACTATCAAGCTTAGCCTAGCTAATAGAAAACATGGGTGGAAAATATATTCACACTATGGAAAAATATTCTAAGTCTGAGGACTTATGTTTTGTTTAATAAAACAACTAAGTTAATGAACCTCCTGGGTGGAATGGAAGGATTGGGATATGTTGAGTGGTTACACAAGGCCAGGGGACTGGTGAACCTTGTGTATCACACTTGTGGATGGCCACCCAGGAAACAAAGAGATCTGAGATGTCAAATGTTGAGAAGCTTCAAGTGCAACCACTTGGCAATATGGGCTCTGCCATGATCATATAGGTTGCAAGAACTTAGCCATATGGACAGTAGGTGGTAGTGTTTGATAGGTTGGAACGCGTCCATTTTGGTCTAAGGGAAAGCTTCTGAAAGATCTTGTCTTGGGAAACCAAGTCTTGTGGGGAAAGTGCACCACCTCTGCAGAGTGTAAAATCTAAGTACTTAGCCATGTCCCTGGTAAAGGACAATTTGAGCATCAATACATGGAAGCAATCAAGAATCTCATCATTCAAATTTCTAAGTTAAAATCTTGTGGTTTGAACAAGGGTTGTTTGAAATCTTAAATCTTTGATTTGTAGATGCCTTGGAAAGGATCTTCAATCTTTGATTGAGAAAAATGATTTTGTCAAGCAAAAACTTAGTATTTTCAAAATGATAAGAAAAATCTATTTTTAGCAATGCAAGCCTCAACTCCACTTAGCCAAATGCATATAGATGATAGATTCCACTATACTACCATAGTTTCACTTGCCAATACAATTCAAATGTATTGACCCTTGTGGCTGTAACTTGTAATGTTGCAGGTTTGATTGATTTTAGTGAAGATTGATTGTTTAGGATTACAAAGTCTACAACCAACATCTTCCTGTGGCACTTTGAAGATGAAGGACCCCATGCTTATAGTTATTCCGCTGCAATATAATGTAATAGCCATATGAGATATGAAAGATGTAATAAACTTATGTTATTCTTGGTTATAAAGTTATATTATGACCTTTGTTTCTTGATATTACATCTTAACTGTGGATGCTAGCTATTGATCCAGGGACTAGCATTGTAAACACAGGAGGCTCTATCTTATTAAAGATTGGGACCCCTACACATATGTACTTACTATGACAAGAACTTACATGTGACTGAAGTTGAGTAGCATGAGTTGTGGCCCTCGTATTCAAGGGACATGAGATTATCAACTTATACTTTTTCAAGCATATACTCCATCTTTATTCACTATAACCTTAATCACTTCAAGATGCTTATTATAGGGGCAATGAGGGCTGAAAGCTAACAAGTACCATAATTTTTGGAAGCTCTTTTTGAGACTTGAAATCCCTGCTTCCCTTTATAAAGGGACTTTCTTCCACTATTATATTTGTTGGAGATATGCCCAAGAGGCAATTATAAAGTGGTTATTATCATATCTTCATACTTATGATAAATGTTTACATACCATGCTATAATTGTATTAATAGGAAACATTAATACTTGTGTGATTTGTAAACATAAAAGAGTCCCTAGGAAAGCCTCTTGTTAAACTAGCTTGTTGGTTAATATATGATCATCTTTTCCTAATCATGAACATAGAGATGTTATTAACAACAGGGTCATATCATTAGGAGAATGATGTGATGGACATACTCCTATAGTTAAGCATGGCATAAAGATCAAGTCATTTAATATAGTTCATTTGCTATAAGCTTTCTGATACATAGTAACCTAATTACTTCGACCATGAGATCATGTTAATCACCATCACCAGAAGGATGCTTTGATGACATCAAACACCACACCGTAACTGGTTGGCTATAAAGGTGGCATTGAGTGTTCCGAAAGTATGGGTTGAGGCACATGGATCAATAGTGGGATTTTTCCATCCATATGACGGATAGATATACTCTGGGCCCTCTCGGTGGAATGTCATCCAATTAGCTTGCAAGCATGTGACTGTCTCACAAGGGATCACATATCACGGGAACGAGAAAAGAGTACTTATCGGTAACGAGGTTGAACTAGGTATGCAGAGATACCGACGATCAAAACCTCGGATAAGTAAACTATCGTGAGACAAAGGGAAATTGGTATCGTATGTAAGTGGTTCATTCGATCGCAAAGTAATCGTAGAAATATGTGGGAGCCATATGAATTTCCAGATTCCTCTATTGGTTATTGATCGGAGAAGTGTCTCGATCATGTCCGCATAATTCACAAACCGTAGGGAGACACACTTAAGGATTCGATGTTGTTGAGTAGGTATGGAATGATGAGTAAGAGATCGAATGTTGTTCGGAGTCTCGGATGGGATCCGGGATATCACGAGGAGATCCGGAATGGTCCGGAGAATAAGATTCATATAAGGAAAGTCCTGTTTCGGGTTTGGAGAATGGTTCCGGTGTTTTCATCGGGAATGTTCTAGAAGGTTCCGGAATGTCCGGCACTCCGGAGAGGAAGGGTACATGAATGTGTCATAACAAGTTGGAATGGTTGCATCATGTACTAGGTGTCATCGCTGAACAAAATAAAGGGTTAAATCAAATCCTAGTTTGAAAAGTCAAACGCCAATTTGAAAAGTCAAACGGCTATTTTGTTTGGTGGAGGGAGAGTAGGAAACCTACTTGGGGAGGAAGTCCCTCTCCCTCCATCGCCGGCCCTTGGAGACCGAGTTGGGGAGGGACTCCCCTCCCCTTGGCGCGCCCCCTCGACCTATATAAGGAGGGGCAGGGCTGCCCCTCCAAATCTACACCTCTCTCCTCTAAACCTAAACCCTAGTCGCCGGCCTCCACCATTGTCGCCGCCGCCTCCTAGGGTTTGCCAAGTCGCCGAGTTGGGGCTCCCCTCTTGCCCTAGCTGCCGGCCTAGCTCCCTTTATTTGGTGTGTCTAAACCCTAGATCACCGAGGCTCTCTCATAGTCCACCATACTCGCTCCGGCTTAAGGCGAAGCCCTGCGAGATCTCCCCTCTACTTCCGGTACCACGCCGTCGTGCTGCCGGAATCACGAGGAGAGTGCTACAACCTCCGCTGCCTGCTGGAACAAGGGAGAGGAAGGTATTCATCGAGTACCGAACGTGTGACCGACTGCGGAAGCGCTGCCAGAACGAAGCGCCGGAAGGATCGTCTACGCGATCTTGAGATCGGCAAGAGTAAAACTACATCACCCACGAGAATCTGCTCTCGTTAACCGCTTTGGAATCTTCGAGGGTGAGTTCCTCTATCGACTCGTTGCTACAATCTAGTAGGTAGATCTTGGCTTGTTTGTTTGTATGCGGTAGAAAATTTTTGTTTTCCATGCTGCGAACTCCTACAGTAGAACATAATGGTCATTGTGGGTGTTGATGCTTTTGTTGTCGATTGCTTCTTGTGTACTTTCCATCTTGCAGGATGGTGGGATGAAGCGGCCCGGGCTAACCTTACATGACATTGTTCATGAGACTTGCTCCACGCTTGACATGCAACTTGTATTGCATAAGTGGCTTTGCGGGTGCCTGTTTCTCCCAACATAGTTAAGGTTCAATTTACAACGGGTGATTGACAATACTAGTATCAATGTTGTGGTTCTTGTTCGTAAGTTAGAACGACACTTATAGAAAGCCCCAAACCATGTAAAACATGCAAAGAAAATTAGAGGCGTCTAACTTTGTTTTGCAGGGGTGTGCTGTGATGTGATATGGCCATGATTGTGATTATATATGATGTATGCAATGTTCCTTATTGTAAGTCGGCAACCGGCAGGAGCCATATGGTTGTCTTTTAAATCCGTTAAGTCCTGCGTGGCTATTATTCAAGATAGTTGTAATAGTTGATGCTGGTGGAAGACAACCATGAAGCGGCGCCTTTGACCTTGACGCCACACCCGTGATGATGGAGATCATGTTCGTGCTTGAAGATGGAGATTGGAAGCACAAGAAGAAAGGCCATATCATATCACATATTATGAATTGCATGTGATGTTAATCCTTTTATGCATCTTGTATTGCTTAGTTCACGACGGTAGCATTATAAGATGATCCCTCAAGCACACAATTTCAAGTTTAGAGTGTTCATCCTTAGTAAGCACCCTTGCTAAAGCTCGTTGTTTCGAAGCACCACTGATGATCGGGTGTGTCAGATTCTGCGAGTGTATACAACGTGAGCAAGCCAGATTTGCTCATGCGGAAGCTAATGTTGATCTTGACGAGCCTAGCATGTACAGACATGGTCTCGGAACACGGATCACCGAAAGATAAAGCATGAGTCATATAGTAGATATGATGAACATGTTGATTGTTCGCCATTGAAGCTACATCAACTCTCGTGATGATCGGTTTTGATGTGGTGGATTTGGTTCGTGTGATCACTAAAACAATGTGAGGGATATTGTTTTGAGTGGGAGTTCAAAAACAATATGATTAAAAGTTGAACACTATTTATCATAAATTAAATCAAAGTGAATTTGCATAGTTGTCGTAGTCATTGGCATCCGTTTACCACCTTGCGCTTAGTTATAATTGAGATGATAGAACTATAGAATTCTGGTTAGTTACTTTACGAACTGGTATCGTATTTTTTTGAAGTGTTAATCTAAAGTTTAAAAGTCCTATTGCAAACTTTCAGTAAGTTCTGGTTACTCCATGAAGTTTAATAATTGTTATTAAATCAAGATTGACAATTCCAAGTGTTAGTGTATGAGTATCATGTTTGTCTCCATGATTCTTGATATTCAAAGGGTTGTCTTAATATCAAGGTTATCTAGGATCTGAAAGAGTTGTTTCAGAAACCATGATGTGTGGAAGATATTGTGATATCTGAAATGAAGTTTTGGTTGCAACATGACAGAGTATAATATGGCAAAAGTCATGTTCTCATATTTGATGAGAATTTGCAAAAGGTTGGAGACACTAGTTGTCCTAATCCTCCAAAAGGTTTTGGAGAGAAACATTATACTCGCGGTTCACCGTTATAAGCTAAAAGTAGCTTGATCATGGATAATTCCATGATAAGGGTGAATACTTGATGTAGGTAAAATATTTACTACACCAAAAGATTACTAAAGAAAGGAATTTGAAAGAACACCAAACATTTGATAATGGTGATCTACTTCAAGTGCAAGTCCAAAGACATTGGTATTTAACTATACATGCTTTGGACTATGTTTCATGTATATGGCTCCACTATTGATGTTGATAGATTCTTTCAAACAGAAAAGGAAATACTTGTCACATCCCAAGATTTTCCAAATCTTGTAATGTGAAAATAAATGAATAAAATAAAACTGTGTTTGATTTTCAGAGCTAGAAGAAACTTTTTGAATTCAATTGGAACTTCAAACCCATTTGAATTAAAAGAAAACCTAAAAGGGATTCATAAAGTTAAACATTTATTAAAGGAAATTAAAATGTTTTTGAATTACTATTTTGGAATCTTTTAAATTAAGGATTTGGTTTTCAAAAGAAAAGGTGGATTCATAAATAAGGATTATTTTATATATCCAAATTAAACTCTGACCAATATTTTGAAATAAATGTTTTGTTTTGAATGAAAATAGCAAAAGATGATTTAAATAAATTGATAAGGAATGAATATCCAAACTCTATTTAAATAAAAGGTTTTACCAATTTAATTGAAACATCAAATCTTATTATTTAAAATAAGTATTCCAAATATTTGTTATTCACAAATAAAACCTACTAAAATGTTTTGGCTTTATTTTAGATTTCAAAATAAATAACTCAATAAAACAAATCCTAGTTGATTTAATAATGAAAGTCTATTATATTTAATTACTAATGGACCCTAAAAATAAAATGTTATTTTATTTTAAACAAGTTTTCAAATACTCTTTACTTTCAAATAACCTACTGATTTGGTTTTGAAAGAGTTTGGAATTCAAATGAAGATTGTATAAAATAAATAAATCAAACAATATTAAATAAATAAAGGACCCTTTTTATTTAATTAATGAAGGGATCTTAAATTATTATTTTATTTTTGAGATTTGGTTTATGTTGATAAACAGAACCAAAAACTCATTAACATTGTTTGAATTGTTTGAATTATTTGAATGCTCGAATACTTGGATGAATTTCAAATCAGTAAATAGAAATAGAAAAGGAAAATGTTTCTGTACAAAAAAAGAGAAACAACAGCAGCCCAACAAGGCCCAGCCCAACAGACCAACAGCCCATCTGCCTCTCCCCGAACCGTTTTTCCTCACCACTGAAACAACCCGTTAAGTCACTGACCGGTGGACCCTTTCCCTCGTTTCTTTCCCACTGACGACTGGACCCCCTTTCCATTGCTCTTCCTCCCCACCCGCAGACCACGCCTTCCCCCTCGCTGCCGTTGCTGCCATTCAAAGCCGCGATCAATCCGCAGTGATGCCGCGCCTTAAACCTCGCCGTGAATGCATGCTATTAAGCGCCAACGCCTCCTCCTCCTTTCCCCTCTGTCGCCACTCCCTCACTGCCCCTAGGCTGTCGCCAATCTCTTCTGCACCGCCGCCGTCTCCGACGAGCTTAGCTCTCAATTCCGGCCACACACTGCCTCCCCCTGCTTCATCGACCAAGCACGCATGCTCCCCCATCCCCTGGCGCTTCTGTCCGTGCCCTCCGTTCAACCGCGGGCGCCCCGAAGCGTTGGCTTTGACAAGTTCCGACGACGCCGCCGTCTGCAACCTCTCCGACGACGTTTACCAGGTGAACCAGACCGCCCCTTCACTCCTCGATCACGCACATAACATTGTCTTGATCCTGCGCATCTGACCGCGCCTTAGTTTTGCCTTAGGGCGATCTCTAGTGACGTCCTCGACCTCGACCAGAGCCGCCCGTCGCCAGAACCAACTCCGGCGAGCAATTGTCGCAGTACCCGAGCGCCCCTTGTCAAGCCAACAGCACGTCTAGCATCACCACAGCCCTGCGATTCTAGTGAGCACTCTCCCTTCCTCTCTCGCCTCCTGTTCTTCCCGCGCCACCACTGACCGACCGTCGCCGCCGTCCACCGCAGCGCAGCGCCGCCAGTTGATAGTTGATTGATTGCGTCCGTTAGATCTAGATCGTAAGGCTGTAATAGAACATAAGCGAAGGGGTATCGTTTGTCTCTGCGCCGCTCGATCTAAATGAGATCCTACGGTTTGCAGCACGCGATCCGGACGAACCGGTATCGGCCAATCACGACGCGACGCGTGGCCTATATTAGAACTAAAACCAGTTTTGAATCAGATTTATTTGCAAAATTCAAACCCTTATAACTTTCAAACCACACGTCCAAAAATTACAAATTTATGTCGTTGGATTCAGGAGAACAAGCCCTAGCCAACTGTGGCCTTAGTTTCGAAAATAGTATCTGTTAGCTTGTTTGAAATTGCAGATCCTTTTGTGAGCATGTTTAGAGTAGGAAAATTATTAAAAATTGATTTTAAGATTAAATCTTTTGCAAAATGGTTTGTAGTGACCTTACTGACCCTAAGAACCAACCCATGGTTTTGAAAATGAAATTAGAAAAATTTAGAATGGATTAATTGAATTAGTCTATTTCTAGCTAAATAAAGATAAGGGTTTTATTATGAAAAAGGATTTTGGAATAAAAACCTTGGGAAAATATTTTGATTCAAAGCTACTGAACCAAAACACCAAGACTTGAGAGTTAGAAACTTTTGGTGAGAAACTTAAAGATTTTTGATTTGATAAAACCATTTTTTCACCATATAAAATATTGAATGGAATTTTAAAATAGTTTTGGGCAAAACCCTCTAACTAATGACTTTGCCATTTTGGTAAATGACCAATTTGGACCTTACAAAGATTAGAAACCTAGTGGAGACCATCCTTGCAATAGAACCATCCTTTGCATACTTATGCATGACTTAGTTTCCTTCTTGTCTTATGTGTGTGTTTTTGGTTTGAGTAATGGTGGTTTGGAATGTTAGTTGATTTGGTGTTTGCTTGATTGACTTGTAGTGAAATTAGCAAAGTGTAAGACTAGCAAGATCAAGAAGTGAACCTTCTTTCCCTACCATAAAGGCAAGTTACACTGTCATACAAATGCCCTACTATTTTCATTATACTTAGTGGATTATGAAAACATGCATGAAAAAGATTTCTTAATACTTATGCTATGCTAAATCCTAATAGGATTCCCTATACACTCCTTAGTGAAAATATTGTAGTTGTACATGCTTAGCCATACTTTATTTTGGAAAAGAGATACATGTTGAGATTTTACAAAGGTTGAGAAAAGAACTTATGTCTTACATAATAAAACAAGGACTCAATGAACCACCTAGGTGGTGGACACTTTAAGTTTTGGAGAGGGTGGCAACAAAAGGAACCATGTCTATGGGATTCACTTTGTGTTGTGCTCCAAGAGAAAACCACCTAGGAAACTTAGAGATTGAACATGTTTCTCCAATTGTGGCTTTCGTGTACAACCACATGCTATTATGGCTCTGGCTTAGTCAACTACATTAGGAAGACCCATACATTGTCTTTAGTGACCAGACATGGGGATCTGGAATGCTTCATGGGGGCTGAAGACAAGCTAGCAATGATGTATGGGAGGACCTTTTGGAAAGACTTCGTCACACTCTCAGTCTGCCGGTACTCCATCTTGGTGAGCACTAATCCAGTAGGCCACTGGTGGCAACAAGATGGGATTGTGACATGTGGGTAAAGTGTACTCCTTCTGCAGAAGTTAATAAAATCTAAGTACTTAGCCGTGTCCCCGGTTATGGACAATACTGAGCAACTAAAGTTTGAACTATGGGAGATCTCGACATTCCAACTTCTAATATAAAAACTTGATGCACTTGGGGGTACCAAGGAATTCAAAGAGATTTGTTAAGCTTGTTGCACTTGGGAGTTACCAAGGTGCTCAAGAGCTTGATGCACTTGGGGTTACCAAGTAGCTCAAGAGATTTTGACAAGGACTTGAACACTTGAGTTTCTACCAAGGGTTCAAGGGATTCTTGGAAAAGAGATTTGACAAAGGACTGAAAACCCTTTTTGACAAGATAGGATAAAAAAAATGTTTTATGCAAATAAGCCTTAAACTCTACTTAGCCAAATGTGCATATAACGATAGGATCCACTCTTATTATACATAGAAGTGAAGCTTGCCAATACAATTCAAAATGTATTGACCCTTGTGGCTGTAACTTGTAATGTTGTAGGTTGATTGCTTCTAAATGAAGATTGTTTGATTGACTAGGATTACAAAGTCTACAACCAACATCTTCCTGTGGCACTTTGAAGATGAAGGACCCATGACTATAGTTATTCCGCTGCAATGTAATGTTTTAGCCAAATGAGCTATGTATGATGTAATAGAATTATGTTATTCCTGGTCATAAAAGTTATAATATGACCTTTGTATCTTGATATTACATCATAACTGTGGATGCTAGCTATTGATCCGGGGACTAGCATTTTAAAACACAGGAGGACTCTACCTTATCAGGTTGGGACCTCTACAATACTGAAAGAGAATCTCATAAATATATGGCAGAAAAGAAAAGACTAGAATTGTTCAGCTTAAGTATATAGATGATATACATGTTATGGCTATATTCTTTTCTTCTTAAACAATGTGGTTCTTAAGTATTTGATACTGAATTTGTTGGTATGAATCGTCATACGAAACAACACAATTCATGAACTACAATGGCCTAAGTAACTAGCAAAAGAATATGTGATGATGTTCATCGAGAACAAATAAAGGGTTATTGTGCTGCTTGTTCAACATCAAAGCTTGCCTTAAAGATTTGTTTTATCAGGTATTATGAGAACAAAAGGGTTTTTCAAATAATTGTCGTAATCCATAAAAGATGGATGATTCAAAAATCTCGTTGGAGAAATCACATCCATAAAACTAGTGCTAAAAATGTCAAAAGACAAATTGATTGAAAGATCACTTAGGAAGTGACATCGCCGTTTAAATTATATTGGAAAGAAAACATGAAGAAACTCCATGTGGATGGAATTTTGGAGTCTTTTGATTTTTGATCAAATGACGCTTGTGAAACTTTCCTAGAGATAATTAAAATTTCGTTCATAGGCCAAAAAGGGAACGAATGACTAGCTTATTGGAACTTGTACATATTGTTGTATAAAGTCCATTAAGTGTAGTCAAGAGCGATGGATTTCAACTTCATATGCTTTCTCCGAAAATTTGAGTGAATATATGAATATTTACTTAATAAGGATGAAGTATGAAACATTTGAAAAGTTCCAACACTTTCAAGATGAAGTGCAAAATCATTATAACAAGAATATAAATAATTTATGATAAGATCATAAAGGAAGATATTTGAGTTACAAGTTTAGCATAATACCTAAGATTTAAGGAATCGTTCTGTGGATTTGCATTTCCTAAAACACCATAAGAGTATGGAGCGTTCAAGATATGTAATTAAACCTTGTTTGACATGGTAAGATCGAAGGTGTAATTCATAAAACTGCCATTATATTTTAAAGATTAAAAGCTTTAGAGACTACCGTTTTTCCACTGAAAAGAGCTCCATCATAATCCGTTGAAATGACACCATATAAAGTTATGGTTTGGGATAAAACCCAAGTTGTCCTTTCTTAAACATTGGTATGCTATGCATAAGAAAGATGTTTGCAACCAAAGTCGGATGAACCTGTCTTTGTATGTTATTTCGAATAACTGTTAAGTATTCCTCCATAACATCGGAGACAAAAGTGTTTGTCACTTAGAACGTCAAGTTTCTTTGAGAAGGAATTTTTCGTGAAAAGGTAAGTGGGAGGACAATAGAACTTTGATAAGGTTAAAAGAACCTTAGCTATATGTGCAAAGTTGCGCAGCGCCGAAAAGTGTTCCGGAGGCAGCAACAATGCTCATGGCTCACGTGCCTCAAAGGTTGTGGTTACGGAGGTCAAAGTTTCTATTGAACCAAGTAGGTCGAGTAAACAATCAAATACCAAGATTTGAGGGTTGAATCATTATTTGAGAATAATGAACGGACTACATGCAAAGAAGCGATGATGGGCCCTGACTCCGTAAAATGGTTTGAAGCCATAAAATCCGTGATAGTTCCATACACGAGAAATCAAGTTTTGAACTTGAAGGACCCTCGAGAAAGGTGTAAGACCTTACCGTTGTGTTTGGATCTATAAAGAAATACACATGGATGTTGCACATCTATGAAATAGTCGACATGTTGGGAAAGAGTTCACAACAATGTTAAAAGGTTGACTATGACAAGATTTGATCTTTCATAGCGATATTTAGTCTAGACGGATTAATGTAGCAACCACTACATATAATTTTGTTATGTGTTAGTTGAATAAGAAAAACAAGTTCTTCTAATAGAATTGTTACCTAGGACATGTGCATAACACGGTCCATAGGGTTTTGTTAATTCAAAGGATGCTAAAAGCATATGCAAACTTCAATTGTTGAAGTAAGCATTGCGGAGTTGGAATCTTCACTATGATGAAACTGTTAGAGGAGTTTAAATTCGTCGGAGACGATGAAGATGCTTGCATTTGCAAGAAATTAAGCGGGAGCGCTAAGACATGTTTCTAAAACATTATGTGGAAGACATATTTTTGATTGGAAATGATGTATCTTTTATTAACACATGTTAAGAATTTTATCCCGATGAAAGATTTAGGCAAAACCCAAATATTTGGCATCAATATCTATATAGATAGATTGAGACACTAATATGGTTGTGCCGAAAGTACATAGATGATATATTGAATGAGTTCAATATAGAAACTACAAGAAAGGTTCTTGTCGCACAGAAAGGATTGAATGAGTTCAATATTGATGATATATTCAAGTGTATTGACATTTGGTAAGTGAAACAAAGATTCAAGTATAGATTGATACTTTATGTATGAAATCACAAAGAGTATTTATATCAATCATACTGTGATATGTACAATTCCAGATATGTCCTATGCTCTAAATGTTATGAGCATATACCAGAATGATTCATAATATGATCATTGGACGATAGTAAGGATATTCTTATGATCTTGTCAAAGAACTAAGAATATATTATTTTGTAGAAGTGGCAAATAGATGGTTAGTTCATTGTAAAAGTACTACATTGATACTAGTTTTGTCACAAAGTACAAATTAAGTTTATCTCAATCTAAACTAAGGGTGGCACAATATAATGGAAAGTAAGTTCCATAATGGATTTGGATGAGTTCCAAAGTTAAGACATTGTGACAGATACTACAACAAAAGGCTAAGTATATGACTGCTATTATAGCAGCTAAAGAGGGCATTTGTGTCAAGTAGTTTGTTATCAAACTAGGTGTAGTTCACAGCGGGAAAATACTATGAAGATATATTGTATGACAATATTATCAACATGTTTTAACCCCGAAGAACTAAAGGTCTCACCAAAGGACCAAATTTATACAAAGGAATCTCATTATAGAATGAGTGATGCGTAGAAACGCAAAGACATGCAATTACACACGGACCTGAAAGTGTCGGATCCGGAGATCAGTTGACCACTAGCAATCGTGTAAATACAACACCAGAAAGCCATAGGTGTTGAATACACAAAGGTTTGAAACTAGATTATTGACTCTAGTGCAAGTGGGAGACTGTTGGAGATATGCCCAAGAGGCAATAATAAAGTGGTTATTATCATATCTTCATACTTATGATAAATGTTTACATACCATGCTATAATTGTATTAATAGGAAACATTAATACTTGTGTGATTTGTAAACATAAAAGAGTCCCTAGTAAAGCCTCTTGTTAAACTAGCTTGTTGGTTAATATATGATCATGGTTTCCTGATCATGAACATAGAGATGTTATTAACAACAGGGTCATATCATTAGGAGAATGATGTGATGGACATACTCCTATAGTTAAGCATATCATAAAGATCAAGTCATTTGGTATAGTTCATTTGCTATAAGCTTTCTGATAAATAGTAACCTAATTCCTTCGACCATGAGATCATGTTAATCACCATCACCAGAAGGATGCTTTGATGACATCAAACACCACACCGTAACTGGTTGGCTATAAAGGTGGCATCGAGTGTTCCGAAAGTATGGGTTGAGGCACATGGATCAAGAGTGGGATTTGTCCATCCATATGACGGATAGATATACTCTGGGCCCTCTCGGTGGAATGTCATCCAATTAGCTTGCAAGCATGTGACTGTCTCACAAGGGATCACATATCACGGGAACGAGAAAAGAGTACTTATCGGTAACGAGGTTGAACTAGGTATGCAGAGATACCGACGATCAAAACCTCGGATAAGTAAACTATCGTGAGACAAAGGGAAATTGGTATCGTATGTAAGTGGTTCATTCGATTGCAAAGTAATCGTAGAAATATGTGGGAGCCATATGAATTTCCAGATTCCTCTATTGGTTATTGATCGGAGAAGTGTCCCGATCATGTCCGCATAATTCACGAACCGTAGGGAGACACACTTAAGGATTCGATGTTGTTGAGTAGCTATGGAATGATGAGTAAGAGACCGAATGTTGTTCGGAGTCTCGGATGGGATCCGGGATATCACGAGGATATCCGGAATGGTCCGGAGAATAAGATTCATATAAGTAAAGTCATGTTTCAGGTTTGGAGAATGGTTCCGGTGTTTTCATCGGGAATGTTCTAGAAGGTTCCGGAATGTCCGGCACTCTGGAGAGGAAGGGTACATGAATGTGTCATAACAAGTTGGAATGGTTGCATCATGTACTAGGTGTCATCGCTGAACAAAATAAAGGGTTAAATCAAATCCTAGTTTGAAAAGTCAAACGCCAATTTGAAAAGTCAAACGGCTATTTTGTTTGGTGGAGGGAGAGTAGGAAACCTACTTGGGGAGGAAGTCCCTCTCCCTCCACCACCGGCCCTTGGATACCGAGTTGGGGAGGGACTCCCCTCCCCTTGACGCACCCCCTCCACCTATATAAGGAGGGGCGGGGCTGCCCCTCCAAATCTACACCTCTCTCCTCTAAACCTAAACCCTAGCCGCCGGCCTCCACCATTGTCGCTGTCGCCTCCTAGGGTTTGCCAAGTCACCGAGTTGGGGCTCCCCTCTTGCCCTAGCCTCCGGCCTAGCTCCCTCTATTTGGTGTGTCTAAACCCTAGATCACCGAGGCTCTCTCATAGTCCACCATACTCGCTCCGGCTTAAGGCGAAGCCCTGCGAGATCTCCCCTCTTCTTCCGGTACCACGCCGTCGTGCTGCCGGAATCACGAGGAGAGTGCTAAAACCTCCGCTGCCTGCTGGAATAAGGGAGAGGAAGGTCTTCATCGAGTACCGAACGTGTGACCGACTGCGGAAGCGCTGCCAGAACGCAGCACCGGAAGGATCGTCTACGCGATCTTGAGATCGGCAAGAGTACAACTACATCACCCACGAGAATCTGCTTTCGTTAACCGCTTTGGAATCTTCGAGGGTGAGTTCCTCTATCGACTCGTTGCTACAATCTAGTAGATATATCTTGGCTTGTTTTTTTGTATGCGGTAGAAAATTCTTGTTTTCCATGCTAAGAACCCCTACAATATTGAGTCTCCACCTTCTACCTTTAGGCACCATTAAGAGAGCATAGTTGTCACTCTTAGTTCTATGTGCAGTGTCCTAAAACTTATTGATTGATGCATATTGTTGATATTACTTGCTCTTGTGCTACTTGTATCTAGGCACTCTTATGAACTTTGATGGTGTCATATGCATCTATTTGCTACTCTATGAGGGACAAGATGAATGCCACTATGCCATGTTTTCTGTATGTGAAACAAACAAACGTTTTTCAATGCATGCTATTCATTATATTTGTTTGTAGCCTTTCATGTTGCATGCATATTTACTATCTCCTATTGTTAGAACTCCATCTTTCATGCTCATGTTTAGAGTTCTTTGATCCCAGCTTTCAGTGCTTGCAATTGGTTTGATCTTGGTTTTGATGGTGCATGTCACCTCAAAAATTATTCTTTTATCACTTACCTACTCGAGGACGAGCAGGAGTTAAGCTTGGGGGTGCTTGATACGTCGGAAATATAACTATAATTTTTAATGTTCCATGCTTGTTTAGTATCTACTTTGCTTTGTCTCTATTTGAGGTGCTTTTTACAAGTTTTCTGGTACTAACCTATTAACAAGTTGCCACAGTGCCAGTTTCCTGTTTTCTGCTATTTTTGGTTCCAGAAAAGCTAGTAAGGAAATATTCTCGGAATTGGACGGGACAAAAGCCAAAGTCAACATTTCATCGAGGAGAACACAGAGTTCAGAGGAGAGACGGAGGGGCGCCACAGGGTGGCCACACCCCCCAGGCGCGGACTAGGGTGGGCTCGTGCCTAGGCAGGGTGTGGCCCCCCTAGCCGCCTCCCAGCCTCGCCTCTTTGCCTATAAAGTCCCCCCGATGCCAAAACCCTAAACACCCGATCAAAACTCCACAAAACCGTCTGTAGCCGCCGCCACCATCGTCCCTAGATCGGGGGAGATTTGAAGCTCTTCCCATCACCCTGCAGGAGGGGAGATCATCTCGGAGGCCTTCTTCTTCATCATGCCAGCCTCCGGTATTAAGCGTGAGTAGTTCCACCTTGGACTACGGGTACATGTAGTACCTAGATGGTTGTATCTCCTCCTTGTGCTTTCATGTATAGATCTTGTGAGCTCCGTTCATGATCAAGATCTATCTATTTGTAATCATGCATGTTGCGTTTGCGGGGATCCGATGGATATTGAGATTACTATGTCAGATTGATTAATGGTTTTGTCTTACTGATTCTATCATGTCTATGTTGTTTGTGATCTTGCATGCTCTCCGTTGTAAGTATCTATCTTGGCCAATTAGTTGCTAGTGACTCCAAGATGGGGTATTTATGCTCGATAGTGGGTTCATGCCTCTACTTAATCAAGGGAAGTGACACAAATCTCTATGGTTGTAGATGTGATGTTGCCACTAGGTAGAAAACAACGGTCTCGTATTCATGGAACAAGTGGATTGTTTACCTTACACACTCTGCTTAAAGTAGTTGTCTGTTGCTCGCAACTTAATACTGGAGGGGGTCGGATGATAACCTGAAGGTGGACTTCTAGTTATAGATGTAGTTGGATGGCGGTCTATGTATATTGTTGTATTTCCCAATCGAAACTCATAGGATCTTTGTGTCTAGTATTGCATTGTTATGCCTTGCTCAGTCCTATCGATTGCCCTACTGTAATTTTTTTACCCAGCATGCTATGTTTGTTTATCTAAGGAAAACACCTCTAGTGAACTATGGACCCCGGTCCAATCTTAACCATTGATACATCTTCCACTGTTATTGTTTACTTACTGCAAACCATCATCACCTTCCACACCATACAGTTAATCCTTTGTTACAACAACCGGTGAGATTGACAACCTTACTGTTCGTTAGGGAAAAGTCTTGAGTTTGTGTTGTGCAGGTTTCCACGTTGCTTGCAACACCTTTGAGACGTTTCATTCCTCCTACTGGTTCGATAACCTTGGTTTCTTACTGACGGAAGACTTGCTGCTGTGCTGCTTCACACCTTGCTCTTGGGGTTTCCCGAGGAAGTGCTCCACGTCAACAAGGAGTCTTCAACCGGCGACATCCATAGACAAAAGAGCATGATATCAACTGTGTACAAAGTACAAGTGCAATGTTGAAAATGTTCCCCATGACAGCATGGTTCTGCTAATTCCAACGTATAAGTGCAAGCATATACCACATAGATGACATAGTGGTTCAAGTTTATTAGGGGCAAGGAATATAAAGTGTGCCATCAAGTTCGTGAGGGTTTTAATCACTGAGTTTTCACATAACAAAATACTTTTTAATTGGAAGATAGATGAAAACAAGAATATACTTGGAATGGTGTAACACACCATGCATAGGAATTTATAGTGGACACTTTGGAATAACTTTGTTTCTTGGGAGTTGGAAGCATGAGTAGAGCTTACTCATACAAGTGGAGGTTAGCAAAAGACTGGGAGCAACCGACTAAGAGAGCAATAATGGCCATAGTCATGCAAGCGACAAAACATTACTAATCAAAGCATAGAGTGGTACTAAAATTCAAGGACTATATGATCATAGAGGATATGGTGACTTGTTCATAGTCATAACATGGTGTGAGCATGTGCCAAGTCAACCCAAACAAAGCATCAAAGGAGAATACCACAATACTATGCCGCGCCTTTGCATGCTAAAACAACGCATGATTTCTTCAAGGCACACTAAGCAATCCCAATTGTTTGGAACAAGTCATGCTATAGCAATAATCACTAAGCATAAGGTCAAAACAACACCAAGCATGACATGCTAAAGTCTAAGTCACATTCAATGCAAGCTCCTCTTGCACTTTTAGGCAAGAACTTTCTACTCCTTTCCAACACCAATCAACTTATTTGAAACAACACAGAGAGAACGGGGGTCCAAACTACTTTATTCAATCAACCTAAAGAAACTAATCAAAGGAAACGAAAACTAAGATGCTCCAAGAACAACACAACAGTGCATGAAACAATAAAAACGAAGTGTCTAGAAAGACCTGAGCTTTTTATTGATGAAGAAGGGGATGCATTGGGCATCCCCAAGCTTTGACGCTTGTACCTCTTGGATATTTCTTGGGGTGACACTGGGGTGGCATCCCCAAGCTTGAGATTTTGTCCATTCTTTATCTCATTACATCATTCTCTCTCTACAACTAAAATTTTTCCTTCATACAAAACTACACACAATCTTCATTAGCAACATTAGTGTATTCAAAAGATAATAGACCCTTGGGTTTAGCTTTAGAACAGCAAAACTTTCACTAAAAACACAAGCTACCGTAGCAACTCCTTAAAAAAGCTCAATTTGCTAAAAGGAACCCAAAAAGGAATCAATAAGAAGCAAATGCAAATAATGGCAGAAATCTGTCAAAACAGACCAGCAGGTAGAAACCGATTTTTTCGAAGACCTTCTATTGCTCAAATCAAAAAGTGTTGAACTAAATAAAGTTATCTAACATATTGAGGGATTTATTCATAAATGTGTAGCTCAATCTGACTTACAGAGACTCCTCACGAATTTTTATGGTGGAGGAGAGAAATCTGTTTCGGGACAGCAACTCCCCAAATCTTACTTCCCTCTTATTAGAGGTCATTCTTGGCACAAAAAGCAAACAAAAAGGATAAGAAAAGTTCATTACTGAAGTAATAACTTCCAAGACTCAACGAAACTCTTGGGTTATCTCCCAACAAGTACTTTTCTTTAACGCCTTTAAGTTAGGCACAAGAAGCAAGAAAAATCAAGTATTTTCAAATGAGGAAGCATTACCTCTCTTGCTCCTACCTTTCTTCTTCTCTTTAGGCAAAATATGATTGCTTACTGGAGGAACAAAATGCATAATGTATTTTCCAACATCTATTATTGCTCCAAGGTGTTTCAGTAGGGATCTTCCAAGTGTAATCTTTCCTTTGCCTACACATTCAATAACAAGATAATCAGTAGACACCATTTTCCCTGAGATTTTTGTAAACACACCTTCATCTATTCCAATGGGTAATAAAGTGGCATTATTGGTAAGATATATTTCTTCTCCTCCTTTAGAAAGTCCCCAAAGACTCAAAGACTCATAAATATCTTTAGGCATAAGGCAAAATTCAGACATGATATCATAACGAGCATCAAAAGTGGCACTATTTATAGAGACGTTGACTGTGGGAAACCACTTTGAAGGATCGGAATTTATTGGAACATAATCATGGTACGCCCTAAGTGTGTGATAGCAACTGTTCAAAGCAACAGTACTGGACTCAAGAGTGTTCAACCTAGCAAAAATGTCTATAAAAGAGGAATCAGACTTGCCAGGCATATTATAAATTATAATCAATTTCTTTATGGCATCAAAAGCTTCATCCTCGGTACATCAAAAAATATCTTTCTCAGCCACAACATCCAAAGCATATCTATAACAGAGAGCAATACCGTGGTAGAAACTATTAATAACCAAGCTAAGGCTCATCTTAGGCTCAGTTTCCCTTTGTAAAGCAGAGATTCTAGACCAAGCTTCTTTAAAACTCTCTTCACCTTTTTTCTTGAAATAAAAGATATCTTCCATAGGTGTCACAGAGATTGGACCAAAACCAGACATGGTATCAACTAGGGAAGGAACTAATTTTTTGTGTTTTTGATAAGAGAAAGCAAACCAAACTAAACTATTTTTTTGAGTTTTTGATAAAAAGAGGCAAAAAACCAAGAAAAAGAGGTAAAAATAAAGGTTGAGGAGGACTCCCCTTGTGAAGACGACCTTAGCCTCCCCGACAACGGCGCCAGAAATGTCTTGATGCGTGCAGCAGCACTTCATTGGGAGACCCCAAGAGGAAGGTATGATGCGGTACAACAGCAAGTTTTCCCTCAGTAAGAAACCAAGTTTATCGAACTAGTAGGAGGAAGGAAACGCCACACAGGTGTTGCAAGCAACGTGGAAACCTTCACAACACAAACTCAAGACTTTGCCCCAACTAACAGTGAGGTTCTCAATCTCACCGGTTGATGTAACAAAGGATTAACAGTATGGTATGGAAGGTGATGATGCTTTGCAGCAAGTAAACAGTAACAGTGGAAGATGTATCAATGGTAAAGATTGGACCAGGGTCCATAGTTCACTAGAGGTGTTCTTCTTATATAAACAAACATGGCATGCTGGGAAAACAAATGACAGCAGGGCAATTGATAGGACTGAGCAAGGCATAACAATGCAATACTAGACATAAAGATCCTATGAGATCCGATTGGACAATACAACAATATACATAGACCGCCATCCAACTGCATCTATGACTAGGATCCACCTTTGGGTTATCATCCGAACCCCCTCCAGTATTAAGTTGCAAGCAACAGACAACTTCTTTAAGAAAAGTGTGTAAGATAAACAATCCACTTGTTCCATGAACAAGAGACCGATGTTTTCTCCCTAGTGGCAACATCACATCTAGAACCGTAGAGATTTCTATCACTTCCCTTGATTAAGTAGAGGCATGAACCCACTATCGAGCATAAATACCCTCTCTTGGAGTCACTAGCAACTACTTGGCCAAGATAGCTACTAACAACGGAGAGCATGCAAGATCACAAACAACACAGACATGATAGAATCAATAAGACAAAACCATTAATTAATCTGATATAGTAATATAAATATCCATCAGATCCCCACAAACACAACATGCATGATTACAAATAGATTAGATCTTGATAATGAATGGATCTCACAAGATCTAGACATGAAAGCACAAGGAGGAGATACAACCATCTAGATACTACATGGACCCATAGTCCAAGGTGGAACTACTCACACATCATGCCGAAGAGAAGGCCTCCGCGATGATCTCCACTCCGGTAGGGTACCGGGAAGAACTTCAGACCCCCCCCCCTCGATCTAGGGACGACTGTGGCGGTGGCTATAGAAGGTTTCGTGGAATATTGGTCGGGTACTTAGATTTTCTGCATCGGGGGCTTCTTATAGGCGAAGAGGCGAGGTTGGGAGGCGGCCAGGGACCCCACACGCTACCGAGGCGCGGGGCTGTAGAGGTCCCAACCTTTAATAAGGTGGATATCCCTGTGTTTACAATGCTAGTCCCTGGATCAATAGCTAGCATCCATAGTTAAGATGTAATATCAAGAAATAAAGGTCATAATACAACTTTGTAACCAGGAATAAAATAATTCATTACATCTTACATAGCTCATTTGGCTATCTCATTACAATGCAGCAGAAATAACTATAGCATGGAGTCCTTCATCTTCAAAGTGCCAGAGGCAAATATGTTGGTTGTAGACTTGTAATCCTAATAAACACACTTCACGAACATCAAACAAACCTGCAGCATAATAAGTTACAACCACAAGGGTCAATACATTAGAATTGTATTGGCAAGTGATACTATGGTAGTATAGTGGAGTCTATCGTCTATATGCTTTTGGCTAAGTGGAGCTTAGGCTTTGCTTTACTCAAAATAGATTTTCCTTATCATTTAAAAACACTAAGTTTTTATTTGTCAAAATCACCCAAGGCATCTCCCAATAGAAATTGGTGATCCTTCAACCCTTGTTCAACCACAATTTTTAACTTAGAAAATTGGGATGAGGAGATTCTTGATAGATTCCATGTCTTGATGCTCAAGTTGTCCAGTATCGGGGACACGACTAAGTACTTAGTTTCTTCCTTCTGCAGAGGTGGTGCACTTTCCCCACAAGACTTGATTTTCACCAAGACAGGACCTTTCAGAAGCCTACCCTTAGACCAGAATGGACGCGCTCCAAACCTATCAATCCCCTACCACCAACTGTCCATTTGGCTAAGTTATTGCAACCTATATGATCCATGCAGAGCCCATAATGCCATGTGGCTGCACTTGAAGCTTCTCAACATTTGACCTCTCAAATCTCTTTGTTCCTGGGTGGCATTTCACAAGTGAGATACACAAGGTAAACCATAGAAATGGGCCTTGTGTAACCACTCAAACAAAAACCACCAATCAATTACCAATCCATCCAGGTGTTTCATTCACTTAGTTGTTTTATTAAGCAAAAACATAATTCAAAGACTTAGAAATATTCCATAGCATGAATATAATCCACCCTTGTTTTCTACTATCTAAGCTAAGCATGATGGTAGTGGAAATCTTAACTTAGGAAAATTCTACTAAGGTTTCATCTACTAGGATTTCCCATGGCATAGTTTATACTTAGCAAAAATTCCATGCAAGTCCTACTTAAAAATAACACTAATGCATAGTGAAAATAATGGGACAAAAGTATGAAGCACCACTTGCCTTTTTGGTAGAGAATATAAGTTCACTCCTTGATCTTGCAATAGTCACACTCTTCAAATTTCACTACAATTCAATCAAGGCACAAATTCAATCTACCATTCAAGAAATTCATCACATAGAATAATAAAAACAAAGCAATGCATGCAATCATGCCAAAGATTGTTTTATTTGGAAAAGTGGTTTCTAATAGGTTATAAACATTATAAAATATCTATTGGTCATTTATAAAAGTGGTAAACCATTTGATATTAAGTTAGTGAAAATGGTCACTTTAAATCATTTTTGTTTTGTTAGAAATGATTTAACCAAAGTAATAATTTCTAGTGTTTGACAAATATATTCCTAAACACAAATGTTAGTGTTTTATGGTAAAGTGTTTACTATTAAAACCATTTCCAAAAGGTTTTACCTATAAACCATTTTTATACCAAAGCAATATTTTAGGTTTTTGGAAATGCCTTTAAACAAGGTAATAATTTTTATTGGGTTCACCAAATATATTTTTAAATCCTAAAACTTGGTGTTTAGGGTTAGGAAGTTTAAATCTAATCATTTTCCAAAGGTTTTATTCAAAGAGCATTTTTAACACATAAACAATATTTTTTTATTTGTCTAGAAATGTTCTAATTCAAAGATTTATTCTTTGGCTTCTCCAAATATGTTTTTCAATCCAAAAGTTGGTTTATATGGTCAGTAGGTTCAAAACAATCCATTTGCCAAAGATTTTATCCTAAAAAAATATTTCTAGAATAATTTTTATATTCAAATTATGCCTACACAAGTTTCTGTAAAAACAACCAATTTAACAGAAGCAATTTACTAAACAAAGTGAATGGTTGGAAATTAATTTTTTTGCTGATTCCATTGATATAAAATTTGTAGAATTTGGACGTGTGGATCAAAAGTTATGAATTTTGCAAAATCAAGCACTAAATAGACAAGTTTCTGTTTTCAATTTAAAAGGGTGGCCACGTGGTGTGTTCTAATTCGTCCATACCTCTTCGCACGGATCGGCCTATGCGGTGCGTTGGATCTAAAGTGGATCGCATGGATCATATCAGCGTATACCTCTTCGGGTTAGGTTCTATCGTATGCATCCGATCAAAATCCTACGGTCTAAATCGACTAACCTAAAACGGGCGATGCTGGCGGCGGTGGTTGGCGGCGGCGTGGTCAGACGGTGTCGGAGCCAGCGATACAGGAAGAAAAAGATACATGGGAGAGGCTCACCGAGGTCACCGTGGAGAAGGGATGCTTGATGTGTGCTCGGTTGTCAAAGGGACGCTCGGAGTTGATCTTAATCGCTCGCCGGAGTTGCCTTCGGGCTCGGGTGCGCTTAGATGTCGTTGAAGGCGAGACTACGGATCATGCCATGGCAAGCAAACGGTGTCTTTATATGCTCAGGAGAACGTTGAGTGCTCTAGTGTAAATGAGGGGGAGAGGCGCGGTCAGAATTTACCAGGGGAACTCGTCGGAGTCGAGGCAGTGGACGGCGACGATCGGCTCTCGTCGTTGCCGAGGTTCTGGGGCACGCGAGTGTGAGATGAGGGTGCTGGCAGGTGCGCACGGGAGAGGCGGGATCGATTGGTCGAAGGGGCAAGGCGCGGTCTGGGATCGCCGGAATTCGTCGGTGAGCTCGTCGGAGGCAGTGACGGTGCGGGTGGAAATTCTCGCAGCCTAGGGGCTCCGATGGCGTGGCGTCTGGGAGGGAAGACAGGGAAGAGAGGGGCGATTAAGAGGGTGTGGTCACGGACGGGATTTACTCACGCATTCAAGGGGATTTAATCGGATTCATCAACGGAAGAAACGGCCAGGGAGGGGGCGAGGTCAGCGCGCGAGGAAGAAGATGACTGGGAGGTAGTCTCGCTTCATCGGTGAGAGAGAGAGGGGAAGGTGGGGTCCAGACGTCAGGGGTGGTGCGGGTGTGTGTCTAGGGAGAAAACGTTTCGAGGAAGAAAACGAAGGTGGCTCCGTGTTGGGTTGGACTGGGCCAGATGGGCTAGTTGGCTTCCTTTCCATTTTTTTGTTCTGTTTCATTTTTCTTTTTCTGTTTTCATTTTTCTGTTTTGATTTTGTTTAAATGATTTCAACCTTGTTTGAATTCAAAAAAATTTCAAATGTTCAGTATATTTCCATATTGTTTAAACATGTATTTTAAATACCATTTTAGGAATAATTCTTTTATTCTTCTTATGGTTTTATTCTTTATTTAAATAAGCATTTGCCATTATTCAAATAAGATTAAATATATTTTCAAATTCTTTATTTGAATTATAATTTTCACTAAACCCTTTCAGTGGGTTTTATTTATTTTAATAGGGTGTCAAATATTTCACCATGAAGTATTTAAAGTATTTCCATATGTTTTATTAATCATTTTCAATTTGGGTAATTGTTTTTATTCCAATAAAATCCCATATGGTTTTTTTTAATTCCATAAATTTTATTTAGATAATTTATTTGATTCCATTTAAGTTAATTAAATAACATTTATTCCACTTGGGTAAATTCCAATTATTATTTTCCCATGATTTAATTAATCATTTCTATTAGGGATTTTATCTTTAATCAAAAGGAATAGAATTTAGTTAATGCCATATTATTTTTTTGAATATTCTTTATCCTTTTATTTTGGACTTGGATTATATTTATTCCATTTTCTTATGGACTTGGCCAAGATTTAATTTGGCTTCTAAATATTCCTTATTTATTTATTTATTTCTTTAATTATCTTATAAAATCCATATCTTTTTATTTAAAGATCCAAATTTGGTGATTCCAATTTGAAAATTGTTATTGAATATTTGTTTATCCTATTATATCTCTTTAGGATTAATTTGATCATAATTGGGTATGGATTTCAGATAGGAGTTTTATTAGCCTTGAATTTTAATTACTTTATCTTATTAACTTCATAAGATTTTATCTATGGTTCCAAATTAAGTGAAAAAAAATTCTATGGTTTTTTAATATTTTTATTTATCATTCTTTATCATTTATAAATGCTTGTTCACAAAATGTTTATATGGATCAAATCCATGGTCTTAGAATAATCTTGGAAATGTTTTTATTCCATTAGGGTTTTGGGTTTTGGTTTATTTTCCAAGTGTTCAAATTTCAAGATGCATTTATGAAGAATGCATTTCACTTGATTTGAATTTAGTTGGATTCAAACTTTATTCAAAGTTTGTTCAAGATGGGTTTTAATGTTTCCACTTTAAAACAAAAGTTTCTTTTCACCCTAAATTTCAACAATTTTTTATTTTATTTATTTATTTTTCACATTTCAAAATTTGGAAAATTTTGGGATGTGACAGGCTACCACCCTTAAAAGAAATCTCGTCCCGAGATTTGGGAAGGCTAGAGGTTACAAGTTGGCTTCAAGGCAACTAGGGTACTACCACCCTTAAAAATTTTCCACTAGATTACATCTTGCTTGGTTGGGATCTTGATGAAACTTCTCTGGGCAGACATATGCATAGTGTCCTTTGTTTTCACACTTGAAACATGTGACAAGGCTGAGATCCTTCATAGGATTGTTTGTCTTGTACCTCATCTTCTGGACAATTGCTTGCATAATGTCCTTGGTTTCCACAATTGTAACATGTGACAAGGTTGAGTTCTTCACGTATCTTCTGTGGACAAGTTGATACATAATGGCCTAGATCTTTGTAGTTGTTGCACCACACTTGGCTAATTTCCTTATACTTCTTCTTCTTTTCTGGACATTAATTGGCATAGTGTCCCATCTCTTTGCAATTGCAACATTGCACTTGGCTTTTGTCCTTCTTCTTCTTGGGTTTCTCCAAAGCTAGGAGTTCTTCTAGTTCATGTTCTTCATATCTCACCTCAAAGGTGGGAAAGTCTCCTTGTTTCCTTAATCGTTTCCTTGGATAGTACATATGTTTCTTCTTCTATCCATCAATGTGAGTCATAGTGCATGGAGGTGCAAGCTGAGATTTTCCTTTGTCTTCATCCTTCTTGGTAGAAGTTGTTTCCTCATGGGGGTTTCCAAACTTTTCATGCACTCCACCTTGTTTCCTTTGTTGAACTATAGAATATATGGGGCATTGGATAGGGACATGATTATTTCCTTCACATAGGAAAAAAGTCACTTGAGAAGTGGGGCATTGTTTAGTTGGATGTTTCTCTTCTCAATTAGGGCATTGATCTTCATGCTCTTTGGAAGTGTGATCCATGTCTCCACAGATATTGCAAGCTTGAGTTCCTTCTATAATATCATCCTTGGCATTATTGTTGTCACAAACTCCTTGGGAAAGGTTGTCTTTCATGTTGATCATGTGAGTGGTCATCCCTTGCATTAATTGAGATTGATTTTCCAAAAACTTTTGCAAGGTTGGGTCTAACTCATTGTAGTTGGCTAGAAACTAAGTTGTCATCTGATTCAAATGGGTTTGGTTTACTAGTAGTTGTTCTCTCATGTGCATCTCTTGGTTGTTGTTGTCACCGTTCTTGATGTTGGAGTTTCTTGGAGTAGTCATCTGTTTGGGTTGGATTGGGATTAGAATAGGCAAAGATTTCCAAGGAAACAATACTAATCACACACATCACAATTCACACAAGCAATGTGCAAGCAATCATAAACAACATTCCAATCAAAAAACAAAGTTCAAGCACATTATTAGGCAACAAAATATTTTTTCTACACCACATAAGTTGGTGGGTTTAAACTAATCATTAGTATGGTTGTACAACTATATGGTTTATTTGAGATCATTCCATTCTTCTTGGTTGTTCCTTCTTGAACAAGATAATTGTATCCTTGTAGAAATTCTTATATCTTGGCCACGAAACTTCAAAGGTGATGATGGTTCCTTCTAAGTTGTGTTTCCTTAGTCTTCAAGTCTTGAGTAATATTTCTTGACTCACTTGTAGTCCTTAGTGATATCCAAGTTGAAGTCCTTGGTGAAAATAAAGTTGATTCATTGATGATGTTGAAGTTGAAGTCATTTCAGTTGGTGAAGTCCCTTGCTCATGTTGAAGTCTTTGCTCATGGTTGAGGTCCTTCTCCATCAAGTTTGAAAAGGAAGAGATGTACAATCAAAAACAAAAGGTTGAGGAAATAATTTACAAGATTGTTTGTAAATAAGTTTTGGAACAAATACAACTCCTATTTTTCTAGGGGATTTGTCCAATCCTAGGGTTACAATCCTACAGGCAACACAGTGCTCTGATACCATCTGTAGAGGGCCCAACCTTTAATAAGGTAGATATCCCTGTGTTTACAATGCTAGTCCCTGGATCAATAGCTAGCATCCATAGTTAAGATGTAATACCAAGAAACAAAGGTCATAATACTGTAGGGTTCGCAGCATAGAAAACAAAAAAATTTCCTACGATGTGAACTATATACCAAGATCTATCTACTAGATACAAACAACAGGCGGATGTATATCCGTAGAGAACATACCCTTGAAGACCGACAAAGCTTAACGAGTTCAACTCATGGTTGATGTAGACGATCTCTTGCCGATCTCAAGATCGAGAGGAAGTCCTAGCGCCGCAAATCAGCAGCGCATCCGTGCTCGCACACACGTTCGAGGCACCGAGCAACCTCCGCCTCCTCGCTCCAGCGATGCAGCGGAAGCACAACTCTTTCTTGCCGAATAGCCACCAGGAACATGTATCTCGCTAGTCCGAGACCATGGGGGATAAATTCTAGAGGGGGAGAGAGATCCTTCACGAGGAGGTGTGAGAGACAAGTGAGGAGGGGGGCTCCTTTTATAGGAGGAGGGGGGGAACCCCAAGGGGGTGGCCGGCGCATGGGGATGCCCCCTTGCCCTCCCCTCTTCATGTGGGTGGACACTCCACTCACAAATCTCCTTTAAATTCCCTCCACTCAAAAGTCCACTCAAATTCCCATTAAATTTCCACCAAATTTAATGCAAACTCTCATTAAATAAAACTATTTTATTTTATTCAGAATTTTTTCAATTACTTTAATGACAAACATTCGCAAATAACCCCTTGCTAGAATTCTATTTCACATGCATAACCACTTTATGCAATTTCACCCGAAAACCTATTTCGGTATCTAGTGAAATAAATTCCCGCGCTTGTTCATTCTTTCGGCATGAAACATTTGCTCCAATTGGATGTCGGTGTCTATTAAGTGTGTCACCCTACGGTTCGTGAATAATGCAGACATGATCGAGACCCCTCTCGGATCAATAATCAGAAGCGGGATCTGGAGACCCATACTGACTCCCACACATTCAACGATGACTTTCTTGTGATCGTCGGAACCTTTTACGCTAGTATCTTAATCCCTTTGTTTCACGATATATTACATGTCCGAGATTCGATCATCGGTATCTCCATACCTAGTTTGATCTCGTTACCAACATGCACTCTTTTCTCGTTCCTGTGATATAACATTCTAGTGATCAAATCACTTGCTTGCAATCTAATCAATGTGATATCACCGAGAGGGCCCAGAGTATATCTATCCGTCATCGGGATGAACAAATTCCACTCTCGATCCATGAGCCTCAACATAACACTTTATTAGTTCTAAATCGATCTTTATAATCACCCTGTTACGGTGTGACGTTTGATGTTATCAAGAAACTCTTCCGGTGTTAGTGCTTGACATGATCTCATGGTCTAGGGATTAGGATCACTTCGTAAGTTGTTATAGCAATATAAACTCAATGACTTTGATCGTAATGCTATACTTCGGATGAATGTTCATCACACCATTACACTAATGTTGTGATCCCGTTATTAACAACATCCAATGTCCATGATCAGGAAACCTTGATCATCTTGTTAATCAACGAGCTAGTTTATGAGAGAGGCATAACTAGGAACTTTCTGTTTGTTTATTAAACACACATGTATTAACGTTTCCGTATTAATACAATTATAGCATGCAAAATAAACATCTATCATATACTTGGAATACATATAATAAACACTTTATTATTTCCTCTCAGGGCATATTCCCTTCAGTCTCCCACTTGCACTAGAGACAATAATATAGTTACATAGTGATAAATCTAACACCCATTGAGTTCTGGTGTTGATCATGTTTTTCTCTAGGGAGAGTTTTAGTCAACGGATCTGCTACATTGAGATCCGTATGTACTTTACAAATCTTTATATCTCCATCCTTGACATGCTCGCGGATGGAGTGAAACCGGCGCTTAATATGCTTGGAATGCTTGTGAGACCTTGGCTCTTTGGCATTGGCAATGGCACCATTGTTGTCACAATAGATCACCACTGGGTCCAACGTGTTTGCCACCACTCCTAGTTCGGATATGAACTCCTTCATCCAAACTGCTTCCTGAGCCGCTTCTTAAGAAGCAACATATTCGGCCTCCGTTGTTGATCCCGCTACCACAGGTTGTTTGGAGCTCCTCCAACTAACCGCTACGCCATTCATGAGAAATACGTATCCGGATTGAAACTTAGAGTCATCCGGATCGGTGTCAAAGCTAGCGTCGACATAACACTTAGCGACGAGCTCTTCTTCACCTCCATATACAAGAAACATATCCTTAGTTCTTCGTAAGTACTTAAGGATATTCTTGACCGCTATCCAGTGTTCCGAACCTGGATCCGATTGGTACCTACTAGTCAAACTAATAGCATGTGCCACATCCGGTCTTGTACATAGCATGGCGTACATTATAGAGCATATGGCTGAAGCATAGGGGACTTTGTCCATTATCTCTCTTTCTTCCGCCGAAGCCGGACTTTGAGTCTTAATCAATGTCTTGCCTTGCAACATAGGTAAGAACCCCTTCTTACTTCCGTCCATTTTAAACTTCTTTAAAATCTTATCAAGGTATGTACTTTGTGATAGCCCTATTAGGCGCCTAGATCTATCTCTATAGATCTTTATGCCTAATATGTATGACGCTTCACCTAGGTCCTTCATTGAAAATTTGCTTTTTAGATAACTTTTAACACTGTTTAAAAGATCTATATAATTTCCGATCAATAATATGTCATCCACATATAATATCAGAAATGCCACATTGCTCCCACTTACTTTCTTGTAAATACAAGCTTCTCCATAAGTTTGGACAAATCCAAACTCTTTGATCACCTCATAAAAGCGGAGATTCCAACTTCCTGATGCTTGCTTCAATCCATAGATGGATCGCTGAAGCTTGCACACCTTGTTTGTTGGAATTATGCCCTAGAGGCAATAATAAAGATGTTACTATTATAATTCTTGTTCATGATAAAGTTTATATTCCATGCTAGAATTGTATTAAGCGGAAACATTAATACTTGTGTGGTTTGTAAACAACACCGTGTCCCTAGTATGCCTCTATGGACTAGCTCATTGATCAATGATGGTTAAGGTTTCCTAACCATAGACATGAGTTGTCAATTGATAATGAGATCATATCATTGGGAGAATGATATGATGGACAGACCCAAACTAAGCGAAGCAATTAGATCGTTTCATCGTGTTAATCTTTGCGAAGCTTTTCCTATGTCAAATATTGTATTCCTTAGACCATGAGATAATACAACTCCCTGGTACCGGAAGAAAGCTTTGAGGTCATCAAACGTCATCCTATGAGAGGGTGATCATAAAGGTGTCTCTCAGGTGATCGGAAAGTATCTGTTGGGTTGTATGTATCGAGATAGAATTTGTCCCTCCCAAGTCGGAGAGATATACTTCGGGCCCACTCGGTAATCGATATCAACACCGCTTGCAAGCATGTGGTTAAGGAGTTAATCACAAAGTGATATCGGATTACGGAACGAGTAAAGTACTTGCTGTGAACGAGATTGAACTAGGTATGACGGTACCGACGATCGAATCTCGGGCAAGTAAAATATCGCGAGACGAAGGGAATATATATATATGGGATTGATTGAATCCTGGCATCGTGGTTCATCCGATATGATCATCGATGAATGTGTGGGAGTCAATATGGGTGCCCAGACCCCGCTGTTGATTATTGATAGAAGATCATGTCTGCATATTCTCGAACCCGCAGGGTCACACACTTAACGTATCTCGACGCTAGGATAGATTGGATAATTGTTTTATGAATTTTTGTTCAGAGTCTCGGATGGGATCCGGGATATCACGAGAGGTTCCGGAATGGTCCAGAGAATAAGATTCATATAAGGCAGTGCAGTTTTTGGAGTAAGTTTTTGGAGTTCGGAATTGTTCCGGGTTAATCGGTATTGTACCGAAAGCTTCTAGAACCTTCCGGAAGGGGACCAACGTGGCCCCACCTTCCGGGAGGGGGCATGGGCCTATGAGGGAGTGTCCTGGCCGCATTGGGCCAGGGGCACAAGGCCCCATAGGGCCCAGCCGATCCTAGATAAGTTTAAACTCGTTTAAACTAGAGATAGGATTTCTAGATAAGGGAGAGTTTAAATTGTTTAAACTAGAGATAGGCTTGGAGGAGGGGCAAGGGCTGGCCGCCCCCCTCTATATATAGAGGGGTGGTGCGCCCCTCCCCCCACACACCTTCCTCCAAGCCCTAGCTGCCTTGCTACCTTCCTCTCTCCATCCCGACTGTTTGTAGGCGAAGCCCTGCAGCAGAAATTCTCCACCATATACACCACGCCGTCGTGTTGTAGATCCAATCTATCTCTCCACCATACTCGCTGGTCCGAGGAAGGAGGAGACGTCGAGGTGCTGCACGTGTGCATCTCACGGAGGCACCGCCACTTGTGGTGCTAGATCGGATCGGATCGCGAGGAGGAGAAGCGAGTACGACTACATCACCCACATTCCGACGAACGTTCCGCTGTGCGAATCTTCAAGGGTATGAAGATCTAATCCAATCTCTCTCGTTTTTTGCATCTCCTAGATTAGATCTTGGCTTTCCCTCTGTTCGCTCCGTAGAATTTTTTTGATTTACTATGCCGCGAAACCCTTCAGTGGTATCAGAGCTAGATCTATGCGTAGATGTGTTTCACGAGTAGAACGCAACATGGCTGTTGCGGGCGTTGATGTTTTCTGTTGCAAGCCTCTTGTTTGTGTTCTTCTTATGATGCGGGATAGTGAGATTGAAGCGGTCCAGGCCAACCTTACGCGACGTCGTTCGCGAGACCGGCTCCGCACTTGATGTGTGGCTTGTTCCACACATGCGGCTGGTGGATGTCAGTTTCTCTCACTATAGTTGTCATGGGATTAACACCGGAGTTTGGCAACCATAATATCACCGTTCTGGCTTTCCGTAGGTAAGAATCGTTCTTAGCATCTACTCCCATAAGCCACGTAAAACATGCAACAACAAAGTAGAGGTGTCTAACTTGTTTTTGCAGGGAGTGTTTTCTGTGATATGGTATGGCCCAAGATGTGATGTGTATATTGTATGCGATGATCATGTTTTGTAATGTTTCACGACTTGCATGTCGATGAGTACACAACCGGCAGGAGCCATATGGTTGTCTTTATAATTGTGTATGACCTGCGAGTCAACTTCTTATACGCCATGTAATAGCTTTACTTTATCGCTAAGTAGTTAGCAATAGTTGTAGTTGCTATTCGTGGTGGAGGCAATCATGGTGGAGTGATGGAGATCATGCCGGAACGCACAAGATGGAGATCATTGCGCGAGGATTGGCTATACCATGTCACATAAAGTTATATGCATGTGATGTTTATCCCTTTATGTATCTTATTATGCTTAGATCGCGACGGTAGCATTATAAGATGATTCCTCACTTAAAGATCAAGATAAAAACTGTGTTCTCCCCAAGTATGCACCGTTGCGAAAGTTCGTCGTTTCCAAGCATCACGTGATGATCGGGTGCTATAGACTCTACGCTCACATACAACAGGTGCAAGCCAGTTTTTGCACACGCGGAAATACTTGGGTCTAGCTTGACGAGCCTAGCATGTACAGACATGGCCTCGGAACACAAGAACCGAAAGGTTAAGCATGAGTCATATGAATGATATGATCGACACTTTGTTGTCCACCATTGAAACCACATCTCTTCTCGTGATGATCGGATTAGGTGTGGTGAATTTGGATCGTGTTCACTAAACAACTTGAGGGATGTTGATTTTAGTGGGAGTTCATCTAGTAATTTGATTAAGTTGAACTATTTATCATGAACATAGCCTAAATTGTACTTGCAAATACTGTAGATCACATGGCCAAATCCAACTTCAACTTCAACGTTTTTGCTGAGAAGGAAAAGCTTAGAAACAATGGGTCTAACTTCACCAATTGGTTCCGCAATCTAAGAATCATTCTGTCTGGCGGACAAAAGGACTATGTCCTTGGTAAAGCGTTAGGTGACCCCCCTGTTGCAACTGCGCCGGCTGATGAGAAAGCTGTCTATCAGTCATGCAAAGATGATTATGGTGTGATTAAGAGCACCATGTTGTTTGGTATGGAACCGGAGCTTCAAAATCGTTTTGAAGAGTATCCCGGGCCCTTCGAGATTCTCGAGGAGCTGTAAACCATGTTTCAGACTCAGGCCCGTTCTGAGAGATATGAGATCTCCGAGAAGTTCTTTAACTGCAAGATGGAGGAAGGGAGTTCCGTTAGTGAGCACGCCATAAAGATGTCGGGCTACACTCAACGCCTTGAGCAACTGGAATGCACGATTCCAGAGGAGCTCAAGATTGACAGGGTTCTGCAATCACTCCCTCCCAGCTACAAAAGTTTTGTAGTGACTCATAATCAGATTGGCTCCACTGATACGATCACCGAGCTCTTCGCAAAGCTGAAGGCTGCGGAAGTGGACATCAAGAAGGATAATCACGTATTGATGGTCAACAAGCCCTCCTTTAAGAAAGGTAAGGGAGCAAAGAAGCCCTTCAAGAAGGGCGGCGGCAAGCGCAATGCCCCTGCTGAGAAGAAGCTCAGGTCTGGTCCCAAGCCAGACACTGAGTGCTTCTATTGCAAGGACAAGGGTCACTGGAAGCGCAACTGTCCGAAATACTTAGCGGACAAGAAGGCTGGCACCATCAAAGGTATATTTGATATACATGTTATTGATGTTTTCCTTACTAGCCCTCGTTGTAGTGCCTGGGTATTTGATACCGGTTCAGTTGCTAATATTTGTAACTCGAAACAGGAGCTACGGAATAGACGGCGGCTTGCGAGGGATGAGGTGACGATGCGCGTTGGCAACGGATCAAGAGTTGATGTGATGGCCGTCGGCACGCTCTCCTTAGTTTTACCTTCGGGGTTAGTTTTAAACCTTAATAAGTGTTATTATGTGCCTACGTTGAGCATGAACATTATTTCTGGATCGTGTTTATTGCAAGACGGTTATTCATTTAAATCGGAGAATAATGGTTGTTCTATTTATATGAGTAACATATTTTATGGTCATGCACCTCTTGTAAATGGTTTATTTCTTCTAAATCTCGAAAGGGATGAAACACACATCCATAACATTGAGTCTAAGAGATGCAAAGTAGATAGTGATAATACTACTTATTTGTGGCACTGTCGTCTAGGTCATATTGGTGTAAAGCGCATGAAGAAACTCCATTCTGATGGACTTTTGGAGTCTCTTGATTTTGAATCATTTGACACATGCGAACCATGCCTCATGGGCAAGATGATCAAAACCCCGTTCTCCGGTATGATGGAGCGAGCAACGGACTTGTTGGAAATCATACATACCGATGTATGCGGACCGATGAGTGTTTCGACGCGCGGTGGATATCGCTATTTTCTCACTTTTACCGATGACTTAAGTAGATATGGGTATATCTATTTAATGAAACATAAATCTGAAACATTTGAAAAGTTCAAGGAATTTCAGAATGAAGTGGAGAACCATCGTAATAGAAAGATTAAGTTTCTACGATCCGATCGTGGGGGCGAATATTTGAGTTATGATTTTCTCACGCATCTTAAAGCAAGTGGAATCGTTTCACAACTCACGCCACCCGGAACACCACAGCGCAATGGTGTGTCTGAACGCCGGAATCGAACCCTATTAGATATGGTCCGATCAATGATGTCTCTTACTGATTTGCCGTTATCATTTTGGGGTTATGCATTAGAAACCGCTGCATTCACTTTAAATAGGGATCCATCTAAATCCGTTGAGACGACACCGTATGAACTGTGGTTTGGTGCTAAACCTAAGTTGTCGTTTCTTAAAGTTTGGGGATGCGAAGCTTACGTCAAGAAGTTGATGCCGGACAAGCTCGAACCCAAAGCGGAGAAATGCGTCTTCATAGGATACCCTAAGGAAACTATTGGGTATACCTTCTATCACAGAACCGAAGGCAAAGTGTTTGTCGCAAAGAACGGTTCCTTTCTTGAGAAGGAGTTTCTCTCGAAAGAAGTGAGTGGGAGGAAAGTAGAGCTAGACGAGGTTATTGAACCTTCTCTTGAATTGGAGAGTAGCGAAGCACCTGAAATTGTTCCAGTGCCGCCTGCACCAACAATAGAGGAAGCTAATGACAAGGATCATGAAGCTTCGGACGATGCTGCTACTGAACGTCGCAGGTCGACAAGGTCGCGTGCCCCTCCTGAGTGGTATGGCAACCCTGTCTTGACTGTCTTGTTAGTAGAAGACAGTGAACCTACGAACTATGAGGAAGCGATGATGAGCCCAGACTCTGAGAAATGGCTGGAAGCCATGAAATCTGAATTGGGATCCATGAGCGAAAACCAAGTATGGACTTTGGTGGATCCTCCTAGCGACCGAAAGGCCGTTGAGTGCAAATGGATATTCAAGAAGAAAACGGACGCGGATGGTAATGTTACCGTCTATAAAGCACGGCTTGTCGCAAAAGGTTTTCGACAAGTTCAAGGTGTTGACTACGATGAGACTTTCTCTCCCGTAGCGATGTTTAAGTCCATTCGGATTTTATTAGCAATTGCTGCGTTTCATGATTATGAAATATGGCAGATGGATGTCAAGACTGCTTTCCTCAATGGGAACATTGATGAAGAGTTGTATATGATGAAACCCGAAGGTTTTGTCGATCCTAAGGATGCTAGTAAAGTATGCAAACTTCAGCGTTCCATTTATGGACTGAAGCAAGCAACTCGGAGTTGGAACCTTCATTTTGATCAAGTGATCAAGAGCTTTGGATTTGTTCCAAATTGCTACGAAGCTTGTATCTACAAGAAAGTGAGTGGGAGCTCGGTGACGTTTCTGGTACTATATGTGGATGACATATTGATTATTGGAAATGACATCAACATGCTTAACGATGTGAAGAGTTATTTGAACAAGTGTTTTTCAATGAAAGACCTAGGTGAAGCTGCTTATATATTGGGCATCAAAATCTATAGAGATAGACAAAGACGCCTGATAGCTTTAAGCCAGAGTACATACCTAGACAAAGTTCTGAAAAGGTTCAGAATGGATAAGGCAAAGAAAGGTTCAGTGCCTATGTTGTCAGGTAAGATATTGAGCAAGGCTCAGTGTCCAGCTACGGTAAATGATAGGGAAGCTATGAGCAAAGTGCCTTATGCCTCGGCCATAGGTTCCATCATGTATGCCATGCTGTGTACTAGACCGGATGTGTCCAATGCTCTTAGTTTGACGAGCAGATATCAAAGTGATCCAGGAGTGGAACACTGGACAGCCGTGAAGAACATCCTAAAGTACCTAAATAGAACTAAAGAAATGTTCTTAGTCTATGGGGGTGATGAACAGCTTGTCGTAAAAGGTTACGTCGACGCTAGTTTCGACACCGACAAGGATGATTCCAAATCTCAGACAGGATACGTTTATATTTTGAATGGAGGAGCTGTGAGCAGGAGAAGCTGCAAGCAAAGCGTGATCGCGGGATCTACAGTAGAAGCGGAATACATGGCTGCTGCAGAAGCGTCAAGTGAAGGAGTTTGGATCAGAAACTTCATCACTGAGCTTGGTGTGGTTCCAAGTGCATTGGACCCACTGGAGATATTGTGTGACAACACTGGCGCCATAGCACTCGCTAAGGAACCAAGATATCATCCAAAGACCAAGCATATTAACCGCAAGTTTCATATAATCCGAGATTATATAGCAGATGGAGATCTGAAGATTAGCAAAGTACATACGGATCTGAATGTCGCAGATCCATTGACTAAACCTCTTCCACGTGTAAAACATGATCAACACCTCAGTGCCATGGGTGTGAGATTGTTGCCAGATGTAAACTAGATTATTGACTCTAGTGCAAGTGGGAGACTGTTGGAATTATGCCCTAGAGGAAATAATAAAGATGTTATTATTATAATTCTTGTTCATGATAAAGTTTATATTCCATGCTAGAATTGTATTAAGCGGAAACATTAATACTTGTGTGGTTTGTAAACAACACCGTGTCCCTAGTACACCTCTATGGACTAGCTCATTGATCAATGATGGTTAAGGTTTCCTAACCATAGACATGAGTTGTCAATTGATAATGAGATCATATCATTGGGAGAATGATATGATGGACAGACCCAAACTAAGCGAAGCAATTAGATCGTTTCATCGTGTTCATCTTTGCGAAGCTTTTCCTATGTCAAATATTGTATTCCTTAGACCATGAGATAATGCAACTCCCTGGTACCGAAAGAAAGCTTTGAGGTCATCAAACGTCATCCTATGAGAGGGTAATCATAAAGGTGTCTCTCAGGTGATCGGAAAGTATCTGTTGGGTTGTATGTATCGAGATGGAATTTGTCCCTCCCAAGTCGGAGAGATATACTTCGGGCCCACTCGGTAATCGATATCAACACCGCTTGCAAGCATGTGGTTAAGGAGTTAATCACAAAGTGATATCGGATTACGGAACGAGTAAAGTACTTGCTGTGAACGAGATTGAACTAGGTATGACGGTACCGACGATCGAATCTCGGGCAAGTAAAATATCGCGAGACGAAGGGAATATATATATGGGATTGATTGAATCCTGGCATCGTGGTTCATCCGATATGATCATCGATGAATGTGTGGGAGTCAATATGGGTGCCCAGACCCCGCTGTTGATTATTGATAGAAGATCATGTCTGCATATTCTCGAACCCGCAGGGTCACACACTTAACGTATCTCGACGCTAGGATAGATTGGATAATTGGTTTTTGAATTTTTGTTCGAAGTCTCGGATGGGATCCGGGATATCACGAGAGGTTCCGGAATGCATGGTCCGGAGAATAAGATTCATATAAGGCAGTGCAGTTTTTGGAGTTCGGAATTGTTCCGGGTTAATCGGTATTGTACCGGAAGCTTCTAGAACCTTCCGGAAGGGGACCAACGTGGCCCCACCTTCCGGGAGGGGGCATGGGCCTATGAGGGAGTGTCCTGGCCGCATTGGGCAAGGGGCACAAGGCCCCATAGGGCCCAGCCGATCCTAGATAAGTTTAAACTCGTTTAAACTAGAGATAGGATTTCTAGATAAGGGAGAGTTTAAATTGTTTAAACTAGAGATAGGCTTAGAGAAGGGGCAAGGGCTGGCCGCCCCCCCCTCTATATATAGAGGGGTGGTGCGCCCCCTCCCCCCACACACCTTCCTCCAAGCCCTAGCTGCCTTGCTACCTTCCTCTCTCCATCCCGACTGTTTGTAGGCGAAGCCCTGCAGCAGAAATTCTCCACCATATACACCACGCCGTCGTGTTGTAGATCCAATCTATCTCTCCACCATACTCGCTGGTCCGAGGAAGGAGGAGACGTCGAGGTGCTGCACATGTGAATCTCACGGAGGCACCGCCACTTGTGGTGCTAGATCGGATCGGATCGCGAGGAGGAGAAGCGAGTACGACTACATCACCCACGTTCCGACGAACGTTCCGCTGTGCGAATCTTCAAGGGTATGAAGATCTAATCCAATCTCTCTCGTTGTTTGCATCTCCTAGATTAGATCTTGGCCTTCCCTCTGTTCGTTCCGTAGAAATTTTTTGATATACTATGCCGCGAAACCCTTCATTGTTAGCATCCTTAGGATCGACAAAACCCTTTGGTTGTATCATATACAACTCTTCTTCAATATTACCATTGAGAAACGCGGTTTTGACATCCATCTGCCATATCTCATATTCGAAATATGCAGCAATTGCTAACACAATCCTAACTGACTTTAGCATCGCTACGGGAGAGAAAGTCTCATCGTAGTCAACTCCTTGAATTTTTCGAAACCCCTTTACGACAAGTCGAGCTTTATAGACGGTCACATTACCATCAGCATCAGTTTTCCTTTTGAAAATCCATTTGTTCTCCACGGCCTTTCGGTCGTGAGGTAATTCCACCAAGTTCCAAACTTGATTTTCATACATGGATTCCATCTCGGATTTCATGGCTTCTAACGATTTGTTGGAATCCGGGCTCATCATCGCTTCTTCATACGTCGCAGGGTCATCATTTTCATCAACCATGAAATTCATGACAGGATTTCCGTACAGCTCGGGAGCTGCACGCGTCCTGTTTGACCTGGGAGGTTCGGTAGTACTCTCTTTCGGAGTTTCATGATCATTATCATTAGTTCCCTCTTCAACAGGTGGAGCCAACTCCGGAACAACTTCCGGCGCTGCGCTACTCGCCATACTTTGAAGAGAAGGTTCCACAACCTCTTCGAGTTCTACCTTCCGACTACAAACACCTTTCGCGAGAAACTCTTTCTCTAGAAAGGATCCATTCTTGGCAATAAAAACCTTGCCCTCGGATCTGTGATAGAAGGAATACCCAATAGTTTCTTTAGGGTATCCTATGAAGACGCATTTTTCCGCTTTGGGTTCGAGTTTATCCGGTTGAAGTTTCTTCACATAAACATCGCATCCCCAAACTTTAAGAAATGACAGCTTAGGTTTGTTTCCAAACCACAATTCATACGGTGTCTTTTCAACGGATTTAGATGGTGCCCGATTTAAAGTGAATGTAGCAGTTTCTAGTGCATAACCCCAAAATGACAACGGCAAGTCCGTCAGAGACATCATAGATCGAACCATATCTAATAAAGTACGATTACGACGTTCCGACACACCATTTCGCTGTGGTGTTCCGGCAGGTGTGAGTTGTGAAACAATTCCACACTCTTTCATGTGAGTGCTGAACTCGTAACTTAGATACTCACCTCCACGGTCGGACCGTAGAAATTTGATCTTTCTATTACGATGATTTTCCACTTCATTCTGAAATTCCTTGAACTTTTCAAAGGTTTCAGACTTGTGTTTCATCAAGTATATATAACCGTATCTACTCAAATCATCCATGAAAGTAACAAAATAACGATATCCACCTCGCGCCGACACACTCATTGGACCACATACATCAGAATGTATGATTTCCAATAAATCTGTCGCCCATTCCATTGAACCGAAAAACGGCGTTCTAGTCATCTTGCCCATAAGGCATGGCTCACATGTATCAAATGATTCATAATCAAGTGATTCCAAAAGTACATCCGAATGGAGCTTCTTCATGCGTTTAACGCCAATATGACCTAGACGGCAGTGCCACATATATGCGGATATATCATCATTAAGTTTAATCCTTTTAGCATCAACATTATGAATATGTGTAACATTATCATCGAGATCTAATAGAAATAAACCATTCATCATCGGTGCATGACCATAAAATATTTCATTCATATAAATGGAACAACCATTGTTCTCGGATTTAAATGAATAACCACTTCGCATCAAACACGATCCAGATACAATGTTCATGCTCAGTGCAGGCACCAGATAACATTTATTCAAGTTTATAACTAATCCCGATGGTAAGTGGAGAGGCAGCGTTCCGACGGCGATCACATCAACGCTTGATCCATTGCCGACATGCACCTTGACCTCACCCCTTGCTAGCGATCGCTTGTTCCGCAGCCCCTGATTCGAGTTACAAATATTAGCAGCTGAACCGGTATCAAATACCCAGGTGCTACTTCGAGCACTAGTCAAGTACACATCAATAACATGTATATCATATATACCTTTGTTTGCCTTGCCGGCCTTCTTGTCTGCCAGATACTTGGGGCAGTTGCGCTTCCAGTGGCCAGTCCCCTTACAATAGTAGCACTCGGAATCAGACTTAGGTCCAACTCGGGGTTTCTTTTCAGGCGCGGCAACAGGCTTGCCTCCCTTACTTCCCTTCCGTTTTCCCTTCTTGTCTTTCTTGAAACCAGTGTTCCTATTGATCATCAACACTTGATGTTCCTTTTTGATCTCCACTTCTGCAGTTTTAAGCATTGACAGAAGCTCGGGGAGAGACTTCTTCATGCCTTGCATATTATAGTTCATCACGAAGCTCTTATAGCTAGGTGGCAGAGACTGCAGAACACGATGGATGCCTAAGTCAATGGGAATCGATATTCCCAAGGACACAAGCTTATCGGCGTAACCCGACATCTTGAGTACATGCTCACTAACGGAGCCGTGCTCTTCCATCATGCAGCTAAAGAACTTTTCTAAAGCGTTGTAGCTCTCTACAGCAGCATGTGTGTCGAAAATCATTTTCAACTCACCCATTGTATCAAATGCATTGCCGTTTTCGAAACGCTTTCGAAGTTCTGGCTCTAGCCCATACAATATGCCGCAATGAACTAAGTTGTGGTCCTCCTGACGAGTCTGATAGACATTCTTCTCCTCGTCAGGGGCATCATCTAAAGGTGGGGGGCCTAACGGCGCTTCTAGCACATATTGCTTTTGTGCAGCAGAGAGGAGAATCCTCAAATTCATGGCCCATTCGGTAAAGTTGCTATGGTTCGTTGCTAGTTTCTCTTTCTCCATGAACACATTGAAATTAAAAGCAGGTGGTGCCATCTACAACAGAATTTGTAAAGTTTAGACTAAGTGTATGATAGATTGAGTTCAACTAATCTATATTACGAATGAACTCCCACTCAAAAACGACATCCCTCGTGCCTTTTTGGTGATTACATGAACCAAATCCACTACACCAAGTCCGATCATCACGTGAGTCGGTATAGCTTCAAAGGCGAGCATCAAATGGGCATCATATCAACTATATGACTCATGCTTAACCTTTCGGACCGTGTTCCGAGGCCATGTCTGTACATGCTAGGCTCACCAAGTTAGAACCTTAGTATTCGCGTGTGTAACTGTTTTACACCCGAAATATGGTCGTGGATCCAAGAACACCCGATCATCACGTGATGTCTTGGAGCGACGAAAACATAATAGGTGCATACTAAAGGAAGAACACATTCTTATCTTGATATTTAAATGAGGGATCATCTTATTATGCTAACAAAGCGCTAAACAAGCAATATAAGATGCTATCAAACATCATATGTTTATTAGTGAAATTATATGGTTCCCGCAGATGATCTCTATCATGTGCATCGTGGTATGATCACTATCATACCTATATGTGTAAATCCAAGGTCTATGGATTTTACACGCTATGTGTGTTGTAAGAGTATCATCTCATACTTCTACTTACAACACTACCATATCATAACACTAGCCCAGCAACAATCTAAACTAGACGCCTCTAATTTATCCATTGCAAGTTTTACGTGGCTTAGGGCTTTCAAGATAGAACCGTTCTTACCTATGAACATGAACCACAACAAGGATAATCAAATTGTTGACAACTCGCTTGCAAAATAGATATTGACTATAGTAGGAGAGACAGACACCCGCTAGCCACTTATGCAAACTAGTTGCATGTCAAGCGTGGAACAGGTCTCATGTGCGAGGACATGTAAAGTTTGTCCGGGCCGCTTCATCCCACTATGCCACCAATATCCAAAATTACAACAAAGGAGCAACAACATGATCATCATCGCCCACATACTCATATGTGTACTACCCGTGTAAAGTATCTACGCATAGATCCGGCTCTGATACCACTGTAGGGTTCGCAGCATAGAAAACAAAATTTTTCCTACGATGTGAACTATATACCAAGATCTATCTACTAGATACAAACAACGGGCGGATGTATATCCGTAGAGAACATACCCTTGAAGACCGACAAAGCTTAACGAGTTCAACTCGTGGTTGATGTAGACGATCTCTTGCCGATCTCAAGATCGAGAGGAAGTCCTAGCGCCGCAAATCAGCAGCGCATCCGTGCTCGCACACACGTTCGAGGCACCGAGCAACCTCCGCCTCCTCGCTCCAGCGATGCAGCGGAAGCACAACTCTTTCTTGCCGAATAGCCACCGGGAACATGTATCTCGCTAGTCCGAGACCATGGGGGATAAATTCTAGAGGGGGAGAGAGATCCTTCACGAGGAGGTGTGAGAGACAAGTGAGGAGGGGGGATCCTTTTATAGGAGGAGGGGGGACCCCAAGGGGGTGGCCGGCGCATGGGGCTTCCCCTTGCCCTCCCCTCTTCATGTGGGTGGACACTCCACTCACAAATCTCCTTTAAATTCCCTCCACTCAAAAGTCCACTCAAATTCCCATTAAATTTCCACCAAATTTAATGCAAACTCTCATTAAATAAAACTCTTTTATTTTATTCAGAATTTTTTCAATTACTTTAATGACAAACATTCACAAATAACCCCTTGCTATAATTCTATTTCACATGCATAACCACTTTATGCAATTTCACCCGAAAACCTGTTTCGGTATCTAGTGAAATAAATTCCTGCGCTTGTTCATTCTTTCGGCATGAAACATTTGCTCCAATTGGATGTCGGTGTCTCTTAAGTATGTCACCCTACGGTTCGTGAATAATGCGGACATGATCGAGACCCCTCTCGGATCAATAATCAGAAGCGGGATCTGGAGACCCATACTGACTCCCACACATTCAACGATGACTTTCTTGTGATCGTCGGAACCTTTTACGCTAGTATCGTAATCCCTTTGTTTCACGATATATTACATGTCCGAGATTCGATCGTCGGTATCTCCATACCTAGTTTGATCTCGTTACCGACATGCACTCTTTTCTCGTTCCTGTGATATAACATTCTAGTGATCAAATCACTTGCTTGCAAGCTAATCAATGTGATATCACCGAGAGGGCCCAGAGTATATCTATCCGTCATCGGGATGAACAAATTCCACTCTCGATCCATGAGCCTCAACATAACACTTTATTAGTTCTGAATCCATCTTTATAATCACCCTGTTACGGTGTGACGTTTGATGTTATCAAGAAACTCTTCCGGTGTTAGTGATTGACATGATCTCATGGTCTAAGGATTAGGATCACTTCGTAAGTTGTTATAGCAATATAAACTCAATGACTTTGATCGTAATGCTATACTTCGGATGAATGTTCATCACACCATTACACTAATGTTGTGATCCCGTTATTAACAACATCCAATGTCCATGATCAGGAAACCTTGATCATCTTGTTAATCAACGAGCTAGTTTATGAGAGAGGCATAACTAGGAACTTTCTGTTTGTTTATTAAACACACATGTATTAATGTTTCCGTATTAATACAATTATAGCATGCAAAATAAACATCTATCATATACTTGGAATACACATAATAAACACTTTATTATTGCCTCTTAGGGAATATTCCCTTCAAATACAACTTTGTAACCAGGAATAAAATAATTCATTACATCTTACATAGCTCATTTGGCTATCTCATTACAATGCTCCAGAAATAACTATAGCATGGAGTCCTTCATCTTCAAAGTGCCACGGGCAAACATGTTGGTTGTAGACTTGTAATCCTAATCAACACACTTCACTAACATCAAACAAACCTGCAACATAATAAGTTATAGCCACAAGTGTCAATACATTTGAATTGTATGTGCAAGTGATACTATGGTAGTATAGTGGAGTCTATCATCTATATGCTTTTGTCTAAGCGGAGCTTAGGCTTTGCTTTGCTCAAAATAGATTTTCCTTATCATTTGAAAACACTAAGTTTTTGTTTGTCAAAATCACCCAAGGCATCTCCCAATAGAAATTGGTGATCCTTCAACCCTTGTTCAACCACAAGTTTTAACTTAGAAAATTGGGATGAGGAGATTCTTGATAGCTTCCATGTCTTGATGCTCAAGTTTTCCATTACCGGGGATACGGCTAAGTACTTAGTTTCTTCCTTCTGCAGAGGTGGTGCGCTTTCCCCAAAACACTTGATTTTCACCAAGACAGGACCTTTCAGAAGCCTTTCCTTAGACTAGAATGGACGCACTCCAAACCTATCAATCCCCTACCACCAACTGTCCATTTGGCTAAGTTATTGCAACCTATATGATCCAGGTAGAGCCCATAATTCCATGTGGCTGCACTTGAAGCTTCTCAACATTTGACATCTCAAATCTCTTTGTTATTGGGTGGCATTCCACAAGTGAGATACACAAGGTAAACAATAGAAATGGGCTTTGTGTAACCACTCAACCAAAAACCACCAAGCAGTTACCAATCCACCCAGGTGTTTCATTCAATTAGTTGTTTTATTAAGAAAAAAACATAAGTCAAAGACTTAGAAATATTCCATAGCATGAATATAATCCACCCTTGTTTTCTACTAGCTAAGCTAAGCATGATGGTAGTGGAAATCTTAACTTAGGAAAATTCTACTAAGGTTTCATCTACTAGGATTTCCCATGGCATAGTTTATACTTAGCAAAAATTCCATGCAAGTCCTACTTAAAAATAGCACTAATGCATAGTGAAAATAATGGGACAAAAGTATGAAGCACCACTTGCCTTTTTGGTAGAGAATATAAGTTCACTCCTTGATCTTGCAATAGTCACACTCTTCAAATTTCACTACTATTCAATCAAGGTACAAATTCAATCTACCATTCAAGCAATTCATCACATAGAATAATAAAAACAAAGCAATGCATGCAATCATGCCAAAGATTGTTTTATTTGGAAAAGTGGTTTCTAATAGGTTATAAATATTATAAAACATCTATTGGTCATTTATAAAAGTGGTAAAACCATTTGATATTAAGTTAGTGAAATGGTCACTTTATATCATTTTTGTTTTGTTAGAATTGATTTAACCAAAGTAGTAATTTCTAGTGTTTGAAAAATATATTCGTAAACACAAATGTTAGTGTTTTATGTTCAAGTGTTTACTATGAAAACCATTTGCAAAAGGTTTTACCTATAAACCATTTTTATACCAAAGCAATATTTTAGGTTGTTGGAAATGCCTTTAAACAAGGTAATAATTTTTATTGGGCTCACCAAATATATTTATAAATCATAAAACTTGGTGTTTAGGGTCAGGAAGTTTAAATCTAATCATTTTCCAAAGGTTTTACTCAAAGAGCATTTTTAACACATAAACAATATTTTTTTATTTGTCTAGAAATGTTCTAATTCAAAGATTTATTCTTTGGCTTCTCCAAATATGTTTTTCAATCCAAAAGTTGGTTTATATGGTCAGTAGGTTCAAAACAATCCATTTGCCAAAGATTTATCCTAAAAAAATATTTCTAGAATAATTTTTATATTCAAATTATGCCTACACAAGTTTCTGTAAAACCAACCAATTTAACAGAAGCAATTTACTAAACAAAGTGAATGGTTGGATAGTAATTGTTTTGCTGATTCCATTGATATAAAATTTGCAGAATTTGGAGGTGTGGATCAAAATTTATGAATTTTGCAAAATCAAGCACTAAATAGACAAGTTTATGTTTTCAATTTAAAAGGGTGGCCACGTGGTGTGTTCTAATTCGTCCATACCGCTTCACACGGATCGGCCTATGTGGTGCATTGGATCTAAAGTGGATCGCACGGATTAGATCAGCGTATACCTCTTCGGGTTAGGTTCTATCGTATGCATCCGATCAAAATCCTACGGTCTAAATCGACTAACCTAAAACGGGCGGTGCTGGCGGCGGTGGTTGGCGGCGGCGTGGTCAGAAGGTGTTAGAGCCAGCGATACAGGAAGCAAAATATACATGGGAGAGGCTCACCGAGGTCTCCGTGGCGAGGGGATGCTCGACGTGTGCTCGGTTGTCGGAGGGACGCTCAGAGTTGATCTTAATCGCTCGCCGGAGTTGCCTTCGGGCTCGGGTGCGCTCAGACGTCGTTGAAGGCGAGGCTACAGATCATGCCACGGCAAGCAAACGGTGTCGCTAGATGCACAGGACAATGTTGAGTGCTCTAGTGTAAACGAGGGGGAGAGGCGCGGTCAGAATTTACCGGGGGAACTCGCCGGAGTCGAGGCAGTGGACGGTGACGCTCGGCTGTCATCGTTGCCGAGGCTCTAGGGCGCGCGCGAGTGAGATGAGGGTGCTGGCAGGAGCGCACGGGAGAGGGGAGCTGGCCAGAGAGGTCGAAGGGGTAAGGCACGGTCTGGGCTCACCGGAATTCGTCGGTGAGCTCGTCGGAGGCAGTGATGGTGCGGGTGGAAATTCCCGCAGCCTAGGGGCTCCGATGGCGTGGCGTCTGGGGGGAAGAGAGGGAAGAGAGGGGCGATTAAGAGGGTGTGGTCGCGGAAGGTATTTACTCACGCATTCAAGGGAATTTAATCGGATTCATCAACGGCAGAAATTGCTAGGGAGGGGGTGAGGTCAGCGCGCGAGGAAGAAGATGACTGGGAGGTGGGGTCGCTTCGTCAGCAAGAGAGAGAGGGGGAAGGTGGATTCTAGACGTCAGGGACGGTGCGGGTGTGTGTCTGGGTAGAAAACATTGCGAGGAAGAAAAAGAAGGTGGCTCCGTGTTGGGCTGGACTGGGCTAGTTGGCTTCCTTTCCATTTTTTTCTGTTTCATTTTTCTTTTTCTGTTTTCATTTTTCTGTTTTGATTTTGTTTAAATGATTTCAACCTTATTTGAATTCAAACCTTTTTCAAATGTTCAGTATATTTCCATACTGTTTAAACATGTATTTTAAATACCATTTTAGGAATAATTATTTTATTCTTCTTATGGTTTTATTATTTATTAAAACTAGCAAGGTGGCCCTCGTAAATGCGAGGGCATCATCTTTAATGTGTCGATAGACGCTCTAAATCAAATGTAGGGAACAATATAGCTCCATAGTCCACTTAGGAGAACTTCATTATATTGGTAATTTGTGTTGTAATCTATCTATATTTTCTCTAACAATTTGCAAATGTGAAAGCATGTGTCCATTTGGAGCAGACTCTTACTCTAGTTTGATTTGACAACACAAAATTTTTCTTTTAGAAGATTATTGTAAAGTTCCTAACCATCTCACTTCAATGTGGAATATTCAAATTGTTCGGCTCATAAAATCAAGACATACAACTGGTCCATAGTCTACCGCTTCAATCTTCTTCGTCTTCCACTGGTAGAAAAGGGCCCATGCGTCCCGGTTGGTAAGGGCCATTAGTCCCGGTTGCCCAACCGGGACGGGGCAATCGGGACTAAAGCTATAACCATTAGTCCCGGTTGCCCCACCAACCGGGACAAATGGGGCACACGTGGCGGCATCAGAGCGCGAGGGGGTGTGGAGCATTAGTCCCGGTTCGTAACACGAACCGGGACTAATAACCTGCTGCCGCGGCAGAGATTTGGCCCATTTCTCTGCCGCGGCAGAGAATTCATTTTGGCACATTTTGTTGCCGCGGCAGCATTTTCGCCACTTTTTGTGCCGCGGTAGAGAATTCATTTAGGTTGTTTTATTGTTTATTTAGTGTTTTGCACTTATCAATGAAGGAACCTTATATTACACAAGATCATCATGACAACATTACATTCAATACACGGATCGAGTTCATGCACTACATACAAAAGTTGCTATTCGATGCTACCGGCCAATTTCTTGAAAGTTGCTATTTTTACAATTCCTATTGTCTACACACAGCCGAGTAGTATTCCCCTTGTGTGTTTAGGACTTCTGCATCCAAGAATCCCGCCAATTCCTCCTGTATTGCTCATATGCGATCCTTTGGCAGAAGACCGTCCCGTAGACGTTCGATCTGATTTAAAAAAGGAGTCAGCCTATATGAATATGAAACTAAACACAATTTGATTGTAATTAAAAACTATAGAAATTGTTTACGTATGTGGAGTTGCTCTAAATTTCTGCCCTTCTCATCGCACGTCTGCCGGATGAACTCGCATACATAGTATCCACATAGATTGTTACCTGGTCCCTGCGTCAGGCACTTTACGACAACAGAGTTCAATCAAAATAATAATCAAGCATGATAATAACTGTATCAAAACTAGAATCAAAGAGATGCGCGGATATAGCTAGTGGTGCTTACATCTAGTGGTTGAAATGTAAGCTCCTCTTTCCAAACACCCCTAGCCTTCTTGGTGAACCGTTTCCAAGCGCTGCCCGGCGTAGAAAACGAATAAAATAAGTTATTAAGTACTTGATATCATAAAATTCACGAACGTTGCCGATATAGTGTCGTAATGATTAGAATTACCGCTGGAGAAGTATCTGCATGTCCTTCCACGTCTCAAGGGGTTTATGTTTCGAGTCCATGACTAGTACATGCCCTTTGTCAAGTTGAATGATTAACAGAATATAGTGGTACCTGCGAATGCAGAACTAATCAATTATATACTTAACATCGAGTAAGCGAAATAGAAAGTGTATACAAGACAATAACACTCACTGGAAGTTGTAAGGAAATAGTATTTCCCTTTTGGTTTCTTGAAACCTTAACGCGTGTACTATATTATCCTCCGTATCCTGGGGGCTTATTTTGAGATTAGCTTCATGAACCCAATATGGGTCAATGAAGCCAATGTCATAGATTTGTCCTCTGCTGCATTCGAGAATCTTCATTCTGCATATTAAAGTATGATTATATACATGCAATAAACAAAATATTATAGATGGAGACTAAATTAATTACAGAATTAGTACTTACAGACAATAGGCACCCATGATCGATTTGTCCAAGGCGTCTTGATTGAATAATTGAAATAGTTCATCAAATTCAATGGATATCATGTCATCCTTATCTTTCCCATGATGCTTTTTTGTAACCCTCAGCACTATCCAGTTAGCCCCGGCCCTTGTGGCATGCATGTACTAGCTATGCAATCTTCGCATTTTTGTTGGAAGATTTTTTACCTCCTCAGGTTTGACGAGAGGTTTTCCGTACTGGTATTGGTATGCTACTTCACTCACGGGGAAGAACTCTAACTGGGATAAGTACTGGGCAATACTCATACCTTGAGCAGCGGCAGCTTCTCCGCATTGTGCAACTACCTCTGGATCATACTGCTCTTTGGCCCCATATTTGCTCGACCCCACATTGGTTTGAGAAATCACCTTGAGAGGGGCGCAAGGCTGTTTTGCTTGTTCTCCGAGCTGGGCAACAGATTTCCCGCTTGCATCAGTACTGCTCTTCGAGGCTTTTTGTGCTGCATGTGACTTGAGAATAGAACGCTCATAGTCTGATGACAGCTTTGGCTCGGGTTGATGAAGAGTCTTTAGCATTTTCAACACTTTGGCTTTTTCTTCTTTGGTGCTGGGGAACTCTGGCTCTTTCGGCCGCCTCAGCTTAGCGAAAAATTATGTCGTTTCCGCATCAACGATCGCCGCAGTCTCCTCTTCAGTACAGTCATAAGCTCTCTTGGGAGGAACCGTTGGTACTTTTGGAAGAGGCTCTTGTTTACGTTTCGGCGATCGCTCACGACGCACAGTAGCGGTACGCTTACGCTTTTTGTCCTGAGGCGCCGGCGATGGCTCCCGCGGCGATGGCTGCACCGGAGATTGGTGAGGCGACGGATCCGGGTGAGGCGACGAAGACGGCTTCCGCGGCGGCGACGACCTCGCTGGAGACGGGTGAGGCGGCGGCGAAGATGGCCTTGGCGTGTGATTTCGAAGCACGATACAATCCTTCGGCCATAGAATGGTGACGTTTTTTGCGTCACCCAGCACAGTCACATCCCCTTCACCAGCAGGGTAGTGAAGATCCAAAACCTCAAAGGTGGGCATGATTTCATCCACGCCGACAACAGCGTAGCCCTCTGGAACCGGACGACTGTGGTAAGTTGGTGTGGGTCCAATTGGTAAGGCATAGCCGACCGCCACCTTCATTGATATGTTCACAACTTTGACATGTAGCTCGCAGTGTGTCATCTCTGTGATATCATCCACTGGGTAGCCAACAGGAGCCATTGTCGGTGCATCATCGGCATCGCCATTGTCATCACCCGGGACCTCGGTGGAAGCCACACTACTTTTTCGATTATTCGATAGGCCGGTAGCATCGAATGCAGTGTGCTGCTGAGATGGGCCGGTAGTACTTTGCTCTTTAAGTGAGTTAACTTCATCTTGTTGTTGCTTTAATCGTTCTTCAATTAAACGCATTCGCTCTTTCTGACTTTCTGCTTCAACTGTCGCCCTGTCCTTACTCCTCTGACGGCTTCTATCAGGATATTTCTTCCTCTCTTCGGGAAACCCAGTCCTCCATGATTGGGAGCCTATTGTGCCTCGTGTTCGTCCATCATGTTCCTTATTTCCAAGGGCGAGTGTGAGCTCACCATTCTCTCTATCGGGAATGAAGTCCCCATCTTTAACAGCCTTTACTGCTTTTCTCATCCTCTCGATTGGCAAGGGGTCTTCTTTATGTTGTATGTTATATATACACCTCCCTTCCGAGTCCAACGTGCCCCCATGCCCGTAAAACCAATTCCTTGCACGTTCTACCCAATCGTCTGTCTCTGGGGTGATATTTTTATCACGCAGTTCCTGCTCAAGTTTCTCCCACTTAGGAATGCCAACCTTGTAGCCACCTTGCCCCATAGTATGGTGATACTTCTTCTTAGCAGCATTCAGCTTATTCGTTTCAGACATTTTCTTAGCTTTTTCTGATTTCTTGTATTCCACAAACTCATCCCAGAATGGTTTTATCTTCTCAAACTGAATATTCTTGAAATCGGGAGTCTTCTTTTTCACGACATAGTCAAGGTGCAATCTTTTCTTCCAGTTGGTGAAACACTGGGCCATCTTCTTCAAAGCCCACTCCCTGACCTTAGCCTCCATGGCTCTCCCATGTTTTAAGGCGTCCTCAACTGGATCCTCCGCATTTGTATCCAGCTCTATCTTCGGTAGTTTGAAATTAACCATGAGCCTCTTCCACAGTAAATCTTTGGCGTGGTTAGGGACAAATAAACATGTTCCCTCTTCATCCGCATTAGCAGGCCTATTCCAATTTCTAATGGTGATCGTGATTAAGTCCCTAACGATTACTCCGCATTGTGCCACAAATTTGGTTGCGACAACTTCGGGAGCTGTCGGTCTGCCGTCTACAGCGACATCTTCGATCCTGAACCTCTCATGGTCTTGCAACTTTTTGGTTGGGCCTCGTCTGCTCTTTTCAGTAGATTCCTTCGATCTAGAGGGCTAAAAGAAGAAATATCGCCGTTACTATTTCTATATAGATAGCAGATGATTAATTAATTAATGAATTGATTTATATTACATGCACCTTGCCGGAGCGGTCGTCTTCTCGATTACACAAGGCATCGCCTTCTCCCTCGCGGAAGGCAACACCTTCAACCTCAAACAAGTTGTCTACTCCGGTAAAAAGAGGATCACCCTCACCGGAGTTGTTCAGAAACGTTGATACGTCTAAATTATCTTCTCCACGGATCACACCTTGGATCAACTCTTCCTTTTCTTCGTCTCTGACGTGTGGGTCCATATTTTCTACATAGGTGGAAAAACGAATAAGTCAAAGCGGCTAAAGGAGAAAGTTAAAGAGAAACCCTAATATATACATACACAATAATAAAAATGAAGAGAAACCCTAAACCTAGCTATAAAAAGGAAACCGTGTAGTAGATAGGTAACTCTAGCTAAAATCAACTAAAATCAATATTCCGGAGTTCCGAGGGGTGTAAAACCTAGTTCGGAGAAACCTCAGATGCATATGAGAGGGGAACATGAGTATAAGGCTACAAAAGGGAAACTATCCAGCAGATAAGTAACACTAGATACTAACAAAATACCATATTGGAATCGATCTCGATATCGTATTCTACCGAGAAGAACCAAATCACCGGAAAGAAAGGGAAACAATCAACACATGGCATCGATGCAATGCTCAAGCAATGATGATGATACGACAAGTTAATGTGCATTGGAATGTAACCCTAAAGCATGCTCGACAAGTTAATCGGGGTTCCGAGGGGCGCAAACCCTAACTCAAGGAACTCCGGAATCACCTGTTAGGGTTACTAGGGTGTTCTAATTAAACTTGTTATTTAAATTATTGAACAATGCATGATTATAGCATAGATAGATAGTTCTCATTTTTCTGAACATTTTGGTATATTATTTGTATTTTTCTGAATTACAGATTAAAAGTTATTGAATTTACAAGTTTTATTCAAATTCTGAAATTATTAAATCAAATGTTTAAACCTTTTGCACCATAGTATGACAAGGATAATGATATGACAAGTTAATTTGTATTAAAAAGTAACCCTAAGACATGCTCGGCAATTTAAACGGGGTTCCGAGGGGTGAAAACCCTAACTCGGCGAAACTCTGGAGTATATGAGAGGGGTTGATTTTGTTTTCTAATTAAACTTGTCTTGAAAGTTGTTGAACAATGCATGATTATAGGTTAAATAGTTAGATCTCATTTTTCTGAACATTTTGATATATTATTTGTATTTTTCTGAATTATAAATAATTAATTATTGAATTTACAATATTATATCAATTTATGGATTTAATTAAACCATTTCTGAATTTAAACAAAACAGAAAACATTTTTTACACCGCCATTGCTAGCCACAGTGGCTGACAGAGGGGCCCGTGGCCACCTCAGCCTCCACGCAGGGACCGGGGCACCTAGCCACAGTGGCTGACAGAGGGGCCCGTGGCCACCTCAGCCTCCACCTGGACCAGGCCACGGCTAACCTGCACCATAGAGGCACCTAGCCTCTAAGGCTGGCAGGTGGGACCGGGGCGACGCGGGCCCCACGCGATAGCCACGCGAGCACCACGTCACCACGACGGGCGGCGCGGCAGACGGTGGTCGACGACGACCCTGGGGAGCGCGCGGGACTGCGGGGCTGTGCGCATTCGAAAGAGCTCGTCGAGGCGAACCATATGGTGGCTGCGCCGCCCATTATTGGTCGCCGGAGCGACGAGCACAGCGGCGGACAGAGGCGGGGGCGACAGATGGTCATCGCGGTAGAGCTAGAGAGCGACAGGGAGCGTCGCCACGAACGCGATGTCGGGGTCGGGGAAGCAAGGGGTGGCCGAACGGAGGCGAATCGACGGCGGCCGGAGCTCGGGAAGATGGGTTGCAGAGCTTGATTAAGGCCGAGCGGGGACGATTCCTTTGGCGTAGAGACGCAGTCCAGCACGGCGGAGCTCCTCGGCGACGAGCTCGGCGGGCAGCCTGCCGGCGTTGTGGGGGGGGGGGTTCCTGTGTGCGCGCGTCGATGAATGAGATGGGGAAGAAGAAGAAGAAGAGGAGGGGCACCCAGTTATAAACGAAGGGCCTTTAGTCCCGGTTGGTGGCTCCAACCGGGACTAAAGGGGCATACGTCCCGGTTGGAGCCACCAACCGGGACCTATACTCCAATATTTTCAGCAGACCAAGGATTGGCGCGCAGGGGGTCTTTAGTCCCGGTTGGTGGCTCCAACCGGGACATATTCCCCTATTTTCAAAAAATTTCAGGTATTTTCTCTCTGTTCCCGCCTTATTTTTTATTTTGGGGTTTAAATTTGTATTGTTTTTTAAATGATAATTAATTTGGAATTTAGAAAAACTTTAAACATAAAAAGTGTTTGGATTTGAATAAATAATTCAAAACCATTTTCTGTTTTAACAAATAATTAATTAACCATTTAAAATATGAACCATTTACAATTAAAAATGAATTAACTTATATTTTTTAATATTAATTTGGAATTTAGAAAAACTTTAAACATAAGAAGTGTATGGATTTGAATAAATAATTCAAAAACATATTCTATTTTTAAAAAATAATTAATGTAACCTTTTAAAATGAATAAACTTATATTTTTGAATATTAATTTGGAATTTAGAAAAACTTTAAACATAAAAAGTGTTTGGATTTAAATAAATAATTCAAAAACATTTTCTGTTTTAAAAAATAATTAATGTAACCATTTAAAATATGAACCATTTACAATTAAAAATGAATTAACTTATATTTTTTAATATCAATTTGGAATTTAGAAAAACTTTAAACATAAGAAGTGTATGGATTTGAATAAATAATTCAAAACATATTCTATTTTTAAAAAATAATTAATGTAACCTTTTAAAATGAATTAACTTATATTTTTGAATATTAATTTGGAATTTAGAAAAACTTTAAACATAAAAAGTGTTTGGATTTAAATAAATAATTCAAAAACATTTTATGTTTTAAAAAATAATTAATGTAACCATTTAAAATATGAACCATTTACAATTAAAAATGAATTAACTTATATTTTTTAATATCAATTTGGAATTTAGAAAAACTTTAAACATAAGAAGTGATAGGGGACGGCCATGAAACCTTGAACATGATAGGTCATTTTGTGAAGGTTTTTTCGAAACATGATCAATATACCAAGTCTGGTATTTTTCCTTTCAACTATGTAACATAATATGACACCACGCGAAGGATTTTCATTGTTCGGATTTTTTTTGAATTTATTATGCCCGTTTTGAATTATCTGAATTTCTAACTATGGTCGAACCGGTGTGCATGAAGATAGGGGACGGGCATTGTTAAAACTTGCATTGGATCTCTGAAGAAACCACATATTGCGAGTCTAAAAATGATTTTTTCAAAAAATCACGGGCGGTAGATCATGTACCTGTAGTACAAACCGGACCCACTTCCTACCGATTCGGCAGACATTTGTCCTTTTTACCCGGGATGGACGAAAAGGTTTGAGATGTACCGGTTGGGATATAGTCCATGTAAGGTGGTCTAGTATTTTAGGAAAATAGGACGGTAGCATTCTGAAACGGCATTTTGGTGGTTACTTCACAAAACGACCCGTTTTTTGCGCTCGGAAAATGGAAAAGGGATTTTCCGTGCGACAAAAAGGAAAACTTCCTCCTGCAACATTGTTCTCCATACCAATGTCCACACACATGCATAATATGGGCACAACATCACAAACTATTCCGTGATTCAGCACATAACATCGGTCATTTGGACCGAAAGCCATGAAACCTCGAACATAATAGGTCATTTTGTGAAGGTTTTTTCGAAACATGATCAATATACCAAGTCTGGTATTTTTCCTTTCAACTATGTAAAATAATATGACACCACGCGAAGGATTTTCATTGTTCGGATGTTTTTTGAATTTATTATGCTCGTTTTGAATTATCTGAATTTCTAACTATGGTCGAACCGGTGTGCATGAAGATAGGGGACGGGCATTGTTAGAACTTGCATTGGATCTCTGAAGAAACCACATATTGCGAGTCTAAAAATGATTTTTTCAAAAAATCACGGGAGGTAGATCATGTACCTGTAGTACAAACCGGACCCACTTCCTGCCGATTCGGCAGACATTTGTCCTTTTTACCCGGGATGGACGAAAAGGTTTGAGATGTACCGGTTGGGATATAGTCCATGTAAGGTGGTCTAGTATTTTAGGAAAATAGGACGGTAGCATTCTGAAACGGCATTTTGGTGGTTACTTCACAAAACGACCCGTTTTTTGCGCTCGGAAAATGGAAAAGGGATTTTCCGTGCGACAAAAAGGAAAACTTCCTCCTGCAACATTGTTCTCCATACCAATGTCCACACACATGCATAATATGGGCACAACATCACAAACTATGCCGTGATTCAGCACATAACATCGGTCATTTGGACCGAAAGCCATGAAACCTCGAACATGATAGGTCATTTTGTGAAGGTTTTTTCGAAACATGATCAATATACCAAGTCTGGTATTTTTCCTTTCAACTATGTAACATAATATGACACCACGCGAAGGATTTTCATTGTTCGGATTTTTTTTGAATTTATTATGCCCGTTTTGAATTATCAGAATTTCTAACTATGGTCGAACCGGTGTGCATGAAGATAGGGGACGGGCATTGTTAGAACTTGCATTGGATCTCTGAAGAAACCACATATTGCGAGTCTAAAAATGATTTTTTCGAAAAATCACGGGTGGTAGATCATGTACCTGTAGTACAAACCGGACCCACTTCCTGCCGATTCGGCAGACATTTGTCCTTTTTACCCGGGATGGACGAAAAGGTTTGAGATGTACCGGTTGGGATATAGTCCATGTAAGGTGGTCTAGTATTTTAGGAAAATAGGACGGTAGCATTCTGAAACGGCATTTTGGTGGTTACTTCACAAAACGACCCGTTTTTTGTGCTCGGAAAATGGAAAAGGGATTTTCCGTGCGACAAAAAGGAAAACTTCCTCCTGCAACATTGTTCTCCATACCAATGTCCACACACATGCATAATATGGGCACAACATCACAAACTATGCCGTGATTCAGCACATAACATCGGTCATTTGGACCGAAAGCCATGAAACCTCGAACATGATAGGTCATTTTGTGAAGGTTTTTTCGAAACATGATCAATATACCAAGTCTGGTATTTTTCCTTTCAACTATGTAACATAATATGACACCACGCGAAGGATTTTCATTGTACGGATTTTTTTTGAATTTATTATGCCCGTTTTGAATTATCTGAATTTTAACTATGGTCGAACCGGTGTGCATGAAGATAGGGGACGGGCATTGTTAGAACTTGCATTGGATCTCTGAAGAAACCACATATTGCGAGTCTAAAAATGATTTTTTAAAAAAATCACGGGTGGTAGATCATGTACCTGTAGTACAAACCGGACCCACTTCCTGCCGATTCGGCAGACATTTGTCCTTTTTACCCGGGATGGACGAAAAGGTTTGAGATGTACCGGTTGGGATATAGTCCATGTAAGGTGGTCTAGTATTTTAGGAAAATAGGACGGTAGCATTCTGAAACGGCATTTTGGTGGTTACTTCACAAAACGACCCGTTTTTTGCGCTCGGAAAATGGAAAAGGGCTTTTCCGTGCGACAAAAAGGAAAACTTCCTCCTGCAACATTGTTCTCCATACCAATGTCCACACACATGCATAATATGGGCACAACATCACAAACTATGCCGTGATTCAGCACATAACATCGGTCATTTGGACCGAAAGCCATGAAACCTCGAACTGATAGGTCATTTTGTGAAGGTTTTTTCTAAACATGATCAATATACCAAGTCTGGTATTTTCCTTTCAACTATGTAACATAATATGACACCACGCGAAGGATTTTCATTGTTCGGATTTTTTTTGAATTTATTATGCCCGTTTTGAATTATCTGAATTTCTAACTATGGTCGAACCGGTGTGCATGAAGATAGGGGACGGTCATTGTTAGAACTTGCATTGGATCTCTGAAGAAACCACATATTGCGAGTCTAAAAATGATTTTTTCAAAAAATCACGGGCGGTAGATCATGTACCTGTAGTACAAACCGGACCCACTTCCTGCCGATCATTGTTCGAAACATGATAGGTCATTTTGTGAAGGTTTTTTCGAAACATGATCATTGTTCGGCACACATTTAGTCCCGGATGTAGTCACAAACCGGGACTAAAAATATTTTCCGCCATTTCCCACCTCTTCCCGCCAAGTTTTCCCGCCCTTTCCTTTCTACTAGAGCTTTTAGTCCCGGATGTAGTCACTAACCGGGACTAAAGATATTTCCCGCCATTTCCCTAAGCTTCACGCCAAGTTTTCCCGCCCTTTCCCTCTATATTTAGGGTGATCGTGTCATGGCTATCCACACATCCACACCTTCCTCTCTTAGAACAATGGACAACGCCTACTGGGCCATTCTGACCCTCGAGGAGACCGAGGCGCTGTGCGCCTCCAACTACCCTTGTCCACCGGGGTACCGGCCGCCCGCCGGCTGGATGCTGAGCGCTGGAGGGGTTCCTGTCCCTCCTGTCCCTCAAGGTTCCGCACGTCAGGCGGCCATCACAAACCACTTCTACCACGAGCTCACGCCGGAGCAGCGGATGGATCCCATTGGGATCCCGACAACTATGACACCTGGAATGCCTTCTTCGCTAATAGGCGGGAAAGGGAGCTCGCCAGGTACGAGGGTGATGGCCCGCCACCGGTGAACCACAACGAAGTCGGACGTCGTCTATGGTGGGAGAACCGTACTATCATCAAAGTGATGCGCTACATCACCGGGGGAGACCATCCTCGCCTACGGTGCCCACGAGTCCACCCGCCACAGGCCCCACACTGTCCCGGCTGTAGCGGCATCGTCTTCCAGGAGACCCCTCTCCCACCCGCCGTGAATCCGAGGCTGGAATGGCCCCTGGTATATGCCATGGATGGGCTGAGGATCCCCGGAGTGGCAGGTGACGATGACGATGATGATGACGACGACGATGAAGACCCTGAAGCTGCGTACTATAGGACTAGGCATGATTATGACTAAAGGGGGCGGCTTTAGGCCTGAGTGTTAGCTAGTCCCGATTTGTCCCGGTTTTTAATATTAATAAATGTCTTAAGTGTTACCTAATAAATAGAGGGAAATGCCTATATAAAGAGAGGGTTCATATTTAGTCTCGGTTGGAGAAACCAACCGCGACTGAAGGGATTGCGGCAGAGTGGGCCAGACAACACTAATAATAGGGGTGAGTGTCGACATTATATCGTGCGGCTTGTACCTTGTCCCGGATGGTGTCACCAACCGGGACTAAAGATGAACCTTTAGTCCCGGTTGGAGACACCAACCGGGACTAAAGATGAGTCAGCACTAATAATAGGGGTGAGTATCGACATTATGTCGTGAGTGTCGACATTATGCCGAGCTGCTTGTACTATAAATATGCATCCTTGTGAGTCCAATCCTCCAGCCAGTTTGAGGCATCTCCAAGATGGTTTTAGAGAGCAGGGACACCACTACGGCCAGTTTCAGGGAGATGCCGACGGAGCCCAGTCCTCCGGCATCTCCGAGAAACTGGTCATAGAGGCACTCCCTAATATGTGAAATTAGTTAGCTCCGAGGCGTATTGATCTAGTTAGTGAAGTTACAAGCTGCAAGGTGGTTTTCGAGAGTTGGGACACCACTGCGGCCAGTTTCAGGGAGATGCCGACGGAGCCCAGTCCTCCGGCATCTCCGAGAAACTGGTCATAGAGGCACTCCCTAATATGTGAAATTAGTTAGCTCCGAGGCGTATTGATCTAGTTAGTGAAGTTACAAGCTGCAAGATGGTTTTCGAGAGCAGGGACACCACTACGACCAGTTTCAGGGAGATGCCGACGGAGCCCAGTCCTCCGGCATCTCCAAGAAACTGGTCATGGAGGCACTCCCGGTCCAGCCACAAAATGGGACTAACACTCAAGACATTTATTAATATTAAAAACTGAGACTACAAAACCGGGACTAAAGGCCACAAACCGCGAAAGATATCCTTCGGTCAAGGCACAAACCGCGAAAGACATGAACTAGAGTTACATAATATGAGCATGAACTTCTTGGCATATGTCATTCCTTATGACCGCTTCAGACGTAACCATGGAGCATCTTCTTTACTTAACGGAATGCTTGGGTCAGTTTTCACTGTGAAGGGCGGAATTTCATCAAACTTATTATAATCTTCTGACATGTCTGTCTTGTCCTCGATTCCCACGATGTTTTTTTTCCTGAAAGAACTATGTGACGCTTTGGCTCATCATATGATGTATTCGTTTGCAAATTTTTTCTTTTTTTCGGTCTGGAGGACATGTCCTTCACATAGAAAACCTGAGACACATCATTGGCTAGGACGAATGGTTCATCTCTATAACCAAGATTGTTGAGATCCACTGTTGTCATTCCGTACAACTGGTCTATCTTTACCCCTTCCCCATTCAGGTTGACCCATTTGCAGCGAAACAAAGGGACCTTAATTTGGGTCTTTCATAATTTGTTGGTCCTCCCGTGCTTCAGGTGTATCTTTTGTCTTCCCATACACGCCTAGGAATCCTAGCAGGTTCACGCAGAGATTCTTCGTCACGTACATCACGTCGATTGAAGAGCGGACACGCAGGACTTTCCAATATGGCAGCTCCCAAAATATAGATTTCTTCTTCCACATGGGTGCGTGTCCTGTAGCGACGTCGTTCGGAACTGATTGACCGTCGGGACCCTTTCCAAAGATTACTTCTATGTCCTTGACCATACCAAATACATCATCACCAGCAGGGAGTTCAGGCTTCTTCCGGTGATCTGCCTCACCTTTGAAATGCTTGCCTTTCTTTCTTACGGGATGATTGGTCGGAAGAAATCGTCGATTCGCTAGGTACACAACCTTCTTGCATTTATGCAAATATGTACCTTCGGTCTTATCTAAACAGTGGGTGCATGCCTTATATCCTTTGTTTGTCTGTCCTGAAAGGTTACTAAGAGCAGGCCAATCATTGATGGTTACGAATAACAACCCTCGTAGATTAAATGGCTCCTGTTTGTTCTCATCCCACGCACGTACACCTGGTTTGCCCCACAACTGTAAGAGTTCTTCAACTAATGGCCTAAGGTACACATCAATGTCGTTGCCCGGTTGCTTCGGGCCTTGGATGAGCACTGGCATCATAATGAACTTACGCTTCATGCACAACCAAGGAGGCAGGTTGTAGATACATAGAGTCACGGGCCAGGTGCTGTGACTGCAGCTCTGCTCCCCAAAAGGATTCATGCCATCCGTACTTAGACCAAACCATAAGTTCCTTGCGTCACCTGCAAAGTCTGGGAAGTCTCTCTCAATTTTTCTCCACTGTGACCCATCAGCAGGGTGTCTCAACTCCCCGTCTTTCTTACGGTCTTCTTTGTGCCATCGCAACAACCTGGCATGCTCTTTGTTTCTGAACATGCGTTTCAACCTTGGTATTATAGGGTCATACCACATAACCTTAGCAGGAACCCTCTTCCGGAGGGGCTCTCCCTCAACATCACCAGGGTCATCTCGTCTGATCTTATACCGCAACGCGTTGCATACCGGGCATTTATCTAAATTCTCACACTCCTTACCGCGGTAGAGGATGCATTCATTAATGCATGCATGTATCTTTTGCACATCTAATCCCAGAGGACAGAGAGTCTTATTTGCTTCGTAGGTACTCTCGGGAAGTTCGTTATGTTTTGGAAACTTCGGCTTCATTATTTTCAGCATCTTTTCAAATGAGGAGTCAGTTAGACCACACTCTGCCTTCCATCGCAACAATTCCAGTGTGGTACCGAGCTTTGTGCTGCCATCTTCACAATTTGGGTACAACAATTTCTTGTGATCTTCTAACATGCCCTCTAACTTCAACTTCTCATTTTCTGTTTCACAGTCTCGCTTTGCATCAGAAATGACCCTACCAAGTTCATCAGCCGGCTCATCTGATGCCCGTTCTTCACCTTTTTCCTCTCCATTGTCTTCCATTGCAGTATCACTGTATTCAGGAAACATATGATGATAGTTGTTATCATCATCTTCTTCTTCACCATCTTCCATCATAACCCCTCTTTCCCCGTGCTTGGTCCAGCAAACCTTTCATAATCAGGTGGCCGCGATTGATTTTCGAGGAAGAGTACTCCTTGTTGTTCCGACATTGAACACATGGACAACGTATAAATCCATTCTCTTTGTTTGCCGTAGCCACATCGATAAATTTATCCACGCCTTTGATATACCCGGCTACCCGCCGGTCACCGTACATCCATTCCCGACCGTTCATCTGCATCATATAAGTAAGTTTATCAAAAAACAGGACATCATAATAGTGAAATAACCAATTCACACCGACACATGAATTGTATCAATGACCTAGAAAAGATAAGATTGCTAACCTCGATCGAGGGAAATAAAGAGGAGAAAGCTCAAGTGCGTCTCGGACACCTTCTATATTTTTGTTCTATGAGAAATTCAACGGGATTTTTCACTCAAACATTTCAACAAACACCTTCAATGCATGCATGAAAAAAAACTAGCACACACCCTCACACCTTACACCATTCGAAAAAACAGAGTGGAGGCAGAGGGGGCTGGGGCATTGCATTTATAGAGGGCAAGGGGTCTTTAGTCCCGGTTGAAGCCAGCAACCGGGACTAAAGGTGCGTGCCACGCCACGTGGCTGTGGCCAAACCTTTAGTCCCGGTTGGTGGCTCCAACCGGGACGCATGCCCCCTTACCAACCGGGACCCATGCCCCCTGGCCCCGTGCCCGCTCCAACCGGGACGCGTGCCAGCATTAGTCCCGGTTGGTGGCGCAACCGGGACTAATGCTCCGAGGGGTCGCGAACGGATGGCCCTTTTTCCTCTAGTGTTCTCTCACCTTCGTCATTTGCTGAGGTGTTAGAAGGGTGTGTAACCCACATCTCGCGTGAAGTTGAGGTATCTTTCTTATGAGGAACACACATTCTAAGTTATAGAATCATGCTGGTTGAAACGATGTTGTGCCAATAAGGTCAGCTCCGTCACTATACTGGACTAACCATGGTGTTTTTCTCATGGAAGCAAAGTCTTCCTATGATATGTACTCCTTTTTTTTCGTGAAAGAAAAGATTTGCACATTAATGTAATAAGAAAGTAAGAATCTCTAGAAATTAATAACCACTTGATTATTTCCTTAGTTAAACATCTCGTCCGACAAAAAATAGATCTATTTTTAATAAATCTGTAGGAATTAAATTGTTGAAATCTCTAGAAATCCGATTCCACATTTAAATGGGTAATATCTGGTTTCTATAAAAAGTATTTTTTACCCTGTAAATGATCACAATTAAAACTAAGAATATCACAATTGATAGGTATTTTTATCCTCATTGGTTCATAAATTTAAGTTGTCAATATATCTTCATGATTTCATATAAGCATCATCCGGCAATTATCTATATCATGCAACTTAACCCTTAATTTTTTGTGGACAAGTCTAAGGATTTGATTGTACCATAGACACTGTAGTCTATAATTGTCACTTTAGTCACACATATTAGGCTAACAATAGCACACCGATCCAAACTTGATGAACTTATGATATACAAAATAAACCCATGCAGCCTTTTCCTTAATCTTATAGCTTTGTAAATTGCAGCCGGATATTTCAGCCTTTTGTGAGATTTTACAAATCTCTTGTCCATAAGGACCAGCTATTTAATCTAAAGAAACAATCGACCATTCAAAAATACATTTTGATAACATTGATATTTTATGACTTAACATATTGCATTGGAAATTTAGAGATTCTTTTCTCCAATGAGGATAAGCTGCGAAGATATGGGAAGCAGGTTTTAGCAAATAAAATTTCTACACATGAGCATCGTCTGGCTATTATCTGGCAGAACTTAATTATTTATTTATTTTTGGACTGGCCTTAAGTGTTGGTTTTGCTATATATGGACACCATAATTGTTACCTTTAATCCCGTTCAAAAAAAATGTTACCTTTAATCACACATGTGAGGGCAGCAATATCACACCGATCCATAACCCGGTGCACTTATGAAACACAAATAAATCCATGAAACTCTTACCATAATCTTATCACTCCATAGAGTGCGATAATATTCGATTATGATTATTTCCTGGTAAATTTGGAATTTTTATGGATTGTGGTTATTTTTTGCATTAATATGTGAATATCAAGAATTCTCTCACATGAGAATAAGTTCTGCAGACATGACAAGAAGGTTTTTGTAAATAGAATTTCCAACTATTGTATCTATTTTTTCCCACTGATGACATGGTTGTCAATTAATATACTTTGACATATATATGCAATTTATTGCCATATATGTATTAGTAACAAACTCTCTACCAATCTTTTTATAACATACAATCCTAAATGGTAATTAATTCTAACTCTAATAGTCTAAATAGGAGTAATCTTGCTGATGCTAACTTCTAAAATAACCCTTTATCTTGCTTTTGGTATATAACAGATATTTTGAAGGTGCTGACTATAAGTAAAACATTATACACTAAATCATTCATTTTCTATTACAAAATTAAATGCATTATATTTCTCTAACCGTCAAAATTATTTTACTCTATTTTGTCAGGAACTTTGCTACAATGAATGCATCAATTTCTATATCTTAAAATTTGATTGCTAAAGAACACTCAAATTGTGAAGTGAACACAAAAGACGTAGGACATTTTTTAGTTGCACAGACCACTGCGCGATATAGTTTTTGATTACTGTTGCACAACCTTGCACATCTCAGCTCATATTTAGTGTCCACGCAATCCTACAAAGAAACTTAACGTCCAAACACATTATAGACTACTTAAGCAACATTAAGGTTTCAAATGGATTATAGACACTTTGTTATTTCAAATAGACTTGGATGCACTTGTATTACACATTATGATTTTTTTTAAGTGTTTGTAATGAAGCAGCAATAGACTTGCTACTCCATAGCTCCCTTAGAGAAAGTACTACCTCCGATCCATTTTACTTGTCGTTGAAATGGATATATCTAGTATTAAAACATAGAGAACGGAAATCTTCCTTTTTTGCAAGGCAAGGATATAAAATACTTACTTAACTGATTTGCAAAGTCATCTGGTCGAATGATCGTGTTCCATGACATTGGATCTCTTTGCCTCTCATGCAAACAAATCAGATGCATGACCTTAATTACTAATCATGCTGTACTATCACTGGCAAATAAAAAACTGCACAACTTGTTATGTTATCAGGTCAGTAGTCAGATATGCTCGAAACCAAGGGATTCAGCTTGTTAAATAGAAAATAGACCACTTTTACATAGATAAATATATGGATCATTGACAGAAACACTCTTTACTGAAACATATAGATCATCCTATCTTGCCTAGGCAAATTGCATGGCATATTAAAAATAAAAAGATGAAGTAATCAAGAAAGGAAGACACCTATCAGTATTAATGCGTATAGCTTAATTTCTAAGATGTGTATATGTGAGAGATCTTAAATTAATCTCACGAGGCCGAGCGCACGACAAAAAACTAAAACATATACGGCTAACATGCATACACGAAAAGCTCCGCCAGACAGGAATACGGTCGGTCGGCCGGCCGGCCGGCCAAGCCAATGGGGTCCAATGCCATGCGATGGAAGACCCTGCTGATGCGCATGCACCCAGGCAAGAAAATTAGGGTCGATCCCACGTGCATGCACCCTGGCCAAAGAAATTGAAGCCAGCCCCATATGCATCGGGAGATCCACTCTGGCGGGGGCTAGCGGATTGCGGCGCGCTCGATCGTTTAATTGTTACCGGTCCACCTCTTTCTGGTTACGTAATCAAAATTCTTTTTTATAGAGAGCTAAGTAACGTGACATAATATTTCTTTTGTACACATATATGTTTACGTAACACAACTTATATTTTAATCTCAGATTAAATCTTAACCATTAATTATAGATCTAACTTTCAAAATATTTCTGATGATGTGGATTAACCTGGTACCTCGAAAAACACTCTTATATTGCTTTTAGTATATAATAGATAAGCATTTGCCATTATTCAAATAAGATTAAATATATGTTCAAATTCTTTATTTGAATTCTAATTTTCACTAAACCCTTTCAGTGGGTTTTATTTAATTTAATAGGGTGTCAAATATTTACCTTGAAGTATTTGAAGTATTTCCATATGTTTTATTAATCATTTCAATTTGGGTAATTGTTTTTATTCCAATAAAATCCCATATGTTTTTTTTATTCCATAAATTTTATTTAGATGATTTCTTTGATTCCATTTAAGTTAATTAAATAACTTTTATTCCACTTGGGTAAATTCCAATTATTATTTTCCCATGATTTAATTAATCATTTCTATTAGGGATTTTATCTTTAATCAAATGGAATAGAATTTAGTTAATGCCATATTATTTTATTTGAATATTCTTTATCCTTTTATTTTGGACTTGCATTATATTTATTCCATTTGCTAATGGACTTGGCCAAGATTTAATTTGGCTTTTAAATATTCCTTATTTATTTATTTCTTTCATTATCTTATAAAATCCATATCTTTTTATTTAAAGATCCAAACTTGGTGATTCCAATTTGAAAAGTCTTATTTAATATTTGTTTATCCTCTTATATCTCTTTAGGATTAATTTCATCATAATTGGGTATGGATTTAAGATAGGAGTTTTATTAGCCTTGAATTTTAATTCCTTTATCTTATTAACTTCATAAGATTTTATCTGTGGTTCCAAATTAAGTGAAAACAATTTCAATGGTTTTTTTAATATTTTTATTTATCATTCTTGATCATTTATAAATTCTTGTTGACAAATTTTTTATATGGATCAAATCCATGGTCTTAGAATAATCTTGGAAATGATTTTCTTCCATTAGGGTTTTGGGTTTTGGTTTATTTTCCAAGTGTTTAAATTTCAAGATGCATTTATGAAGAATGCATTTCACTTTATTTGAATTTAGTTGGATTCAAACTTTATTCAGAGTTTGTTCAAGATGGGTTTTAATGTTTACACTTCAAAACAAAAGTTTATTTTCACCCTAAATTTCAACAATTATTTATTTTATTTATTTATTTTTCACATTTCAAAATTTGGAAAATTTTGGGATGTGACAGGGGCAGGGCCCACCCGCGCCTAGGGGGGTCTAGCCGCCCTAGTTCGCTTCTCCGTCTCGTCTTCTAGATTTGTTTCCCCCACGCTAAAATATTTAATTTGGCTTTTGTCTCGTCCAATTCCGAGAATATTGATTTTCTGCCTTTCTGGAACCAAAAACAGAAGAAAATAGGCAATTGGCACTCTGGCAACTTGTTAATAGGTTAGTTTCAGAAAAGATATAAAAACACCTCAAAGTGTAGACAAATCAAAGCAAAGTATATACTAAACAAGGATGAAAAAAAAAATTAGATACGTTTCCGATGTATCAAGCATCCCCAAGCTTAACTCCTGCTCGTACTCGAGTAGGTAAGTGATAAAAAGAATAATTTTTGAGGTGACATGCACCATCAAAACCAAGATCAAACCATTTGCAAGCATTGAAAGATGGGATCAAAGAACTTTAAACATGTGCTTGAAAGATGGAGTTCTAACAATAAGACATAGTAACTATGCATGCAACATGAAAGGCTACAAACAAAGATCATGAATAACATGCGTTGAAAAACGTTTGTTTGTTTCACATACAGAAAACATAGCATAGTGGCAACCAGCTTGTCCCTCAAAGAGTACCAAATAGATGCATAGGACACCTTCAAAGTTCACAAGGGTGACTAGAAACAAATAGCATAAGAACAAGTAATATCACAATATGCATCAATCAATAAACTTTGGGACACTGCACACAGAATGACAACTATGCTCTCTTAATGGTGCCTAAAGGTATAAGGTGGAGACTCAAATAATGGTGGAAGAAAGGCCTTTTCATAAAGGAAGCAGGGATTTCAAGTTTCAAAAAGAGCTTCCAAAAATTATGGTACTTGTTAGCTTTCAGCCCTCATTGCCCCTATCATAAGCATCTTGTTGTTGTTAAGGTCAAAGTGAACAAACTATGGAGTATATGCTTTACAAAGTATAAGTTGGCAATCTCAAGTCCCTTGTATACGAGGGCCACACCTCATGCTACTCAACTTCAGTCACCTATAAGTTCTTGTCACTATAAGTATTTGCATATCATAGAGAACCGCCAAAAGGGTACCCCTTGCACATGGTACAGGAGCTATCCCATAACCAAAATGACAAGACAAGCAGACAATGAGCATCTCATCAATCTTTTTATTTACTATATGCATAGCTTTTATTGAGGATGCTTCATAGATAGCTCACTATGGTGATGCTGCAAGTTTCCACCATGATTATGCATGGCTTAGGCTAGTGGCCCAGTCGTTTCTCTAACACAGAATACAAACTCCATGGACTTACAAGTTCCCTCTTTATTTCACACTGGTGACATCCATAGACAAAAGAGCATGATATCAACTGAGTACAAAGTACAAGTGCAATGTTAAAAACGTTCCTCGTGACAGCACAGTTCTGCTAATTCCAACGTATAAGTGCAAGAATATACAACATACATGACACAATGGTTCAAGTTAATTAGGGCCAAACAATAAAAAGTGTTCCATAAAGTTCATGAGGGATTTAATCACTAAGTTTTCACATAACAAAATATTTTTTAATTGGAAGGTAGCTGAAAACAAGAATATACTTGGAATGGTGTAACACACCATGCATAGGAGTTTATAGTCGACACTTTGGAATAACTTGGTTTCTTGGGAGTTTGAAGCATGAGTAGAACTTACTCATACAAGTGGAGGCTAGCAAAAGACTGGGAGCAACCAACTAAGAGAGCAATAATGGCCATAATCATGCAGTGCAACAAAGCATTACTAATCAAAGCAAAGAGTGGTACTACAATTCAAGGACTAAATGATCATATAGGCTATGGTGACTTGTTCATAGTCATAACATGGTGTGAGCATGTGCCAAGTCAACCCAAAAAAAGCATCGAAGGAGAATACCACAATACTATGCTTTTGCATTCTAAAACAACGCATAATTTCTTCAAGGCACACTAAGCAATCCCAATTGTTTGGAACAAGACATGCTACATCAATAATCACTAAGCATCAGGTCAAAACAACACCTAACATGTCATGCTAAAGTCTAAGTCACAGTCAATGCAAGCTCCTCTTGCATTTACAAGCAAGAACTTACTACTCCTTTCCAACACCAAGCAACTTATTTGCAAAACAACACAGCGAAAATGGGGGTCCAAACTACTTTATTCAAGCAAACTAAACAAACTAAGCAAAGCAAGCAAAAACTAAGACTCTCCAAGAACAACACAACTTTGCATGAAACAATAAAAACGAAGTCTCTAGACAGACCTGAGCTTTTTATTGATGAAGAAGGGGATGCCTTGGGCATCCCCAAGCTTTGACGCTTGTATTGTAGGGTTCGCAGCATAGAAAACAAAAATTTTCCTACGATGTGAATTATATACCAAGATCTATCTACTAGATACAAACAACGGGCGGATGTAAATCCTTAGAGAACATACCTTGAAGACCGACAAAGCTTAACGAGTTCAACTCGTGGTTGATGTAGACGGTCTCTTGCCGATCTCAAGATCGAGAGGAAGTCCTAGCGCCGCAAATCAGCAGCGCATCCGTGCTCGCACACACGTTCGAGGCACCGAGAAACCTCCGCCTCCTCGCTCCAGCGATGCAGCGGAAGCACAACTCTTTCTTGCCGAATAGCCACCGGGAACATGTATCTCGCTAGTCCGAGACCATGGGGGATAAATTCTAGAGGGGGAGAGAGATCCTTCACGAGGAGGTGTGAGAGACAAGTGAGGAGGGGGGCTCCTTTTATAGGAGGAGGGGGGCACCCAAGGGGGTGGCCGCCGGCCATGGGGGCTGCCCCCTCCCCTCCTTCATTCATGTGGGTGGACACTCCACTCACAAAATGCCCTTTAAAATCCCTCCACTCAAAAGTCCACTCAAATTCCCATTAAATTTCCACCAAATTAAATGCAAAATCTCATTAAATAAAACTCTTTTATTTTAGTCACAATTTTGTCAATTACTTTAATGACAAACATTCACAAATAACCCCTTGCTAGAATTCTATTTCACATGCATAACCACTTTATGCAATTTCACCCGAAAACCTGTTTCGGTATCTAGTGAAATAAATTCTTGCGCTTGTTCATTCTTTCGGCATGAAACATTTGCTCCAATTGGATGTCAGTGTCTCTTAAATGTGTCACCCTACGGTTTGTGAATAATGCGGACATGATCGAGACCCCTCTCGGATCAATAATCAGAAGCGGGATCTGGAGACCCATACTAACTCCCACACATTCAACGATGAATTTCTTGTGATCGTCGGAACCTTTTATGCTAGTATCTTAATCCCTTTGTTTCACGATATATTACATGTCCGAGATTCGATCATCGGTATCTCCATACCTAGTTTGATCTCGTTACCGACATGCACTCTTTTCTTGTTCCTGTGATATAACATTCTAGTGATCAAATCACTTGCTTGCAAGCTAATCAATGTGATCTCACCGAGAGGGCCCAGAGTATATGTATCCGTCATTGGGATGAACAAATTCCACTCTCGATCCATGAGCCTCAACATAACACTTTATTAGTTCTGAATCCATCTTTATAATCACCCTGTTACGGTGTGAGGTTTGATGTTATCAAGAAACTCTTCCGGTGTTAGTGATTGACATGATCTCATGGTCTAAGGATTAGGATCACTTCGTAAGTTGTTATAGCAATATAAAATCAATGACTTTGATCGTAATGCTATACTTCGGATGAATGTTCATCACACCATTACACTAATGTTGTGATCCCGTTATTAACAACATCCAATGTCCATGATTAGGAAACCTTGATCATCTTGTTAATCAACGAGCTAGTTTATGAGAGAGGCATAACTAGGAACTTTCTGTTTGTTTATTAAACACACATGTATTAACGTTTCCGTATTAATACAATTATAGCATGCAAAATAAACATCTATCATATACTTGGAATATACATAATAAACACTTTATTATTGCCTCTCAGGGCATATTCCCTTCGGTCTCCCACTTGCACTAGAGACAATAATCTAGTTACATAGTGATAAATCTAACACCCATTGAGTTCTAGTGTTGATCATGTTTTGCTCTAGGGAGAGTTTTAGTCAACGGATCTGCTACATTAAGATCCGTATGTACTTTACAAATCTTTATATCTCCATCCTTGACATGCTCGCGGATGGAGTGAAACCGGCGCTTAATATGCTTGGAATGCTTGTGAGACCTTGGCTCTTTGGCATTGGCAATGGCACCATTGTTGTCACAATAGATCACCATTGGGTCCAATGCGTTTGCCACCACTCCTAGTTCGGATATGAACTCCTTCATCCAAACTGCTTCCTGAGCCGCTTCTGAAGCAGCAACATATTCGGCCTCCGTTGTTGATCCCGCTACCAGAGGTTGTTTGGAGCTCCTCCAACTAACCGCTCCGCCATTCATGAGAAATATGTATCCGGATTGAGACTTAGAGTCATCCGGATCGGTGTCAAAGCTAGCGTCGACATAACACTTAGCGACGAGCTCTTCTTCACCTCCGTATACAAGAAACATATCCTTAGTTCTTCGTAAGTACTTAAGGATATTCTTGACCGCTAGCCAGTGTTCTGAACCTGGATCCGATTGGTACCTACTAGTCAAACTAATAGCATGTGCCACATCCGGTCTTGCACATAGCATGGCGTACATTATAGAGCCTATGGCTGAAGCATAGGGGACTTTGTCCATTATCTCTCTTTCTTCCGCCGAAGACGGACTTTGAGTCTTACTCAATGTCTTACCTTGCAACATAGGTAAGAACCCCTTTTTACTTCCGTCCATTTTAAACTTCTTTAAAATCTTATCAAGGTATGTACTTTGCGATAGCCCTATTAGGCACCTAGATCTATCTCTATAGATCTTTATGCCTAATATGTATGACGCTTCACCTAGGTCCTTCATTGAAAATTTGCTGTTTAGATAACTTTTAACACTGTTTAAAAGATCTATATCATTTCCGATCAATAATATGTCATCCACATATAATATCAGAAATGCCACATTGTTCCCACTCACTTTCTTGTAAATACAAGCTTCTCCATAAGTTTGGACAAATCCAAACTCTTTGATCACCTCATCAAAGAGGAGATTCCAACTTCGTGATGCTTGCTTCAATCCATAGATGGATCGCTGAAGCTTGCACACCTTGTTAGCATCCTTAGGATCGACAAAACCCTTTGGTTGTATCATATACAACTCTTCTTCAATATTACCATTGAGAAACGCGGTTTTGACATCCATATGCCATATCTCATAATCGAAATATGCAACAATTGCTAACATAATCCTAACTGACTTTAGCATCGCTACGGGAGAGAAATTCTCATCGTAGTCAACTCCTTGAATTTGTCGAAACCCCTTTGCGACAAGTCGAGCTTTATAGACGATCACATTACCATCAGCATCTGTTTTCCTTTTGAAAATCCATTTGTTCTCCACGGCCTTTCGGTCGTGAGGTAATTCCACCAAGTTCCAAACTTGATTTTCATACATGGATTCCATCTCGGATTTCATGGCTTCTAACCATTTGTTGGAATCCGGGCTCATCATCGCTTCTTCATACGTCGCAGGGTCATCATTTTCATCAACCATGAAATTCATGACAGGATTTCCGTACAGCTCGGGAGCTGCACGCGTCCTGTTTGACCTGCGAGGTTCGGTAGTACTCTCTTTCGGAGTTTCATGATCATTATCATTAGTTCCCTCTTCAATAGGTGGAGCCAACTCCGGAACAACTTCCGGCGCTGCGCTACTCGCCATACTTTGAAGAGAAGGTTCCACAACCTCTTCGAGTTCTACCTTCCGACTACTCACACCTTTCGCGAGAAACTCTTTCTCTAGAAAGGATCCATTCTTGGCAACAAAAACCTTGCCCTCGGATCTGTGATAGAAGGAATACCCAATAGTTTCTTTAGGGTATCCTATGAAGACGCATTTTTCCGCTTTGGGTTCGAGTTTATCCGGTTGAAGTTTCTTCACATAAACATCGCATCCCCAAACATTAAGAAATGACAGCTTAGGTTTGTTTCCAAACCACAATTCAGACGGTGTCTTTTCAGCGGATTTAGATGGTGCCCGATTTAAAGTGAATGCAGCAGTTTCTAGTGCAAAACCCCAAAATGACAACGGCAAGTCCGTCAGAGACATCATAGATCGAACCATATCTAATAAAGTACGATTACGACGTTCCGACACACCATTTCGCTGTGGTGTTCCGGCAGGTGTGAGTTGTGAAACAATTCCACACTCTTTCATGTGAGTGCTAAACTCGTAACTTAGATACTCACCTCCACGGTCGGACCGTAGAAATTAGATCTTTCTATTACGATGATTTTCCACTTCATTCTGAAATTCCTTGAACTTTTCAAAGGTTTCAGACTTGTGTTTCATCAAGTAGATATAACCGTATCTACTCAAATCATCCGTGAAAGTAACAAAATAACGATATCCACCTCGCGCCGACACACTCATTGGACCACATACATCAGAATGTATGATTTCCAATAAATCTGTCGCCCGTTCCATTAACCGGAAAACGGCGTTCTAGTCATCTTGCCCATAAGGCATGGCTCACATGTATCAAATGATTCATAATCAAGTGATTCCAAAAGTCCATCCGAATGGAGCTTCTTCATGCGTTTAACGCCAATATGACCTAGACGGCAGTGCCACATATATGCGGATATATCATCATTAAGTTTAATCCTTTTAGCATCAACATTATGAATATGTGTAACATTATCATCGAGATCTAATAGAAATAAACCATTCATCATCGGTGCATGACCATAAAAGATTTCATTCATATAAATGGAACAACCATTGTTCTCGGATTTAAATGAATAACCACTTCGCATCAAACACGATCCAGATACAATGTTCATGTTCAGTGCAGGCACCAGATAACATTTATTCAAGTTTATAACTAATCTCGACGGTAAGTGGAGAGGCAGCGTTCCGACGGCGATCACATCAACGCTTGATCCATTGCCGACACGCATCTTGACCTCACCCCTTGCTAGCGGTCGCTTGTTCCGCAGCCCCTGATTCGAGTTACAAATATTAGCAACTGAACCGGTATCAAATACCCAGGTGCTACTGCAAGCACTAGCCAAGTACACATCAATAACATGTATATCATATATACCTTTGTTTGCCTTGCCTGCCTTCTTGTCTGCCAGATATTTGGGCAGTTGCGCTTCCAGTGGCCAGTCCCCTTACAATAGTAGCACTCGGAATCAGACTTAGGTCCAACTCGGGGTTTCTTTTCAGGCGCGGCAACCGGCTTGCCGCCCTTACTTCCCTTCCGTTTTCCCTTCTTGTCTTTCTTGAAACCAGTGTTCCTATTGATCATCAACACTTGATAATCCTTTTTGATCTCCACTTCTGTAGTTTTAAGCATTGACAGAAGCTCGGGGAGAGACTTCTTCATGCCTTGCATATTATAGTTCATCACGAAGCTCTTATAGCTAGGTGGCAGAGACTGCAGAACACGATGGATGCCTAAGTCAATGGGAATCGATATTCCCAAGGACACAAGCTTATCGGCGTAACCCGACATCTTGAGTGCATGCTCACTAACGGAGTTGTGCTCTTCCATCATGCAGCTAAAGAACTTTTCTGAAGCGTTGTAGCTCTCTACAGCAGCATGTGTGTCGAAAATCATTTTCAATTCACCCATTGTATCAAATGCATTGCCGTTTTCGAAACGCTTTCGAAGTTCCGGCTCTAGCCCATACAATATGCCGCAATGAACTAAGTTGTGGTCCTCCTGACGAGTCTGATAGACATTCTTCTCCTCGTTAGGGGCATCATCAAAAGGTGGGGGGGCCTAACGGCGCTTCTAGCACATATTGCTTTTGTGCAGCAGAGAGGAGAATCCTCAAATTCATGGCCCATTCGGTAAAGTTGCTACCGTTCGTTGCTAGTTTCTCTTTCTCCATGAACACATTGAAATTAAAAGCAGGTGGTGCCATCTACAATAGAATTTGTAAAGTTTAGACTAAGTGTATGATATATTGAGTTCAACTAATCTATATTACAAATGAACTCCCACTCAAAAACGACATCCCTCGTGCCTTTTTGGTGATTACATGAACCAAATCCACTACACCAAGTCAGATCATCACGTGAGTCGGTATAGCTTCAAAGGCGAGCATCAAATGGGCATCATATCAACTATATGACTCATGCTTAACCTTTCGGTCCGTGTTCCGAGGCCATGTCTGTACATGCTAGGCTCGCCAAGTTATAACCTTAGTATTCGCGTGTGTAACTGTTTTACACCCGAAATATGGTCGTGGATCCAAGAACACACGATCATCACGTGATGTCTTGGAGCAACGAAAACATAATCGGTGCATACTAAAGGAAGATAACATTCTTATCTTGATATATAAATGAGGGATCATCTTATTATGCTAACAAAGCGCTAAACAAGCAATATAAGATGCTATCAAACATCATATGTTTATTAGTGAAATTATATGGTTCCCGCAGATGATCTCTATCATGTGCATCTTGGTATGATCACTATCATACCTATATGTGTAAATCCAAGGTCTATGGATTTTACACGCTATGTGTGTTGTAAGAGTATCATCTCATACTTCTACTTACAACACTACCATATCATAACACTAGCCCAGCAACAATCTAAACTAGACGCCTCTAATTTATCCATTGCAAGTTTTACGTGGCTTAGGGCTTTCGAGATAGAACCGTTCTTACCTACGAACATGAACCACAACGAGGATAATCAAATTGTTGACAACTCGCTTGCAAAATAGATATTGACTATAGTAGGAGAGACAGACACCCGCTAGCCACTTATGCAAACTAGTTGCATGTCAAGCGTGGAACAGGTCTCATGTGCGAGGACATGTAAAGTTTGTCCGGGCCGCTTCATCCCACTATGCCACCAATATCCAAAATTACAACAAAGGAGCAACAACATGATCATCATCGCCCACATACTCATATGTGTACTACCCGTGTAAAGTATCTACGCATAGATCCGGCTCTGATACCACTGTAGGGTTCGCAGCATAGAAAACAAAAATTTTCCTACGATGTGAACTATATACCAAGATCTATCTACTAGATACAAACAACGGGCGGATGTAAATCCGTAGAGAACATACCCTTGAAGACCGATAAAGCTTAACGAGTTCAACTCGTGGTTGATGTAGACGATCTCTTGCCGATCTCAAGATCGAGAGGAAGTCCTAGCGCCGCAAATCAGCAGCGCATCCGTGCTCGCACACACGTTCGAGGCACCGAGCAACCTCCGCCTCCTCGCTCCAGCGATGCAGCGGAAGCACAACTCTTTCTTGCCGAATAGCCACCGGGAACATGTATCTCTCTAGTCCGAGACCATGGGGGATAAATTCTAGAGGGGGAGAGAGATCCTTCACGAGGAGGTGTGAGAGACAAGTGAGGAGGGGGGATCCTTTTATAGGAGGAGGGGGGCACCCAAGGGGGTGGCCGCCGGCCATGGGGGCTGCCCCCTCCCCTCCTACATTCATGTGGGTGGACACTCCACTCACAAAATGCCCTTTAAAATCCCTCCACTCAAAAGTCCACTCAAATTCCCATTAAATTTCCACCAAATTTAATGCAAACTATCATTAAATAAAACTCTTTTATTTTATTCAGAATTTTGTCAATTACTTTAATGACAAACATTCACAAATAACCCCTTGCTAGAATTCTATTTCACATGCATAACCACTTTATGCAATTTCACCCGAAAACCTGTTTCGGTATCTAGTGAAATAAATTCCTGCGCTTGTTCATTCTTTCGGCATGAAACATTTGCTCCAATTGGATGTCGGTGTCTCTTAAGTGTGTCACCCGATGGTTCGTGAATAATGCGGACATGATCGAGACCCCTCTCGGATCAATAATCAGAAGCGGGATCTGGAGACCCATACTGACTCCCACACATTCAACGATGACTTTCTTGTGATCGTCGGAACCTTTTATGCTAGTATCTTAATCCCTTTGTTTCACGATATATTACATGTCCGAGATTCGATCATCGGTATCTCCATACCTAGTTTGATCTCGTTACCGACATGCACTATTTTCTCGTTCCTGTGATATAACATTCTAGTGATCAAATCACTTTCTTGCAAGCTAATCAATGTGATATCACCGAGAGGGCCCAGAGTATATCTATCCGTCATCGGGATGAACAAATTCCACTCTCGATCCATGAGCCTCAACATAACACTTTATTAGTTCTGAATCCATCTTTATAATCACCCTGTTACGGTGTGACGTTTGATGTTATCAAGAAACTCTTTCGGTGTTAGTGATTGACATGATCTCATGGTCTAAGGATTAGGATCACTTCGTAAGTTGTTATAGCAATATAAACTCAATGACTTTGATCGTAATGCTATACTTCGGATGAATGTTCATCACACCATTACACTAATGTTGTGATCCCGTTATTAACAACATCCAATGTCCATGATCAGGAAACCTTGATCATCTTGTTAATCAACGAGCTAGTTTATGAGAGAGGCATAACTAGGAACTTTCTGTTTGTTTATTAAACACACATGTATTAACATTTCCGTATTAATACAATTATAGCATGCAAAATAAACATCTATCATATACTTGGAATATACATAATAAACACTTTATTATTGCCTCTCAGGGCATATTCCCTTCATGTACCTCTTGGATATTTCTTGGGGTGACACCGGGGTGGAATCCCCAAGCTTGAGCTTTTATCCATTCTTCATCTCATTACATCATTCTCTGTTTAGACCTGAAATTTTTCCTTCATACAAAACTTCACACAATCTTCATTAGCAACATTAGTTTATTCAAAAGATATTAGACCTCTGCCAAAGCTTTGGAATAGCAAGGATTTTCACTAAAAACACAAGCTATTGTAGCAAATCCTTCAAAAAGCTCAATTCACCTAAAGAGAACTCAAAAAGGAATCAATAAGAAGCAAATGCAAATAATGGCAGAAATGTGTCAAAACAGACCAGCAGCTGGAAACCGATTTTTTTGAAAATCTTCTATTGCTCAAATCAAAAAGTGTTGAACTAACTAAAGTTATCTAACATACTAGGGGATTTATTTGTAAATTTTGAGCCAATCCGAGTTACAGAGGCTCCTCACAATTTTTTTTTGGTGGAGGACAGAAATCTGTTTCGGGACAGCAACTCCCCAAATCTTACTTCCCTCTCATTAGAGGTCATTCTTGGCACAAAAATCAAACAAAAAGGATCAGAGAGGTCATTACTGAAGTAATAACTTCCAAGAATCAAGGAAACTCTTGGGTTATCTCCCAACAAGTACTTTTCTTTAACGCCTTTAAGTTAGGCGTGATAGTTTGAGAAGATTCTCACATGAGAAATATGAATTGAAGTCAAAGAGAGCATCAAGAAGCAAATTCAAAACATATTTAAGTCTAACCCACTTCCTATGCATAGGAATCTTGTATGCGAATAAATTCACAAAGAACAAAGTGACAGGCATAGGAAGATGAAACAAGAGCAACTTCAAAACTTTCAGCACATAGAGAGGTGTTTCCGTACCATGAAAAATTATACAAGCATATTTTCCTCTCTCATAATAATTTTCAGTAGCCTCATGAATAAACTCAACAATATAGCTATCACATAAAGCATGCTTTTTATGATCTACTAACTCATAATTTCTATCAAGCTCAAAAATAGTGGGATTAAAACCTCCACATGTTTTATCCAAAGTAGGTATTTCAAAAGTATCCACAGGAACATAACATTTATCCTCCTTTGATAAGCATGGGGGACAATCAAATAATGTAAGGGATAAAGATTTACTCTCATTAGAAGGTAGGCATGGGTAGATAATCTATTCTTCCTCCTTTTGTTCATCACACTCCCCCTCTTTTTCATCTAATGAGCTTCCAGTTTCAACAATTTCTTCTTCCATAGGCTCCTGCAAGGCATTAGTCTCTTCCATTTGTGGAAAACGCCTATTAAAATATTCAATAATATAGCCATTTTCTTCCCTGTAATTATCAAAGTAAAATTTAAGTAACTCATAAACCTCTGATTCATAAGGTGCATCATCAGTATTTTCAAGCAAAGTGGAAAGTTCAAATGCACCCTTGAAGGCAATAAATTCTTCAATTTGTTCCACATCATAAAAGAAATAATTTCCTTTTACATAAGAGGATATGGTAACATTATCATTATGCTCACATTGAAAGGGTGGGTGTTTATACCATGCGGCAATAAGCTTTATCAAAGAAATAAGGAACATTTTAAGTAGAGCACACGTCTCTAGCAATAGTATTCAACTTATCAATTTGTTCCCATAAGTGTTTCCCTTTTTGTGACAAACGGTGTTCCTTATAATAATACTTTTGTTCTTCCGTGAACCCACCTTGCTAGTAAGAACTAGTTTCAAAGAAACCATCCATTGATAGAAAGCATGACCAAGCAAGGAAATAACAGACCACCAACCAGAGTAGGAACTAATTTTTTTGTGTTTTTGAACAAAGCAAGCAAACCAAACTAGACTAATTTTTTTGGGGTTTTTTGAAAAGAGGGAAACAAAAAAAATCAAAAGAAACTAAGCAAACTAAAAACAAAGTAAAGATAAAGGAAGTGAAGGACTCCCCTAGTGAAGACGTCCTTAGCCTCCTCGGCAACGGCGCCAGAAAATAGCTTGATGGTGTTGGTTAGCACTTTGTTGGGAACCCCAATAGGAAGGTGTGAAGCAGCACAGTAGAAGTTTTCCCTCAGTAAGAAACCAAGGTTATCGAACTAGTAGGAGGAAGGAAACATCACACAGGTGTTGCAAGCAACACGGAGACCTGCACAACACAAACTCAAGACTTTGCCCCAACTAGACAGTGAGGTTGTCAAGCTCACCGATTTGTTGTAACAAAGGATTAAACGTATGGTGTGAAAGGTAATGGTGGATTGCAGCAAGTAAACAAGTAACAGTGGAAGATGTATCAATGGTAAAGATTGGACCGGGGTCTATAGTTCACTAGAGGTGTTCTCCTTAGATAAACAACATGGCATGAAGGGTAAACAAATTATAGCAGGGAAATTGACAGGAACTGAGAAAGGCATAACAATGCAATACTAGTCAGAAAGTGAAGGGAATTTGCCCGAGAGGCAATAATAAAGTGGTTATTATCGTATTCCTTATTTATGATAAATGTTTATTTTACATGCTATAATTGTATTAATACGGAAACGTTAATACATGTGTGTTTAATAAACAAAAAGGAAGTTCCTAGTTATGCCTCTCATATAAACTAGCTCGTTGATTAACAAGATGATCAAAGGTTTCCTGATCATGGACATTGGATGTTGTTAATAATGGGATCACAACATTAGTGTAATGGTGTGATGAACATTCATCCGAAGTATAGCATTACGATCAAAGTCATTGAGTTTATATTGCTATAACAACTTACGAAGTGATCCTAATCCTTAGACCATGAGATCATGTCAATCACTAACACCGGAAGAGTTTCTTGATAACATCAAACGTCACACCGTAACAGGGTGATTATAAAGATGGATTCAGAACTAATAAAGTGTTATGTTGAGGCTCATGGATCGAGAGTGGAATTTGTTCATCCCGATGATGGATAGATATGCTCTGGGCCCTCTCGGTGATATCACATTGATTATCTTGCAAGCAAGTGATTTGATCACTAGAATGTTATATCACGGGAACGAGAAAAGAGTGCATGTCGGTAACGAGATCAAACTAGGTATGGAGATACCGACGATCGAATCTCGGACATATAATATATCGTGAAACAAAGGGATTAAGATACTAGCGTAAAAGGTTCTGACGATCACAAGAAAGTCATCGTTGAATGTGTGGGAGTTAGTATGGGTCTCTAGACCCCGCTTCTAATTATTAATCCGAGAGGGGTCTCGATCATGTCCGCATTATTCACGAACCGTAGGGTGACACACTTAAGAGACACCGACATCCAATTGGAGCAAAATATTCATGCCGAAAGAATGAACAAGCGCAGGAATTTATTTCACTAGATACCGAAACAGGTTTTCGGGTGAAATTGCATAAAGTGGTTATGCATGTGAAATGGAATTCTAGCAAGGGGTTATTTGTGAATGTTTGTCATTAAAGTAATTGACAAAATTCTGAATAAAATAAAAGAGTTTTATTTAATGAAAGTTTGCATTAAATTTGGTGGAAATTTAATGGGAATTTGAGTGGACTTTTGAGTGGACTTTTGAGTGGAGGGAATTTAAAGGACTTTTGTGAGTGGAGTGTCCACCCACATGAAGATGGGAGGGCAAAGGGGCAGCCCCCATGCGCCGGCCACCCCCTTGGGGTCCCCCCTCCTCCTATAAAAGGAGCCCCCTCCTCACTTGTCTCTCACACCTCCTCGTGAACGATCTCTCTCCCCCTCTATAATTTATCCCCCATGGTCTCGGACTAGAGAGATACATGTTCCCGGTGGCTATTGGGAAAGAAAGAGTTGTGCTTCCGCTGCATCGCTGGAGCGAGGAGGCGGAGGTTGCTCGGTGCCTCGAACGTGTGTGCGAGCACGGATGCGCTGCTGTTTTGCGGCGCTAGGACTTCCTCTCGATCTTGAGATCGGCAAGAGATCGTCTACATCAACCACGAGTTTGGACTCGTTAAGCTTTGTCGGTCTTCAAGGGTATGTTCTCTACGGATATACATCCGCCCGTTGTTTGTATCTAGTAGATAGATCTTGGTACATAGTTACTCCCATCGTAGGAAAATTTTTGTTTTCTATGTTGCAAACCCTACAGTGGTATCAGAGCCGGATCTATGCGTAGATACTTTGCACGGGTAGTACACATATGATTATGTGGGCGATGATGATCATTTTATTGCTTCTTAGTTGTACTTTGGATATTGGTGGCATAGTGGGATGAAGCGGCCCGGACAAACTTTACATGTCCTCGCACATGAGACCTATTCCACGCTTGACATGCAACTAGTTTTGCATAAGTGGCTAGCGGGTGTCTGTCTCTCTTACTATAGTCAATATCTAATTTGCAACGAGTTGTCAACAATTTGGTTATCCTCGTTGTGGTTCATGTTCGTAGGTAAGAACGGTTCTATCTTTGAAAGCCCTAAGCCACGTAAAACTTGCAATGGATAAATTAGAGGCGTCTAGTTTAGATTGTTGCTGGGCTAGTGTTATGATATGGTGATGTTGTAAGTAGAAGTATGAGATGATACTCTTACAACACACATAACGTGTAATCTCCATAGACCTTTGACTTACACATATAGGTATGATAGTGATCATACCACGATGCAAATGATGGAGATCATATGCGGGAACCATATCATTTCACTAATAAACATGTGATGTTTTGATTGCATCTTATATTGCTTGTTTGGCGTTTTATTAGCATAATAAGATGATCCCTCATTTAGATATCAAGATAAGAATGTGTTCTTCCTTAAGTATGCACCGACAATGTTTCGTCGCTTCAAGACATCACGTGATGATCGGGTGTACTTGAATCCATGAGCATATCTCGGGTGTAAGACAGTTACACACGCGAATACTAAGGTTCTTACTTGGCGAGCCTAGAATGTACAGACATGGCCTTGGAACATGGACCGAAAGGTTAAGCATGAGTCATATGTTTTTGATATGATGACCATATGGATGCTCGCCTTTGAAGCTACACCGACTCACGTGATGATCGTACTTGGTGTAGTGGATTTGGTTCATGTAATCACCAAACAGACACGAGGGATGTCATTTTTGAGTGGGAGTTCATTTCTAATTTGGATTAGTAGAACTCAATTTATCATAAATTAAATCAAAGTGAATTTGCATAATTTGTTGTAGTCATTGGCATTCGTTCACCACCTTATGCATAGTTGTAATTGAGATAATAAAACTATAGAATTCTGGATATATACTTTACGAACTGGTATCGTATTGAGTTGAGTGTCAATCTAAAGTTTAAAGTTCTATTGCAAACTTTCAGCAAACTCTATTTACTCCGTGAAATTTAATAGTTGGTATTAAATCGAGAGTAACAATTCCAGTGTTAGTATCTTAAGTATCATATTTGCCTCCATGATTCTTGATTTAAATATCAAGAGTATCTAGGAGCTGAAAGAATTGTTTCAGAAACCATCATGTGTGACAGATATAACGATATTTGAAACAATGTTTTGGTTGCAATATGATAGAGTATAATATATGTTCTCATATTGGATGAGAATTTACGAAGGTTGGAGATGCTAGACATCCTAATCATCCAAAAGGGTTTTGGAAAGTAATGTTATACTCACGATTCACCTTTATAAGCTACAGTAACTTGATCATGAAAGTTATCATGATAAGGATGAATAGAAGATGTATGTAAAGTGTTTACTACACTAAAAGATTACTAAAGAATGGATTTTGAAAGAATACCGATCATTTTGATGATGGTGATCTACTTCAAAGTGCAAGTCCAAGGCATTATTATTTGAATATACACGCTTTGGACTATGTGTCATGTATATGGCTCCACTTTTGATGTTGATAGATTCTTTTAAAAAGGAAAAGGAAATGCTGAAAGTGAATCTATAATATATATTTGGCAGAAAAGAAAAGATTGGAAATATCCAGTTTAGGTATATGGATGATATACATGTTATGATTGTATTCTTTGCTTGTTAAACAATGTGGTTCTTGGGTATTGGATACCGAATTGGTTGGTATGAAATTTCATACGGAACAACGCAATTCATGAACCACAATGGCCTAAGTAACTAGCAAGAGAATATGTGATGATGTTCACCGAAAACAAACAAACCGTTGTTTGTATTTCTTGTTGACATCAAAGCTTGACTTCAAGATTTGTTTTAATAATTGTTATTTGAATCAGGTATTATGAGAACAAAGGTTGTTCAAATAATGTAAGGGTCCCAACCTTAAAATAAGGTAGAGTCCCCTGTGTTTACAATGCTAGTCCCTGGATCAATATCTAGCATCCACAGTTAAGATGTAATATCAAGAAACAAAGGTCATAATATAACTTTATAACCAGGAATAACATAATTTTATTACATCTTACATAGCTCATTTGGCTATTACATTACATTGCAACGGAATAACTATAAGCATGGGGTCCTTCATCTTTAAAGTTCCACAGGCAGGCATGTTGGTTGTAGACTTTGTAATCCTAATCAATCAATCTCCACTAAAATCAATCAAACCTGCAACATTACAAGTTACAGCCACCAGGGTCAATACATTTGAATTGTATTGGCAAGTTTCACTATTATGTTGAATATAAGTGGATCCTATCATTACATGCATTTTTGGCTAAGTAGGGTTTTAGGCTCATTTGCAGAAAGCAATAATTTATCCTATCTTTTCAAATGGTTTTGTTTCTTTGTCAAATATCTTCTGAACTCCTTGGAATCCACCAAGTGTCTTTGTCAAAATATCTTGAGATCCTTGGTACTCCCAAGTACTTCAAGTTTTTATCAAAATCTCTTGAGCTCTTTGGTAACCCCAAGTGCATCAAGTTTTCATCAAAAATCTCTTGAGCTCCTTGGTACCCCCAAGTGCATCAAGTCTTTTGTTGTCACTTAGAAAGTTTTCTTTTTAGAAATTGGAATGTCGAGATTTCCCATAGCTTCAAGCTTTAGTTGCTCAGTATTGTCCATAACCGGGGACACGGCTAAGTACTTAGATTTTATTATCTTCTGCAGAAGTAGTACACTTTACCCACATGTCACAATCCCATCTTGTTGCCACCAGTGGCCACTGGATTAGTACTCAGGATTCCAGGTCCTCATTTTCAGTAACCTGAAGACAATGCTTGGGTCTTCCCAATGTAGTTGACTAAGCCAGAGCCATAAATAGCATGTGGTTGCACACGAAAGCCACAATTGGAGAAACATGTTCAATCTCTAAGTTTCCTGGGTGGTTTTCCTTTGAAGAACAACACAAAGAGATTGCCATAGACATGGTTCCTTTTGTTGCCACCTTCTCCAAAACTCAAAGTATCCTTGTCCACCCAGGTGGTTCATTGAGTCCTTGTTTTATTATATAAAAACACAAGTCCTTTTCTCAACTTCATAAAATCCCAACATGTATCTCTTTTCAAAATATAGCATGGCTAAGCATGTAACAACTACATTGTTTTCACTAAGGAATGTATAGGGTATCCTATTAGGATTTAGCATAGCATAAGTATAGAAATTCTTTTCATGCATGTTTCAAAATCCACTAAGTATAATGAAAATAGTAGGACTTTAGATGATAGTGTCACTTGCCTTTTTGGTAGGGAATGGTGGTTCACTTCTTGATTCTTGCTAGTTTCACACTTTTCTAACTTCACTACAAGTCAATCAAGCAAACAGAATATCAACTATCATTCCAACCAATATTCAAACAATCAAACACACACATAAAATAAGAGAAACTAAGTCATGCATGCAAGCATGCAAAGATAGGTTTATTTGCAAAGGTGGTCTCCACTAGACTTCTAAATTTTGTAAGGCTCAAGGTGGTCACTTCCTAAAATGGCAAAGTCATTTGCAAAAGGGTTTCATTCATAAACCATTTTTAAATCCATTCATCATTTTATGTGGTGGAAAATATTTTTATCAAAGCAACAACTTTAAGTTGTTCACCAAATAAGTTGTTTTTTCTCAAAACTTGGTGTTTAGTGTCAGTAGGTTTGGTCCAAATCATTTTCCCAAAGTTTTTTACTCCAAAAACATTTTCATAGCAAAAACAATATTTTTATTTGGCTAGAAATGGGCTAAATCAATTAATCCATCCTAAATTTCACCAAATTCATTTTTAAATCCATGGGTTGGTTCCTAGGGTCAGTAAGTTCACCACAAACTAATTTTCCCAGATTTCAACCTCAAAAACATTTTTGAACAATTTTTCTAATCTAAACAAGCATACAAATGTTTCTGCAAAAACAAACAATCTAACAGATATTATTTACTAAACAAATTGCATGGTTGGTGTCACATCCCAAGATTTTCCAAATCTTGTAATGTGAAAATAAATTAATAAAATAAAACTTTGTTTGATTTTCAAAGCCAGAAGAAACTTTTTGAACTCACTTGGAACTTCAAACTCATTTGAATTAAATAAAATCCTAAAAGGATTCATAAAGATAAACATTTATTAAAGGATAATAAAAATATTTAAAATACTATTTTGGATCACTTAATAAAAGATTTGGTATTCAAAAGAAAAGATGGATTTATAATTAAAGATTATCTAATAAAGGCAAATTAAACCTTGACCAAAAACTTTGGGAATTAAAACATTTAGTTTTGAATAAAAATAACAAATGTTTATTTAAAATAAAATAATAAGGAATTAATATCAAAATTTATTATGAAAGGTTTTACTATTTTAATTAAAACATCAAGACTTATTAAATTGTTTAAAATAGGTTTTCCAAGTATTTTATATTCTCTAATAAAACCTACTAAAGTGTTTTAGCTTTATTTTAGATTCAAAATAAATATCTCAAATAAAATAAATCCTATTTGAACTAATAATGAAAGTCTATTATATTAATTAATAATGGACCCTAAAATAAAATGTTATTTTATTTTAAAACAAATCTCCAAGTATTCTATATTTCCCAAATAAAACCCACTAATTTGGTTTTGAAAATATTTAGGTTTCAAATAAAGATTTTATTAATAAAATCAAACTCTATTTGGTTTCATAACTAAGACCCATTTTATTTAATTATTAATGGACCCTAAAGTAAAAGGATTATATTATTTTTTTTAAACAAGTTTTCAAAATATTCTTTATTAACAAATAAAACCTACTGATTGGTTTTGAAAATATTTGGATTTAAAATGGGGATTTTATTAAAATAAACCAAACCCTATTTTATTAATAAACCATAGTCCATTTTATTCAATTAATTAATAAATGGAACCTAAAAAGATTTAAAATAATATTTTATTTTAGAATGTGAATTATGATGTTAGGCAGAACCAGATTCATATATGAAAAGCTTGATGATTGTTTGAATCATTTTGAATGTGTTTGGTTGTTTGAATTTCAAAACAGGAAAATAGAATTAGAAAAAGAAAAAGGAATCAGACAGAAAAAAATAAGAAACAGACCCAACCCACTACCCCGGCCCAAACAGCCCATCTAGCCCACCTCCTCTCCACCCCGAACCGTTTTCTTCACCGACTGAAACAACCCGCAAGCCCCTGACAAGTGGACCCCCCCTCATTTCTTTTTCCCACTGACGCAACGGCCCCACTCCCCTGTTCATCCTCTCCACCCGCAGCGACCCGTTCCTCGCCGTTTACTGCCGTTGAATGCCGGCGTAAATCCTCTTTACTAGCCGAGTAACCCCCACCAGCGACCACTCCCTCTTAACCGCCTCTTTCCCCTCTTCTGTTTCCCTCAGACGCCACCCTCTATCCGCCACCAGGCTGTTGCCATTTCCTTCTGCACCACCTCTGTCTCCGGCGACCATTCTCGCCGATTCCGGCAGCCTCTCACCACTTTCTGCCTCCCCGAACACACGAGCATGCTCATCGCACCCTAGCGCATGTTTCTGTGCCATTCAATCAACCGCGGGCGCCCAGAGCACCGACCTCGACAACATCTGGCCGCGCCGCCGCGTCTGCCTCACTCCGGTGAGTACCCCAGATGGTTTCCGTCCGCCCTTTCCACTCTCGTTCACGCGCACAGCGTTGCCTTGACCTCACGCATCTGACCGCGCCTCCGTTTTGCCTTAGGGTGGTCTCCAGTGACGTCCTCGACCTCGACCAGAGCCGCCCGTCGCCAGTAGCAACTCCGGCGAGGGATTCTGCTCGTCCCCGTGCACCCCTTCATCAACCAGTGGCAAGTTGAGCATCCCCGTGCCACGACGAACACAGTGAGCCCCCTCTCCTCCTTCCTCGTTTCCTGTTTCGCTAGCGCCGCCGCCAACTGGCCGCTCCGCCGCTCGCCGTTGTTATCACGCCGCCGGTTCGTGACCGTTTGATAGGAGCCGTCCGATATCAATCAAGTGGGTGAGATAGAACGACTTAAACGCGAAGGGGTACTCGATCTGAGCCACTCGATCTAACTAGATCCAACGCCCCACAGCCGCGATCCAACCGAAACGGTACCGACAAATAAGAAGCTGCCGCGTGTCACCAGATAGATTGAAATTAGAATTTGAAATCAGAATTATTTGCAAGCTTCAAACCCTTATAACTTTTGATCCATACGTCCAAATTTGACAAATTTTATATCAATGGATTCAGGAGAACAAGCCCTAGCCAACCCTACCCTTAGTTTAGCAAATAGTATTTGATAGATTATTTGATTTTGCAGATTCTTTTGTGTGCTTTCTAACATTAGAAAAATCATTTAAAAATGAATTTTGAGATCAAACCTTTGCCAATTGGTTTGTTGTGACCCTACTGAACCTAGGAACCAACCTTTGGTGTTAAAAATGATTTTGGTGAAATTTAGGTTGAATTATTTGACTTAGCCAATTTCTAGCCAAATAAAAATAATGGATTGTTTATGGAAATGATTTTGAGTAAAGAACTTTGGAGAAAAATGGTTTAGACCAACCCTACTGACCCAAAACACCAAGTTTTGCAATAGCAACTCATTTAGTGAACAACTTAAGAGTTTTTGCCTTAATAAAAACATTTTTCACCACATGAAATGATAAATGGATTTAAAATAGTTTTTAGACAAAACACTCTTGTTAATGACTTTGCCACTTTGGTAAATGACCAAATTGGATCTTACAAAGTTTACAAACCCCATAGAGACCCTTTGCAAAATAAAACTATCTTGTGCATGCTCTCATGCATGAATTGGTTTCCATTGTCTTGTGTGTGTGAAGTTGTTTGAGTGATTATTGGTTTGGAATGTAAATTGAATTAGTGTTTGCTTGTTTGACTTGTAGTGAAGTGTGAGACTAGAAAGATCAAGGAGTGAACCACCATTCCCTACCAAAAAGGCAAGTGATGCTACATACTTTCTATCCCAATACTTTTATTATGCATTAGTGATTTTGCTAAGTAAACTTGCATGGATTTTGCTAAGTATAGATCTTGCTATAGGAAAACCTTGTAGATGAATCCTTAGTAGGATTTTCCTAAGTTAAGATTCCTACTACTACCAAGCTTAGCCTAGCTAATAGAAAATATGGGTGGAATATATATTCACACTATGGAAAAATATTCTAAGTCTGAGGACTTAAGTTTTGTTTAATAAAACAACTAAATTAATGAATCACCTGGGTGGAATGGGCTTGCTTGGTGGAGAATGGTTGAGTGGTTCACAATGCCATAGGCTTGGATTGTGTATCTCACTTGTGGAATGCCACCCAGGAAACAAAGGGATTTGAGATGTCAAATGTTGAGAAGCTTCAAGTGCAACCACTTGGCAATATGGGCTCTGCCATGATCATATAGGTTGCAAGAACTTAGCCAAATGGACAGTGGGTGGTAGTGTTTGATAGGTGGGAACGCGTCCATTTTGGTCTAAGGGAAGGCTTCTGAAAGATTTTGTCTTGGGAAACCAAGTCTTGTGGGTAAAGTGCACCACCTCTACAGAGTGTAAAACCTAAGTACTTAGCCATGTCCCTGGTAAAGGACAATTTGAGCATCAAGACATGGAAGCAATCAAGAATCTCATCATTCAAATTTCTAAATTAAAATCTTGTGGTTTGAACAAGGGTTGTTTGAATTCTTCAATCATTGATGGAGAGATGGCTTGGTACAAGGATCTTGAAATCTTTGATTGAGGAAAATGATTTTGTCAAACAAAAACTTAGTATTTTCAAAATGATAAGAAAAATCTATTTTGAGCAATGCAAGCCTCAACTGCACTTAGCCAAATGCATATAGTTGATAGACTCCACTATACTACCATAGTATCACTTGCCAATACAATTCAAATGTATTGACCCTTGTGGCTGTAACTTGTATGTTGCAGGTTTGATTGATTTTAGTGAAGATTGATTGTTTAGGATTACAAAGTCTACAACCAACATCTGCATGTGGCACTTTGAAGATGAAGGACCCCATGACTATAATTATTACGCTACAATATAATGTAATAGCCAAATGAGCTATGTTTGATGTAATAAAATTATGCTATTCCTGGTTATAAAGTTATATTATGACCTTTGTTTCTTGATATTACATCTAAACTGTGGATGCTAGCTATTGATCCAGGGACTAGCATTGTAAAACACAGGAGGGATCTACCACATTGGGTGGGGACCCCTACAGTTGGCTAGGGCTTGTTCCACTGATTCCAATGATATAAAGTTTGAATTTTTTGGACGTGTGGATCAAAAGTTACAAGGGTTTCAATTTCCAACTCAAATCTGTTTTCAAATTCTGTTTTAAACAAAAACTGGCCACGCGTCGCGTTTTGATTGGGCGGTACTGGTTCGCACGGATCGACTGATGCAGACCGTAGGATCTAACTTAGATCGAGCGGCGCAGAGGAACACGATACCTCTTCGTTTATATTCTATCACAGCCACACGATTTTGATCTAACGGACATAATCGACAGGCCACTAACTGGCGGCGCTGCGCGGCGGTAGACGGCGGTGACGGTCAGGCGGTGGGCTAGCGGCTGTTCTAGGAAGCAAAGAAGACAGAGGGGGTGCTCACCGTGTTCACGAGGTCGAGGTGGTGCTCGACGTGTGGTCGGCGTGGCAAGGGGTGCTCAGGGACAGCAGCAATTCCTCGCCGGAGTCATCGTCGGCGTCAGATGGTCCTGTTCGTGGTCGGGGTCGATGCTACAGATCACAAGGGGGCAAACCGAGAGCATGGTTAGATGCGCATGGTCGAGGCGATGACGCGTGCATGAAAGAGAAGGAGAGGGGCGGTCGGATACTACATGGGGAACTCACCGGAGTTGCTTGCAGACGCGGCGGTGCTCAGTTGAAGACGGAGCCGACGTTCTGGAGCGCCCGCGGTTGAATGGGAGGTACAGGGAGAAGCGTCTGGGAGTGGGGAGTGTGCTTGTGTGCTCGGGGAGACAAGGGGTGGTGAGGTTGGGCTAGAATCGACTGGGGACGGTGGTCGGAGCAGTAGTGCTGCGAGCTCGATTCAGGGCAGCCTGGTGGCGTTCAGGGCGTGTAGTCTGAGGGGAAAGGAAGAGGAGACGCAGGCGGTTAAATGGGCGTGGTCGCGGGGTGGATTAATGCGGCCATTTACGCGAATTGATCACCGGCGTTACCTGCTGCAACGGCCGGGCGTCGTCTGCGCGAGGAAGAAGATGAGCTGGAGGGGTGGGGTCGGTTGGTCAGCGAGAGAGAGGAGAGGGGAGTTGGGTCCACTGGTCAGCGTCTATGTGGGTCAGTGAGCGAGTGCGAAACGTTTTCTGCGGGAGTGAGGAACTGGGCTGTTTGCTGGGCTTAGTGGGATGTGTCTGATTCTTATTTTTTTCTTTCAAATGTTTTATCTTTTTCCAAATCTATTTTCTGTTTTGAAATTCAAACAACAAATCAATATTCAAATCAATTCAAACATTCACCAAACATTGTAATGAGTTTTGGTTCTATTTAACAACATAAACCAATTCCCAAAATAAAAATAATATTTTCACTTTAGAGTCCATTTATAATTAAATAAAATGGACATTAGTTAATAAATCAAAATGGGTTTTATTTTAATTAAAAGCTCCATTTGAAACTAAATATTTTCAAAACCAAATCAGTAGGTTTTATTTGAAAATATAAAATAATTGGAAAACTTATTTGAAATAAATAAATAAGTTTTAGTGTTTATTTAAAATGGGAGAAGCCTTTACTTAAATAAAATTGGATATTAAATCCTTATTATTTTATTTAAATAAACCTTTACTATTTTTATCCAATAGAAATATTTTATTTCAAAGGCTTGGCCAAGTTTTAATTTGGCTTACAAAATAATCCTTATTTGTAAAACTTCTATTTCATTTGAAAACCAAATCTTTTTATTTAAAAGATCCAAAATAGTAATTCCAAATAATTTTATTGTCCTTTATTAAATGTTTATCTTTTTAAATCCCTTTAGGATTTATTTGATCCAAATTGGTTTGAAGGTTTCCAATTGGATTCAAAAAGTTTCTTCTCACCCTGAAAATCAACAAAGTTTTATTTTATTCATTTATTTTTTTCACATTACAAGATTTGGAAAATCTTGGGATGTGACAAGCTACCACCCTTAAAATAAATCTCGTCCCGAGATTTGGGAAGGTTAGGGTTACAAGTAGGCTCAAACAACTTGGGTACTACCACCCTTAAAAATTTCAAACAAAATTACATATTGGCCTTCTTGGGACCCTGGGAAAACTTTTCTGGGCAAGCATCTGCATTGTGTCCTTTGTTTCCACACTTGACTCATGGGCCAAGGTTGAGATCCTTCATAGGCTTGTTTAACTTGTTCTTCATCTTTCCTGGACAATTGCTTGCATAATGTCCTGGGTTTTTGCAATTGAAACAATTGATATCTTTGAGTTCTTTACGTGTCTCTTGTGGACAAGTTGCTACATAATGGCCTAGCTCTTTGCAGTTGTTGCACATCACTTGGCCAATATCCTTATTCTTCTGGTTCTCTAGGCATTCACTGGAATAGTGTCCCATTTCCTTACATTTATGACATTGCACATGGCTTTTGTCCTTCTTTTGCTTTTTGGGTTTCTCCAAAGCTAGGAGTGCATCCAGTTCATGTTTTTCATATGTTATTTGTAAGTACGAATGTCTACAGGCTTCCTGGACCTTCTATTGCTCTTTGGATAATTCTTCTTTGGTCCTTTGAATTGGGTTGTTTTGTTTGGAGGTATAAGTGGACCTTTTCCTTTGTCATCAACCTTCTTGGTAGACTTGGATCCTTCTGGATGGTTTGCAATCAGTTGTTGCACTCCACCTTGTTTCCTTTGTTCAACAATGGAATAGATGGGGCATTGGATAGAGACATGATTGTTTCCTTCACATAGGTAGCAAGTAGCTTGAGAGGTGGGACATTGGCCAACAGGATGTTTCTCTTCACAGTTGGGGCATTGATCTCCATGCTCCTTGGAAGTATGATCCTTGTCTCCACAAATAATGCAAGCTGGGGCTCCATCTAGAATAACATTTCTGTCATCCTTGTTGTCACAAACTCTTTTGGAATAGCTTTCTTCCATGTTGATCATTTGATCAGTCACCTTAAGCATCAATTGGGCTTGAGTTTCCAAAAATCCTTGCAGTGTTGGATCTTCTCCACTGGTGTTGGCTATGAATTGAGCTGTCATTTGGTTCAACTGGTGTTGGGTTGCTATGAGCTCTTTCATGCTGTCCTCTTGGTTGGTGTTGTATCATCAACCTTGATCTTGGAGTCTCCTGGAGTAGTCATCTGTTTGGGTTGAATGGAGATTAGAATAGACAAAGTATTTCTAAGGAAATAGTTCTAATTACACACATTACAATTAACACAAGCCAGGTACAATCAATCACAACAACTTTTCACTCAAACAACAAAGTTCAAGCACATACTTAGACAACAAAATATTTTTGTTACACCACATAAGTTGGTGGATTTGACTTAACTAAAATATGGTAGTCCATCTACATGGTTCACTTGTGATCTTTCCATCCTTCTTGGTTGATTCTTCTTGCATGAGATTATGGTTTCCTTAGGAGAAATTCTTGGTTACAATACTTCAAGTGAAGTGAACTCCTTCTAATTTTGCATTCCCTTAGTCTCCAAATCTTGAGCAAGATTTCCTTGTCTCACTTGTAGTCCTTAGTGGTATCCAAGTTGGAAGTCCTTGGTGAACATGCTGAAGATGTTGAAGTCATTAAAGTTGAAGAAGTTGAAGTCATTAGAGTTGATGGAATCCTTTGCACATGGTGTTGTCTTTGGTCATGGGGTAGGTTTTTCCATCAAGTTGAAATAGAAGAGATGTAGGGTTGAAACCAAAATGGTTGAGGAAAGAGTTTACTAGATTGTTTGTAAATAAGTTTTGGAACAAATACAACTCCTATTTTTCTAAGGGTTTTTGTCCAATCCTAGGTTTACAAATCCTACAGGCAACACAATGCTCTGATACCATCTGTCAGGGTCCCAACCTTAAAATAAGGTAGAGTCCCCTGTGTTTACAATGCTAGTCCCTGGATCAATAGCTAGCATCCACAGTTAAGATGTAATATCAAGAAACAAAGGTCATAATATAACATTATAACCAGGAATAACATAATTTTATTACATCTTACATAGCTCATTTGGCTATTACATTACATTGCAGCGGAATAACTATAAGCATGGGGCCCTTCATCTTTAAAGTTCCACAGACAGGCATGTTGGTTGTAGACTTTGTAATCCTAATCAATCAATCTCCACTAAAATCAATCAAACCTACAAAATTACAAGTTACAACCACCAGGGTCAATACATTTGAATTGTATTGGCAAGTTTCACTATTATGTTGAATATAAGTGGATCCTATCATTACATGCATTTTTGGCTAAGTAGGGTTTTAGGCTCATTTGCAGAAAGCAATAATTTATCCTATCTTTTCAAATGGTTTTGTTTCTTTGTCAAATATCTTCTGAACTCCTTGGAATCCACCAAGTGTCTTTGTCAAAATCTCTTGAGATCCTTGGTACCCCCAAGTACTTCAAGTTTTTATCAAAATCTCTTGAGCTCCTTGGTAACCCCAAGTGCATCAAGTTTTCATCAAAAATCTCTTGAGCTCCTTGGTACCCCCAAGTGCATCAAGTCTTTTGTTGTCACTTAGAAAGTTTTCTTTTTAGAAATTGGAATGTCGAGATTTCCCATAGCTTCAAGCTTTAGTTGCTCAGTATTGTCCATAACCGGGGACACGGCTAAGTACTTAGATTTTATTATCTTCTGCAGAAGTAGTACACTTTACCCACATGTCACAATCCCATCTTGTTGCCACCAGTGGCCACTGGATTAGTACTCACCAAGATGGAGTACTGGCAGATTGAGAATGTGACGAAGTCTTTCCAGAGGGTCCTCCCATAAACCATTGCTAGCTTGTCTTCAGTACCCATGTAGGATTCCAGGTCCTCATTTTCAGTAACCTGAAGACAATGCTTGGGTCTTCCCAATGTAGTTGACTAAGCCAGAGCCATAAATAGCATGTGGTTGCACACGAAAGCCACAATTGGAGAAACATGTTCAATCTCTAAGTTTCCTGGGTGGTTTTCCTTTGAAGAACAACACAAAGAGATTGCCATAGACATGGTTCCTTTTGTTGCCACCTTCTCCAAAACTCAAAGTATCCTTGTCCACCCAGGTGGTTCATTGAGTCCTTGTTTTATTATATAAAAACACAAGTCCTTTTCTCAACTTCATAAAATCCCAACATGTATCTCTTTTCAAAATATAGCATGGCTAAGCATGTAACAACTACATTGTTTTCACTAAGGAATGTATAGGGTATCCTATTAGGATTTAGCATAGCATAAGTATAGAAATTCTTTTCATGCATGTTTCAAAATCCACTAAGTATAATGAAAATAGTAGGACTTTAGATGATAGTGTCACTTGCCTTTTTGGTAGGGAATGGTGGTTCACTTCTTGATTCTTGCTAGTTTCACACTTTTCTAACTTCACTACAAGTCAATCAAGCAAACAGAATATCAACTATCATTCCAACCAATATTCAAACAATCAAACACACACATAAAATAAGAGAAACTAAGTCATGCATGCAAGCATGCAAAGATAGGTTTATTTGCAAAGGTGGTCTCCACTAGGCTTCTAAATTTTGTAAGGCTCAAGGTGGTCACTTCCTAAAATGGCAAAGTCATTTGCAAAAGGGTTTCATTCATAAACCATTTTTAAATCCATTCATCATTTTATGTGGTGGAAAATATTTTTATCAAAGCAACAACTTTAAGTTGTTCACCAAATAAGTTTTTGTTTCTCAAAACTTGGTGTTTAGGGTCAGTAGGTTTTGTCCAAATCATTTTCCCAAAGTTTTTTACTCCAAAAACATTTTCATAGCAAAAACAATATTTTTATTTGGCTAGAAATGGGCTAAATCAGTTAATCCATACTAAATTTCACCAAATTTATTTTTAAATCCATGGGTTGGTTCCTAGGGTCAGTAAGTTCACCACAAACTAATTTGCCCAGATTTCAACCTCAAAAACATTTTTGAACAATTTTTCTAATCTAAACAAGCATACAAATGTTTCTGCAAAAACAAACAATCTAACAGATACTATTTACTAAACAAATTGCATGGTTGGCTAGGGCTTGTTCCACTGATTCCAATGATATAAAGTTTGAATTTTTTGGACGTGTGGATCAAAAGTTACAAGGGTTTCAATTTGCAACTCAAATCTGTTTTCAAATTATGTTTTAAACAAAAACTGACCACGCGTCCCGTTTTGATTGGGCGGTACCGGTTCGCACGGATCGACTGATGCAGACCGTAGGATCTAACTTAGATCGAGCGGCGCAGAGGCACACGATACCTCTTCGTTTATATTCTATCACAGCCACACGATTTTGATCTAACGGACATAATCGACAGGCCACTAACTGGCGGCGCTGCGCGGCGGTAGATGGCGGCGACGGTCAGGCGGTGGGCTAGCGGCGGTTCTAGGAAGCAAAGAAGACAGGGGGTGCTCACCGTGTTCGCGAGGTCGAGGTGGTGCTCGACGTGTGGTCGGCGTGGCAAGGGGTGCTCAGGACAGCAGCGATTCCTCGCCGGAGTCATCGTCAGCGTCAGATGGTCCTGTTCGTGGTCGGGGTCGACGCTACAGATCACAAGGGGGAAAACCGAGAGCATGGTTAGATGCGCATGGTCGAGGCGATGACGCGTGCGTGAAAGAGAAGGAGAGGGGCGGTCAGATACTACCTGGGGAACTCGCCGGAGTTGCTTGCAGACGCGGCGGTGCTCAGTTGAAGACGGAGCCAATGTTCTGGAGCGCCCACGGTTGAATGGGAGGTACAGGGAGAAGCGTCTGGGAGTGGAGAGTGTGCTCGGGGAGACAAGGGGTGGCGAGGTTGGCCGGAATCGACTAGGGACGGTGGTCGGAGCAGTAGTGCTGCGAGCTCGATTCAGGGCAGCCTGGTGGCGTTCAGGGCGTGGAGTCTGAGGGGAAAGGAAGAGGAGACGCAGGCGGTTAAATGGGCGTGGTCGCGGGGTGGATTAATGCGGCCATTTACGCGAATTGATCGCCGGCGTTACCTGCTGCAACGGCCGGGCGTCGTCTGCGCGAGGAACAAGATGAGCTGGAGGGGTGGGGTCGGTTGGTCAGCAAGAGAGAGGAGAGGGGAGTTGGGTCCACTGGTCAGCGTCTCTGTGGGTCAGTGAGCGAGTGTGAAATGTTTTCTGCGGGAGTGAGGAACTGGGCTGTTTGCTGGGCTTAGTGGGCTGTGTCTGATTTTTATTTTTTTCTTTCAAATGTTTTATCTTTTTCCAAATATATTTTCTGTTTTGAAATTCAAACAACAAATCAATATTCAAATCAATTCAAATATTCACCAAACATTGTAATGAGTTTTGGTTTTGTTTAACAACATAAACCAATTCCCAAAATAAAAATAATATTTTCATTTTAGAGTCCATTTATAATTAAATAAAATGGACATTAGTTAATAAATCAAAATGGGTTTTATTTTAATTAAAAGCTCCATTTGAAACTAAATATTTTCAAAACCAAATTAGTAGGTTTTATTTGAAAATATAAAATACTTAGAATAAATAAGTTTTAGTGTTTATTTAAAATGGGAGAAGCCTTTACTTAAATAAAATTGGATATTAAATCCTTATTATTTTATTTAAATAAACCTTTACTATTTTTATCCAATAGAAATATTTTATTTCAAAGGCTTGGCCAAGTTTTAATTTGGCTTACAAAATAATCCTTATTTGTAAAACTTCTATTTCATTTGAAAACCAAATCTTTTTATTTAAAAGATCCAAAATATTTATTCCAAATATTTTTATTTTCCTTTATTAAATGTTTATCTTTTTAAATCCCTTTAGGATTTATTTGATCCAAATTGGTTTGAAGGTTTCCAATTGGATTCAAAAAGTTTCTTCTCACCCTGAAAATCAACAAAGTTTTATTTTATTCATTTATTTTTTTCACATTACAAGATTTGGAAAATCTTGGGATGTGACAAATAATTACCATATTCCATATAAGATGGATGATTTAAAAATATAGTTGGAGAAATCACATCCATAAAACCTAATGCTAAAATGTCGCAATACAAATGATTGGAAGATCACTTACGAAGTGACATCGCCGTTTAAATTATAGTGGAAAGAAAACATGAAGAATCTCCATTTTCATGGATTTTTGGAGTCTTTGATTTGATCAAGTGACGCTTGTGAGACTTTCCTCGGGATGTGACAAATAATTACCATATTCCATATAAGATGGATGATTTAAAAATCTAGTTGGAGAAATCACATCCATAAAACCTAATGCTAAAATGTCGCAAGACAAATGATTGGAAGATCACTTACGAAGTGCCATCGCTGTTTAAATTATAGTGGAAAGAAAACATGAAGAATCTCCATTTTCATGGATTTTTGGAGTCTTTGATTTGATCAAGTGATGCTTGTGAGACTTTCCTCGGGATAATTAAAACTTCGTTCAAAGGCCAAAGAAGAACGAACGACTAAAATATTGGAATTTATACATATCGATGTATGTAGTGCATTATGTGTGGTCATAAGCGATGGGTTTCAACTTCATATACTTTCTCCGGAAATTTGAGTGAATATTCACTTAATGAGAAAGAAGTGTGAAATATTTTAAAATGTTCAAAGACTTTCAAGATGAAGTGAAAATCATTGTGACAAGAAAATAAATGGTTTATGATTTTATCATAAGGGATTTATTTGAGTTACAAGTGTAACAAGAAAAATAAATGAATTATGATTTATCATAAAGGGATTTATTTGAGTTGCAAGTTTAGCAAAACACCTAGATTTACATTTCCCGAAACACCATAGGAGTATGGAGTGTTTAAGATTTGTAATGAAACCTTGTTTGACATGGTTAGATCAAAGGTGTTATTCATAAAGCTGCCATTATGTTTTAAACGATTAAAGCTTTAGAGACTTCCGCTTTTACACTAAAAAGAGCTCCATCTTGATCCGTTGAAATGACACCATGGAAGTTATGGTTTGGGGTAAAACCCAAGTTGTCATTTCTTAAATTTTGGTATGCTAAACATAAGTAAGATGTTTACAACCGAAGTCGGATGAGCATGTCTTTGTAGGTTATTTTGAATAAAAATTGGTTATTCCTCCATAACACCGAGGACAAAAGGGTTTGTCGCTTGAAATATGAAGTTTCTTGAAGAAGGAATTTTTCGTAAAAGTTAAGTGGGAGGACAATAGAACTTTGATAAGGTTAACGAACCTTAGCTATATGTGCTGAGTTGCGCAGCGCCGGAAATCGTTCCGAAGGCTGCCATAATGCTCATAGCTTATGTGACTCAAAGGTTGTGGTCACGGAGATCTAAGTTCCTATTGAACCAAGTAGGTCGGTTAAACAATCAAATGCTAAGATTTGAGAGTAAATCATTATTGTTTGACAATGATGAACCGAATACATACAAAGAAGCGATGATGGGCCCTGACTCCGTCAAATGGCTTGAAGCCATAAAATCCGTGATAAGTCCATACACGATAAATCAAGTTTTGAACTTGGAAGACCCTCCGGAAAGGTGTAAAAACCTATCGGTCGTATTTGGATCTATAAAGAAACAGACATGGATGTTTCACATATATGAAATATTCGACATGTCGTAAAGTATTTTATTACAATGTTCAAAGAGTTGACTATGACAAGATTTGATCTTTCATAGCGATATTTAGTCTGAACGGATTAAAGTAGCAACCACTACATATAATTTGGTATATGGTAGATGAATAAAAAAACAAAGTTCTTCTAACAGAATGGTTACCTAGGACGTGTACATGACACGGTCCAAAGGGTTTTGTTAATTCAAAGGATGCTAAAAAGGGCATGCAAACTTCAACGGTTGAAGTAGGCATCACGGAGTTGGAATCTTCACCGTGATGAAAAAGGAGTTTTCATCTGGAGACGATGAAGATGCTTGCATTTGCAAGAAATTAAGTGGGAGCGCTGAGAAATATTTCTAATACATTATGTGAAGGACATCTTGTTGATTAGAAATGATGTATCTTTTATTGACAAAGGTTAAATATTTTATTTTGATGAAAGACTTAGGCAAAACCCGAATATTTAGCATGAATGTCTATAGTGGATAGACGGTGACGCTAATATGGTTGGGCCAAACGTACATATATGAGATATTGAAGGATTTCAATATAGAAACAACAAGAAAAGGTTCTTGTCGCATGGAAAGGAATTGAATCAAGATTCAAGTGTATCGACACTTGATAAGTGAAACAAGATTCAAGTGCTTTGACACTTGATGAGTAAAATCACGAGAATGTTTTGATCAATCATACCATGATATGTACACATCCAGATATGTCCTATGCTCTAAGTGTTATGAGCATATACCAAAATGAATCATAAAATGATCATTGGACGATAGTGAGGATACTCTTATGATCTTTTTGAAAGAACTAAGAATATATTTGTGTAGAGGTGACAAACAATTACATATAGTTCATTGTAAAGCGTTACATTGATACTAGTTTTGTCACAAGATACAAATTAAGTTTATCTCAATTTAAACTATGTGTGGCACAATGTAATGGAAAGGAGATTCCATGATGGATTTGGATGAATTCCAAAGTTAAGACATTGTGACGGATACTACAACAAAAGGCTAAGTATATGACTGCTATAGTAGCAGCAAAGGAGGGAATTTGTGTCAAGTAGTTTGTGATCAAACTAAGGTGTGGTTCGCAACGGGCTAACACTAAAGATATATTGTATGACAATAGTATCGACATGATTTAACCCCAAGGAACTAAAGGTCTCACCGAAAGATCAAATTTATAAAATGCCATCTCATTGGATAATGAGTGATGCGTGAAGACGCAAAGACATGCAAATAACCACTTGCAATTGCGTATATGGAACACCGGAAAGCCATAAGTGTTCAATACGCAAAGTTTTCAAACTAGATTATTCTCTCCAGTGCAAGTGGGAGACTGAAGGGAATATGCCCGAGAGGCAATAATAAAGTGGTTATTATCGTATTGTAAGATCCCTCCTTTGTAAAGGAAAAGGATCCCTGTGATTGCAATTCTAGTCCCTGGATCATTGCTAGCATCCACAGTTTAAGATGAAGTACACAGATACAAAGGTCATTTATTACATCCATTCCAGAGATATAACATAGTCTTTTACAACTCAAGGCCACAGGCCTAGTACAAGAGTTTTGGAATAAGTAAATAAACATAAGTCTTCATCTTCATGTGCCACAGGCAAGCATGTTGAGTGTAGACTCATGACACCTAATCATCATTGGAGTAACCTGCAACATCACAAGTTACAGCCACAGTGGGTCAATACTTTGGAATAGTATTGGCAAGTGATACCTTAGTAAATTTTAAGTGGACTATATTACTATATGCATTTTGGCTAAGTGTAGCTTGGCTTGCTTTGCTCAAAATAGGTTTTTCCTATTAGTTGAAATCACTAAGTTTTTCTTTGTCAAAAACTTTCCCAAGAAACCACCAATAGACATTGGGGTCCTTCACCCTTGTTCACCCACAAGTTTTACTTAGAAGTTGGAGTGATGAGATTCTTGATAGCTTCCATGTCTTGATGCTCAAGTTGTCCATTGCCATGGACTTGGCTAAGTACTTAGATTTTTCCATCTGCAGAGGTTGTGCACTTTCCCCACCAGACTTGGTTTCCCAAGACAGGACCTTTCAGAAGCCTTCCCTTAGTCAAATGGACGCGTTCCAACCTATCATTCCCACTACCGCCAACTGTCCAAATGACTAAGTTCTAGCAACCTATGTGATCAAGGCAGAGCCCATATTGCCAAGTGGCTGCACTATAAGCTTCTCAACACTTGGACTCTAAAATCCCTTTGTGCCTGGGTGGCATACCACAAGTGAGATACACAAGGTAAACCATGTCCATGGGCCTTGTGTAACCACTCAACCAAAAACCACCATTCAAGTCCCATTCCACCCAGGAGGTTCATTGACTTAGTTGTTTTATTAAGAAAAACATAAGTCCAAAGACTTAGAAATATTTTCATCATAGCATGTATATACTTTCCCAAACCTTGTTTGCTACTAGCTAGGCTAAGCATGGCATAGTAACTTAACTTAGGAAATTTCCTAGCAATTCTACAACTACTTACGATTTCCCAACATAGCACTTGGCAAAATAGTAACATGCAAGACTTAGCAAAATATTTCTAATGCTTGTACAAAATATAGGGATGGAAATATTCATGAAGTACCACTTGCCTTGGTAATGGGGAGAATAGCACTCTTCACAATCACAATCACTAGCACCAAAATCTACACAAAAATTGGTAGCACAAAATTACACACAATTCATATACAAACATAATTATATGCATGCATGCAAAATGCTAAGTGATGATTTTTAAAACTCCACCAACAAGTGCACAGTACTGAACCAATACCAAGTTGAAAACTTGCCAAACCAAACTTATTTAGCACTAAAACAAATTACTAAACAAATTATATACTCAAAATAGTCCTAAACAAGTTTCCGCATAAAAAGTCATTTTAACAGAAACTTTTCACTAAACACATTGCATAAACAGAAAGGGATTGTCTCCCTGATTCCAACGATATAAAATTTGCAAAAATATAACGTGGGAATCAAAAGTTATAGCCATTTCAAAACTGAATCTAAATCTGTTTTCAAATCTGTTTTTGATTCAAATCCTAGCCACGTGTCTTAACGCTACTGGCGCGTACCGATTCGGACGGATCGAGATCTGCGGGCCGTAGGATCTAAGTCAGATATGGTGGATCAGATGCGCGCTTACCTCTTCGCTTAAGTTCTAATTTCAGCCGCAGGATCTGCATCTAACGATCCTAATCGCTTTGACCAAATACGAGCGGCGCTAGCGGCGGCGCGTCTGTCAGCGGTGGCGCTGGCGTTCTAGGTTGCCCGGGGAAGAAAGGGTGTGCTTACCAGAACCGCAGGGGGCTGCTGATGATCAAGGTGGCGATGGCTTGGGAAGGTGTAACACCCTCAGAATCGACCCTATGCAAGTTTCAGCGCTTCCCGCCAAACCCGCATAGAAACGATTCAAAGGTGCCCACCAGGCACTTTCGTGCGGGTGGAAAACGAAGTAATAACATTACACAACAGTCCTCGATGGGACCCACAGAACAGATATATATATACAACACGACTCCATGAGTCAATAATACAGATATACGGTACAAAGATCCCAATCACCTTGAAAAGATGGAGCGTCCGACTACGGACAAGATGCAAATGGGGCTAAGAGCCCTGAAGAATAACCAATGGCGTCCATAACCCTGCCCAGGCCAAGCCGGAAGGGTAACCCTGCTAACGACGTCGATCTCAAACCTGCTTAAACAAAAGGGGTGCCGACAAAGGGCAAAGGAAAAAAGAGAGAGCGGTCAGTACTGAGGCCAGTACACGGCGAGGCTAGAATTCGGCGGTCCTCGCCTACATAGGTATGGTGGACTGAAGCGGCAGCGGCAACATGCACTAAACAACCTATAGAGACTCGATACGACTGGCGGCTATCAGAGAGGGGTAAGAAAGACCTATTCGGAACCAACCTGATTCTAACACCAAACAAACCCATCCTGGTATTCCCCCTCGAGACCAAACGAGGAAGTCAACCGAGGAACTCACACAGTTGGCAGTTTTACTTATTCAGTTATCGTTGCGACAATTACTAGTCAGGTGTAGATAATCATCCTGATAAAATAAGCAGTGGGCCATTTTAGTTAACCATTCCGTTGTAGTTGCAACACTTACTAGTCAGATACAATTAGCATGAGATATCCCAAAACCCAGCAGTTGTTGGTACTTTTATTTAGCCATTCCGTTGTAGTTGCAATACTTACTAGTCAGGTACAAAGGTCGCAAAGCGGCAACCCAAGCAAATAATTGTTGGCAGTTTTATTTAGCCATTCTATTATAGTGAAGCTGATTACTAGTCATTATAAAGTCAAATTTATAGCACTACTTTAGTTATAGTTGTCTATGATCGAGATACTGTGCTCCAAGTCGTCCATGACCGTGGACACGGCTTTCAGAAAGTTTTACCCTGCAGGGGTGCACAAATAGCAACACACACTCGATCAACCTCGGAAAAACCAAATCAAAACCCAACGAGGCCTTCACGACAAAGCAATCACAGGATTCAGAAATATTTCAGGGGGGCACCCCATTGAGTACACCCGCAACAAAGTTAGCTGACTCTGAGACGGACCCAAGGTTTGGGTGGACGGCTGTGAACGACTGGGAACCCAAAACTGGGCTTGTCGACACCGCGAAAACGTGTCCCGATCCTAAACAGTACAGGTGCTCCTCGCACAATCGTAATAAAGCAGTAAAGCATGGCATAAGTACAGGATAGTAAATAAAACCTCAAACTAGTTTGTGGCCCCAAGAAATAAGAATGAATCAAGCTCTGGCTCAGGGGGGTCCCATAATCCTCCCGGATGTGGATAGCGCGAATAATCAAGGAACGGGTATCAAGTACTCGGGGTCCTACGGGACACAAGTGGACGGTTAACAACCAAATAACATCTATTGCCCACCTGTGCCTCTGCTTACCTACTTCAATTTTAGTTGTTAAACAGTAATTAAAGTTATGATCAACTCCACAATAAACATGCGGCAAATACTCCAACAACTGTGGTACTGGACGACACGCAACAACACTTGAGCAAGCGACTACGACGCGCAAGTCCAACTATCTACCAAACAACAGGTAATAGGATGTGTCCAAGGCAATATAAGGCTGCACGGGATGTCACGGGTACGGAAACTAGAGCATCGCAACACAGAAAGCAATAGATCAACAGGAGGGAATAAATACTATAAAAGTAAGATAGGTAGAAAGGGGGAGGTGCTCGCCTGAAAACATTGCTGAAGGTTCATCCGAAGATCGGGTCGACACTCGCATCAACTCAACGGCCTTATCCGCGAAGAAGCAAAACGCTAGAATAAACAGCGGATGCACTATTTAATACTACGGCAAAAGATCGGACATGATGCATGTATGATGTATGGCATGGCCAAGATGCGATGCAATTAGGCCATATTAAGCGGAACCGGGGTCCCGACATTTAATTAGAAGGTTCATGTTGTCTTGATACCCCCAATTTAAATGTTGTGTTAACAAGGCAAAATATATCGTCGGTTTGCTACACAAATTTAAATGGAGCTAATATTAGACTAGTTTCACCCACATATGGTCTTCATATTTAATTATGAGGTGAATTAGCATAAGCCCCTAACCCACAAACATGTATGCATGCAAGAATGATTTTAATGCAACACGATATATGGGATATAGGAAATATGGTTAGAAGGGGTCTCACGGTATAAAAGGCCGTCTCTGTATTGTAGTTGAAGTAGCATAAGTAGCCCAATCACACACGGGGCAGAAGATCTTGATGACAAGTAATGGTGGCAGATATCGATTTCAAAACGATGTAGAGGAGATCAGGATCGCGGGATAGAACAAATAACAAGACTAAACTGATGCGGTGCTTTTGTCGAACACCTGTAGGGCAACACGAACGGAACTGAGATGCAGGTGTACTGGAGTAAGAAAACAGTGCTATTAATGGACGTTTTCACCTGCAAGGGTTGACGCCGCAGAAGAACAGCAGCTGGCCACTATACGGCACAGAAGAACTCGGCTTGGTGCGCTAGTAGCACACGACGGCTGATGGCACACCTAGTATGCACGCAGATCAAAGAGAGGAGTAGCATGGTGTTGTCGATGTGTGAGCGGGGGCTGCTCAGATGCTGTCGGCTGCTGCGCGGTAGAATTCGTCCAGATTAGTATCTTGTGCACGGGGGACGCGAGACGAGGTGGTGGTAGCTGGCCTTGGCGTGGAGATCGATGGGAAATCTGGTGAGATGGAGTTACAGGAAGCTGATGGCTGTGTTGTGTATGGAGAAGGCTCACGTGAAGCAAGTTGGATAGAGCAACGATGGGATCTGGCTAGGCCTAGCTAGATGCAAGGAAATGGAGATTGAATCAAAACAATAAGGAATCAACCACATCTTGTAGAGCAGAGCGTGTTGAACTGAACAAAGAGAGAGCAGCTGTAGTGAATTGGGATCAGCCGGCCAGCAAGAATTCGTGGGGGAGACTTTTAGATAATACTGGTACATAAAAGAGAGAATTTAGATCTCAGATTTAGATAGAGAATTTGGGGCTAGGGTTTGGGAAGGAAGAAGGGGATAAGATATTGATATAGTCCAATCTAGACTAGATAAGGCTAGTTTTGGGCCAAACCTTTTAGTTGGGCTTTTGCCTATTTTATTTTAGTCAAATAAGAAAATCATTTATGTTCACGTATCGGACCAAAATATTATTTGTTTTAATTTAAAAATAAGAAAAGAGAGATAGGTTTAGTAAAACCATAGGGATATTTTAGTAAACAAAAATAGGTTTTTAGCAAAATAATTTGAGGTTAAAATATACAAATAAAATATGCATTATGATGCAATGATGATGTCATGATGATGCACAAAATAAAAACAACAACGATTTTCTAGTAGTGGATTTACCCGGGGTGCCACAATTCGACACCACTAACAATGGATCTCGCCCTCGAGATCCGCCTCATGGTACCGGGAAGAAGGGCGGCGATCTGAATCTTCTCACATCGTGTAGATCCTCGCGACACCACTGACAATGGTTCTTCTCTATCTTGAAATCGGCGACACCACCAACAAAGGTCGGTGCTCACGTTCATTAAGAGAACACTCCGGAGAAACAAAGGACGAAGGTAGAGGTATCAACAAATAAAGCCACCCCTAACTCCGATAGAAAGAGGGAACCGATGCATTCTCATCCACTTCAATGTACAAAAGCGAATAGAAGGGGTAGTCGGCATGGGGGCCAATCCATCACGCACCCAAACTATTAATCTGCACAATCAGTAGAAAAGCGTGCAACCATTCTCGGAATCAGACTGAAGATCTCGACAATCGAGGTTCAGGAAACAAAGGAGTGATGCAGACTCTGCATCGGATCTGACGTAGATGATGTCGTCGCGCCGGAAAACACCGGAAGGCACAAGAAGGAACAAAGAGTGGTACCACAGTAGACAGATTCCTCGGGCAGCATGAACACCGGATGGTGGAACACCGTTATCAAAGGAGGAAGCGAAACCCTGAAGGTATGACGAAAACCCAACCACGAGAATTCCTGGACTCGAAGAAAGAGAGAGAGCGGATTCAAAACGCGTAGAGGTAAGAGGAGAATAGCAGAGGGTAAGGAGTAAAAGCAGACCTAATCAGATCTATCCAACCGATTTTGCAAAATAGTTTTGACTCTCTACTTCGACCGTTAGCTAGGTTATCCTACAGGCTGGACTTGTGGGGTATCGCAACTGCTGAGCTCTGATACCACTCTGTAACACCCTCAGAATCGACCCTATGCAAGTTTCAGCGCTTCCCGCCAAACCCGCATAGAAACGATTCAAAGGTGCCCACCAGGCACTTTCGTGCGGGTGGAAAACGAAGTAATAACATTACACAACAGTCCTCGATGTGACCCACAGAACAGATATATATACAACACGACTCCATGAGTCAAGAATACAGATATACGGTACAAAGATCCCAATCACCTTGAAAAGATGGAGCGTCCGACTACGGAAAAGATGCAAATGGGGCTAAGAGCCCTGAAGAATAACCAATGGCGTCCATAACCCTGCCCAGGCCAAGCCGGAAGGGTAACCCTGCTAACGACGTCGATCTCAAATCTGCTTAAACAAAAGGGGTGCCGACAAAGGGCAAAGGAAAAAGAGAGAGCGGTCAGTACTGAGGCCAGTACACGGCGAGGCTAGAATTCGGCGGTCCTCGCCTACATAGGTATGGTGGACTGAAGCGGCAGCGGCAACATGCACTAAACAACCTATAGAGACTCGATACGACTGGCGGCTATCAGAGAGGGGTAAGAAAGACCTATTCGGAACCAACCTGATTCTAACACCAAACAAACCCATCCTGGTATTCCCCCTCGAGACCAAACGAGGAAGTCAACCGAGGAACTCACACAGTTGGCAGTTTTACTTATTCAGTTATCGTTGCGGCAATTACTAGTCAGGTGTAGATAATCATCCTGATAAAATAAGCAGTGGGCCGTTTTAGTTAACCATTCTGTTGTAGTTGCAACACTTACTAGTCAGATACAATTAGCATGAGATATCCCAAAACCCAGCAGTTGTTGGTACTTTTATTTAGCCATTCCGTTGTAGTTGCAATACTTACTAGTCAGGTACAATGGTCGCAAAGCGGCAACCCAAGCAAACAATTGTTGGCAGTTTTATTTAGCCATTCTATTATAGTGAAGCTGATTACTAGTCATTATAAAGTCAAATTTATAGCACTACTTTTAGTTATAGTTGTCTATGATCGAGATATTGTGCTCCAAGTCGTCCATGACCGCGGACACGGCTTTCAGAAAGTTTTACCCTGCAGGGGTGCACAAATAGCAACACACACTCGATCAACCTCGGAAAAACCAAATCAAAACCCAACGAGGCCTTCACGACAAAGAAATCACAGGATTCAGAAATATTTCAGGGGGCCACCCCATTGAGTACACCCGCAACGAAGTTAGCTGACTCCGAGACGGACCCAAGGTTTGGGTGGACGGCTGTGAACGACTGGGAACCCAAAACTGGGCTTGTCGACACCGCGAAAACGTGTCCCGATCCTAAATAGTACAGGTGCTCCTCGCACAATCGTAATAAAGCAGTAAAGCATGGCATAAGTACAGGATAGTAAATAAAACCTCAAACTAGTTTGTGGCCCCAAGAAATAAAAATGAATCAAGCTCTGGCTCAGGGGGGTCCCATAATCCTCCCGGATGTGGATAGCGCGAATAATCAAGGAACATGTATCAAGTACTCGGGGTCCTACGGGACACAAGTGGACGGTTAACAACCAAATAACATCTATTGTCCACATGTGCCTCTGCTTACCTACTTCAATTTTAGTTGTTAAACAGTAATTAAAGTTATGATCAACTCCACAATAAACATGCGGCAAATACTCCAACAACTGTGGTACTGGACGACACGCAACAGCACTTGAGCAAGCGACTACGACGCGCAAGTCCAACTATCTACCAAACAACAGGTAATAGGATGTGTCCAAGGCAATATAAGGCTGCACGGGATGTCACGGGTACGGAAACTAGAGCATCGCAACACATATAGCAATAGATCAACAGGAGGGAATAAATACTATAAAAGTAAGATAGGTAGAAAGGGGGAGGTGCTCGCCTGAAAACATTGCTGAAGGTTCATCCGAAGATCGGGTCGACACTCGCATCAACTCAACGGCCTTATCCGCGAAGAAGCAAAACGCTAGAATAAACACCGGATGCACTATTCAATACTACGGCAAAAGATCGGGCATGATGCATGTATGATGTATGGCATGGCCAAGATGCGATGCAATTAGGCCATATTAAGCGGAACCAGGGTCCCGACATTTAATTAGAAGGTTCATGTTGTCTTGATACCCCCAATTTAAATGTTGTGTTAACAAGGCAAAATATATCGTCGGTTTGCTACACAAATTTAAATGGAGCTAATATTAGACTAGTTTCACCCACATATGGTCTTCATATTTAATTATGAGGTGAATTAGCATAAGCCCCTAACCCACAAACATGTATGCATGCAAGAATGATTTTAATGCAACACGATATATGGGATATAGGAAATATGGTTGGAAGGGGTCTCACGGTATAAAAGGCCGTCTCTGTATTGTAGTTGAAGTAGCATAAGTAGCCCAATCACACACGGGGCAGAAGATCTTGATGACAAGTAATGGTGGCAGATATCGATTTCAAAACGATGTAGAGGAGATCAGGGTCGTGGGATAGAACAAATAACAAGACTAAACTGATGCGGTGCTTTTGTCGAACACCTGTAGGGCAACACGAACGGAACTGAGATGCAGGTGTACTGGAGTAAGAAAACAGTGCTATTAATGGACGTTTTTCACCTGCAAGGGTTGACGCCGCAGAAGAACAGCAGCTGGCCACTATACGGCACGGAAGAACTCGGCTTGGTGCGCTAGTAGCACACGACGGCTGATGGCACACCTAGTATGCACGCAGATCAAAGAGAGGAGTAGCATGGTGTTGTCGATGTGTGAGCGAGGGCTGCTCAGATGCTGTCGGCTGCTGCGCGGTAGAATTCGTCCAGATTAGTATCTTGTGCACGGGGGACGCGAGACGAGGTGGTGGTAGCTGGTCTTGGCGTGGAGATCGATGGGAAATCTGGTGAGATGGAGTTACAGGAAGCTGATGGCTGTGTTGTGTATGGAGAAGGCTCACGTGAAGCAAGTTGGGTAGAGCAACGATGGGATCTGGCTAGGCCTAGCTAGATGCAAGGAAATGGAGATTGAATCAAAACAATAAGAAATTAACCACATCTTGCAGAGCAGAGCGTGTTGAACTGAACAAAGAGAGAGCAGCTGTAGTGAATTGGGATCAGCCGGCCAGCAAGAATTCGTGGGGGAGACTTTTAGATAATACTGGTACATAAAAGAGAGAATTTAGATCTCAGATTTAGATAGAGAATTTGGGGCTAGGGTTTGGGAAGGAAGAAGGGGATAAGATATTGATATAGTCCAATCTAGACTAGATAAGGCTAGTTTTGGGCCAAACCTTTTAGTTGGGCTTTTGCCTATTTTATTTTAGTCAAATAAGAAAATCATTTATGTTCACGTATCGGACCAAAATATTATTTGTTTTAATTTAAAAATAAGAAAAGAGAGATAGGTTTAGTAAAATCATAGGGATATTTTAGTAAACAAAAATAGGTTTTTAGCAAATAATTTGAGGTTAAAATATACAAATAAAGTATGCATTATGATGCAATGATGATATCATGATGATGCACAAAATAAAAACAACAGCGATTTTCTAGTAGTGGATTTACCCGGGGTGCCACAGAAGGGGCGCACGGGTATGGTCGCTGGGGCTCGTCGGAGTTGCGGGCGGCGTCTGTCACTTGCAGTTGAGGTTGTTGCCGAGGTGTGGCGTCGCCCTAGCACGAACCAGAGGGGTCAGGAGATGCACAAGACGAAGGCGAACATTCTCGTATGAAAGAGCGGGCAAGGGGCGCTCGGGTTTTACCTCAATTGATCGCCGCAGTCGAGCGGCGGCGCAGTCGGTTGCATGCACGAACGGGGACGACGGCCTGGGTCACGTGAATGCAAACGAAGGGTATCAGGAGGTGCGCAAGGTCAAGCTGGCCACGATTGTTTGAACCAGAGAAAGGGGGGCGGTCGAGGCTCACCGGAATTAGTCGCCGGAGTCATCGGTACTGCGGGGCTTCGAGGTCAAATGCGCGCAGCCTGGTGGCGGAGTGAGCGAGGACAGTGGGGGAAAATGACCGCGCCGGGGTGTGGTTTAAATAGGCTCAAGCGCGACAAGAAACGCCTGCGGCATCAAGGCTAATTACGTCGCACCATTACCGGCATCAATAGCAGCGGCGACGTGGTCTGCGGGCGTGTTTTGGGGAAGAAGGTGTGACGTGGAAAGGGCCACCATTCAGCGAGTGCTACGGAGAGGGGGTGGGGTCCGAGTGTCAGCGTTAGTGTGGGTGCGTCTGCGCGTGCAAGAGAACGATAGAGTGGCCGGGTGGGCTAGCTGGGCCGGTTCTGCTGCTGGGCTAGATTAGGAGCGTCTGCCCTTTTTCTTTTCTTTATTCCTTTTCTTTTTCTATTTTGATTTTCAGGAATGGTTTTCAAATGAATTCAAATTCTTTTTGAATTCAAATCTTTCTGGGGTTTTTGTAGTGTGCAATAGTCCCTAATCTAGGCATAAAACCAAATGGTTGCTTTATAAAGGCTTGGTCAATTTGGAGAAACAAAATATCAGGAGCTTTGCACTTGATTTGCAAATGTTTGAAAAATGGTTTCTTGAACCATTTCCATTTTTTAAAGCTTGGTTCAAATTCCACACTCAATCCATTCAATAAGGGAGACAGAAAATCTAGGTTTAAAACACTCAAACTCTCAAATGGGTATGGCCATTTGATATAAGTTTGCTCACATAAAATGATAGCACTATGTGCTTCTGTTTTTCTGAAATGAGTTTTGAAATTTGATCTCAATTCTATATGCATGCATGAATGATATGCAATATTTGAAATCATGATTTTAGGGATGTTACATGTATTCCTTATTTATGATAAATGTTTATTTTACATGCTATAATTTATTAATACGGAAACGTTAATACATGTGTGTTTAATAAACAAAAAGGAAGTTCCTAGTTATGCCTCTCTTATAAACTAGCTCGTTGATTAACAAGATGATCAAAGGTTTCCTGATCATGGACATTGGATGTTGTTAATAACGGGATCACAACATTAGTGTAATGGTGTGATGAACATTCAACCGAAGTATAGCATTAAGATCAAAGTCATTGAGTTTATATTGCTATAACAACTTACGAAGTGATCCTAATCCTTAGACCATGAGATCATGTCAATCACTAACACCGGAAGAGTTTCTTGATAACATCAAACGTCACACCGTAACAGGGTGATTATAAAGATGGATTCAGAACTAATAAAGTGTTATGTTGAGGCTCATGGATCGAGAGTGGAATTTGTTCATCCTGATGATGGATAGATATGCTCTAGTCCCTCTCGGTGATATCACATTGATTAGCTTGCAAGCAAGTGATTTGATCACTAGAATGTTATATCACGGGAACGAGAAAAGAGTGCATGTCGGTAACGAGATCAAACTAGGTATGGAGATACCGATGATCGAATCTCGGACATGTAATATATCGTGAAACAAAGGGATTAAGATACTAGCGTAAAAGGTTCCGTCGATCACAAGAAAGTCATCGTTGAATGTGTGGGAGTCAGTATGGGTCTCCAGATCCCGCTTCTTATTATTAATCCGAGAGGGGTCTCGATCATGTCCGCATTATTCACGAACCGTAGGGTGACACACTTAAGAGATACGGACATCCAATTGGAGCAAAAGTTTCATGCCGAAAGAATGAACAAGCGCAAGAATTTATTTCACTAGATACCGAAACAGGTTTTCGGGTGAAATTGCATAAAGTGGTTATGCATGTGAAATGGAATTCTAGCAAGGGGTTATTTGTGAATGTTTGTCATTAAAGTAATTGACAAAATTCTGAATAAAATAAAAGAGTTTTATTTAATGAGAGTTTTCATTAAATTTGGTGGAAATTTAATGGGAATTTGAGTGGACTTTTGAGTGGAGGGAATTTAAAGGACTTTTGTGAGTGGAGTGTCCACCCACATGAAGAGGGGAGGGCAAGGGGGCAGCCCCCATGCGCCGGCCACCCCATTGGGGTTCCCCCCTCCTCCTATAAAAGGAGCCCCCTCCTCACTTGTCTCTCACACCTCCTCGTGAAGGATCTCTCTCCCCCTCTAGAATTTATCCCCCATGGGCTCGGACTAGCGAGATACATGTTCCCGGTGGCTATTAGGCAAGAAAGAGTTGTGCTTCCGCTGCATCGCTGGAGCGAGGAGGCGGAGGTTGCTCGGTGCCTCGAACGTGTGTGTGAGCACGGATGCGCTGCTGTTTTGCGGCGCTAGGACTTCCTCTCGATCTTGAGATCGTCAAGAGATCGTCTACATCAACCACGAGTTTGGACTCGTTACGCTTTGTCGGTCTTCAAGGGTATGTTATCTACGGATATACATCCGCCCGTTGTTTGTATCTAGTAGATAGATCTTGGTACATAGTTGTTCCCATCGTAGGAAATTTTTTTGTTTTCTGTGCTGCGAACCCTACAGAAAGATCCTATGAGATTCGATTGGGCAATACAACAAGATACATAGACCGCCATCCAACTTCATCTATGACTAGAAGTCCACCTTCAGGTTATCATCCGAACCCCCTCCAGTATATTAAGTTGCAAGCAACAGACAACTGCTTTAAGAAAAGTGTGTAAGGTAAACAGTCCACTTGTTCCATGAACAAGAGACAGTTGTTTTCTCCCTAGTGGCAACAACACACATCTACAACCGAAGATATTTCTGTCACTTCCCTTGGAAACTAGATGCATGAACCCACTATCGAGCATAAATACCCCCTTTTGGAGTCACTAGCAACTACTTGGCCAAGATAGCTACTAACAACGGAGAGCATGCAAGATCACAAAAAACACAGACATGATAGAATCATAAAGACAAAACCATTAATCAAACCAACATAATAATCTCAATATCCATCGGATCCCTGCAAACACAACATGCATGATTACAAATATATTAGATCTTGATCATGAACGGAGCTCACAAGATCTATACATGAAAGCACAAGGAGGAGATACAACCATCTAGCTACTACATGGACCCATAGTCCAAGGTGGAACTACTCACGCATCATGCCGGAGAGAAGGCCTCCGGGATGATCTCGCCTCTAGCAGGGTGCCGGGAAGAACTTTAGATCCCCCCGATCTAGGGACGACGGTGGCGGCGGCTACAGAAGGTTTGGTGGAATATTGATCGGGTACTTAGGGTTTCTGCATCGGGGGCTTCTTATAGGCGAATAGGCGAGGTTGGGAGGCGGACAAGGGCCCCACACCCTACCCAGGCGCGGGGCAGGGCCCACCCGCGCCAAGGGGGAGTCTGGCCGCTCTGGTTTGTTTCTCCGTCTCGTCTTCTGGATTCGTGTCCCCCACGGTAAAATATTTACTTTGGCTTTTGTCCCGTCCAATTCCGAGAATATTGATTTTCTGCCTTTCTGGAACCAAAAACAGAAGAAAACAAGCAAATGGCACTGTGGCAACTTGTTAATAGGTTAGTTCTAGAAAAGATATAGAAACAACTCAAAGTGTAGACAAAGCAAATCAAAGTAGATAATAAACAAGCATGGAGCATCAAAAATTATAGATACGTTTCCGATGTATCATAGTCCAAGGTGGAACTACTCACGCTTCATACCGGAGGCTGGCATGATGAAGAAGTAAGACTCCGGGATGTTCTCCCCTCCGGTAGGGTGCTGGGGAGAGCTTCAGATCCCCCGCCCCGATCTAGGGACGATGGTAGCGGCGGCTACCGACGGTTTCGTGGAATATTGATGTAGGGGTCCCAACCTAATAAGGTTGATCCCTCCTGTGTTTTACAATGCTAGTCCCTGGATCAATAGCTAGCATCCACAGTTTAGATGTAATATCAAGAAACAAAGGTCATATTATATCTTTATAACCAGGAATAACAAAATTTTATTACATCAATTCATAGCTCATTTGGCTATTACGTTACATTGCAGCGGAATAACTATAAGCATGGGGTCCTTCATCTTCAAAGTGCCACAGGCAGATGTTGGTTGTAGACTTTGTAATCCTATTCAAACAATCTTCACTAAAATCAATCAAACCTGCAACATTACAAGTTACAGCCACAAGGGTCAATACATTTGAATTGTATTGGCAAGTGATACTATGGTAATATAGTGGAGTCTATCATCTATATGCATTTGGATAAGTGGAGTTGAGGCTTGCATTGCTCAAAATAGATTTTTCTTATCATTTTGATAATACTAAGTTTTTGTTTTGACAAATTACTTTCCAAGGCATCTACCAATCAAAGACTGAAGATCCTTTCCAAGGCATCCACCAATCAAAGACTGAAGTGCTTGGTAAAACCATTTTTCTCAATCAAAGATTTCAAGATCCTTGTACCAAGCCATCTCTCCATCAATGATTGAAGAATTCAAACAACCCTTGTTCAACCCACAAGTTTTAACTTAGAAATTTGAATGATGAGATTCTTGATTGCTTCCATGTCTTGATGCTCAAATTGTCCTTTACCAGGGACATGGCTAAGTACTTAGATTCTACACTCTACAGAGGTGGTGCACTTTCCCCACAAGACTTGGTTTCCCAAGACAAGATCTTTCAGAAGCCTTCCCTTAGACCAAAATGGACGCGCTCCAACCTATCAATCACTACCACCCACTGTCCATATGGCTAAGTTATTGCAACCTATATGATCATGGCAGATCCCATATTGCCAAGTGGTTGCACTTGAAGCTTCTCAACATTTGACATCTCAAATCCCTTTGTTTCCTGGGTGGCCATCCACAAGTGAGATACACAAGGTCAACCATAAACATGGGCCTTGTGAACCACTCAACATAACCCAATCTTTCCATTCCACCCAGGTGATTCATTAACTTAGTTGTTTTATTAAACAAAACATAAGTCCTCAGACTTAGAATATTTTTCCATAGTGTGAATATATTTTCCACCCATGTTTTCTATTAGCTAGGCTAAGCTTGGTAGTATTAGGAAACTTAACTTAGGAAATCCTACTAAGGATTCATCTACTAGGTTTTCCTATAGCAAGATCTATACTTAGCAAAATCCATGCAAGTTTATTTAGCAAAATCACTAATGCATAGAAAGTAATGGGATAGAAAGTATGAAGCATCACTTGCCTTTTTGGAAGGGAATGGTAATTCACTCCTTGATCTTGTTAGTCTCATACTTCACTACAAGTCAAACAAGCAAACACTAATTCAATTTACATTCCAAACCAATAATCACTCAAACAATTTCCCATATACAAAACAATGGAAGCCAATTCATGCATGGGAGCATGCACAAGATAGTTTTTATTTTGCAAAAAGGGTCTCTATGGGGTTTCTAAACTTTGTAAGATCCAAATTGGTCATTTACCAAAATGGAAAAGTCATTAGTAAGAGGGTTTTGTCCAAAAACTATTTATAAATCCATTCATCATTTCATGTGGTGAAAAATGTTTTTATTAAGGCAAAACTCTTAAGTTGTTCACCAAATGAGTTGCTATTGCAAAGCTTGGTGTTTTTGGGTCAGTAGGTTTGGTCCAAAACATTTCCTTAAAGTTTTCTTTTCATAAACATTTTTATAACAAAAACCATTCTTTTTATTTGGCTAGAAACTGACTAAGTCAAGTAATCTAACCTAAATCTTACAAAAATTATTTCTAACACCAAGGGTTGGTTCCTAGGGTCAGTAAGATCACAACAAACCATTTTGCAAAGGTTTTAATCCAAAAATCATTTTTAAACAATTTTTTCTAATCTAAACAAGTACACAAATGTTTCTGCAAATTCAAACAAGCTAACAGATACTATTTACTAAACTAAGGGCATGGTTGTCTAGGGCTTGTTCTCCTGAATCCATTGATATAAAATTTGCCAAATTTGGACGTGTGGTTTGAAAGTTACAAGGGTTTCAAAATGGCATTTAAATCTGGTTTCTAAATCTAATTCAGCTCATCTGGTGCCACGCGTCCTAATATCATTCGTCGGTACCGCTTCACTCGGATTGCACAGCTGCAGCCGTTGGATCAAGTCAGATCGTGCGGCGCGCAGATGCTACTTACCGTTTCACCTAGCTTCTATCCTAGCCACTAGATCGGGATCGAACGGTTGACGCAGGCTCGAACTAAAGCTAGCGGCGCTGCGGTGGTGGCTGGCGGCGGAGCGACTAGACGGCGAGGTTGCCGACGATGTAGGATGCGAGAGAGAGGGAGGGTGAGCTCACCGAGTTCGCAGACGCTTGGGGAAGCTCAACGTGCTGATGGGGAGGCAGGGGGCGCTCGGACGGGTTGGCAATCTCTCGCCGGAGTTGCTGCGGCGGCGGTGCTCTCGGGTTGTCATCGTTGGCGTCGCTCGGGACCGTGCTAAGGCAAAGGAGAGGCGCGGTTAGGAGCGCACGAGGGTCGCGAGTAAGGAAGCATCAAAAAGGGGGCGAGGGGAAGTCTGTGCTCACCGGGGAAGTTTGCCGGAGTCGAGGCCGATGGTGGTGGCGAGTAGAGCTTGTCCTTGCTGACGTTGTGAGGCTCGCGCGAGTGGACTGGATGCACTAGCATGTGCGCCTGGAGGTGGAGAAGCTGCTGGGGTGCTTAGGGATGCAAGGGGCGGTGGGGTTTCGTCGGAATCATCACCGGAACATCATCGGAGCGGCGGCGGTACAGAGAGAATTGGAGGCAGCCTAGGGGCAGAGTGGAGGAGTGGTCTGGGGAAAAACGGAGGAGAGAGCGACGCGATTAAATGGGCGTTGTCTCGGCGAGGTTTAATGCACGGATTAACGCGGATTGATGGAGATCTCAACGGCAGAAACTGCCGCGCGGTGAGGGGAGAAGGGGTCACGCGGGGAAGAAGAAGGAGGTGGCGGTGGGATCCTCTGGTCAGTGGGAAAGGGAGAGGGAACGGGGTCCACTTGCCAGTCTCTTAGCGGGTTCCTTTCGCGGTGCAGAAAACGGTTCGGGGCGTGGGTGAGAGAGGTGGGGTCGTTTCGTCAGCGAGTGAGGGGAAGAGGAGTGGGTCCTGGTTGTCACTCTCTGTGCGGGTCTGTTTCTGAGTGAGAAATGGTTTCTTCGGGGGGGAAAGAGGGAGAAGACTGGGCTGGTCTGGGCCTTAGTGGGCTGGGTCTGTTTCTTATTTTTTCTGTCTAAAACGTTTTTCTTTTTCTAATTCTATTTCCTGATTTGTTATTTCAAACAATTCTCAAGCATTCAAAACAATTCAAATCTTCACCAAACATTGTATCTAAAAATTTGGTTCTGTTTAGTATCCTGAACCAAAAATCCTAAATAAAATAAATAACACTTTAATCCTTTTTAGGTTCCATCCTTACTTAAATAAGTAGGCCATGGTTTATTAATTAAATAGAGTTTTTGTTGTTTATTAATAAAACCTTCATTTGAAATCCAAATGTTTTCAAAATCAAATCAGTAGGTATCATTTGGAAGTAAATAATACTTGGATACTTGTTTCAAACAAAATATTATTTTTCTTTAGGGTCCAATATTAATTAAATAAAATGGGCCAAGGTTTATTAATCAAATAGGATTTGATTTTATTAATAAAATCTTTATTTGAAGCTTAAATATTTTCAAACCCAAATCAGTGGGTTTTATTTGGGAAATATAGCATACTTGGAAACTTGTTTTAAAAACAAAAGAACATTTTATTTAGAGTTCATTATTAATTAAATTTAATAGACTTCCATTATTAAATCAAATAGGATTTGTTTTATTAAGATATTTATTTTGAACTCTAAAATAAACCAAAACACTTTAGTAGGTTTTATTTGTGAATATCAAATATTTGGGAAAACTTATTTTAAATAATTTAATAAGTTTTGATGTTTCAAATTAAATTGGTAAAACCTTTTATTTAAATAAAGTTGGATATTAAATACTTATTAATTTATTTAAATAAACCTTTGCTAATTTTATTTAAAATAAAATGTTTCAATTCCCAAAGTTTTGGTCAAGGTTTAATTTGGCTTTTTATAAAATAATCTTTATTCATAAATCTTTTATTTCTTTTGAAAACCAAATCTCTTATTAAAGGATCCAAAATAGTAATTCCAAAGCATTTTAATTTCCTTTATTAAATGTTTATCTTTATGAATCCCTTTTAGGATTTTATTTAATTCAAATGGGTTTGAAGTTCCAATTGAATTCAAAAATTTCTTCTGGCTCTGAAATTTAAACAAAGTTTTATTTTATTCATTTATTTTCACATTACAAGATTTGGAAAATCTTGGGATGTGACAGGCTACCACCCTTAAAATAAATCTCGTCCCGAGATTTGGGGAGGCTGGGGTTACAAGCAAATTCAAAACAACTAGGGTACTACCACCCTTAAAAATTTTCAAACAAAATTTACACATCATCCTTCTTGGGATCCTGGGGAAAACTTTCTCTAAGCAACTTTTGCAGTGTGTCCTTGGTTTCCATTCTTGACTCATGGAGTTCATGGGCCAAGGTTGAGTTTCTCCATAGACTTGTTTAACTTGTTCTCCATCTTTCTTGGACAATTGTTTGCATAGTGGCCTAGTTCCTTGCATTTGGAATACATCACTTGGCTGATATCTTTCTTTTCCTTTGGTTTCATTGCCTTTTGTTTGTTTCTTTGGTTCTTCTTCTTTTCTGGGCATTCACTGGCATAGTGTCCCATCTCTTTGCAATTGTAGCATTGCAACTGGCTTATGTCTTTCTTCTTCTTTTTGGGTCTCTCCAAAGCTAGGAGTTCTTCTAGTTCATGTTCTTCATAGGTGGGAGATCTTTCTCTCTTCTTGGGGCATTGATCTTCATGCTCCTTGGATGCATGATCCTTGTCCCTACAAATTTTGCTAGCTTGGGTTCTTTCTAGAATAACATCTTTGTCATCGTTGTTGTCATTAGCTCTTTGGGAAAAGTTTTCTCCCATGTTGATCATTTGAGTAACTAATCCTTGCAACAATTGGGATTGAAGTTTCAAAATCCTTTGTATGGCTGGGTCTAATCCATTGTTGTTGGCTAAAAGCTGAGTTGTCATTTGGCTCAACTGGTTTTGGTTTGCTATCAGTTCCCTCATGTTGTCTTCTTGGTTGTTGTTGTTGTCATCAACCTTGATGTCTTTTGGAGCAGTCATCTGTTTGGGTTGAAGGGAGATTAGAATAGGCAAGATATTTCTAAGGAAATATTTTTAATCACACACATCACAATTCACACAAGCAATGTGCAATCAATCACAAACAAACATTTCACTCAATCAACAAAGTTCAAGCACATTTTTAGGCACAAAATATTTTTGTTACACCACATAAGTTGGTGAGTTTTGACTTAACTAAAATATGGTGGTGCATCTACATGGTTCACTTGTGATATTTCCTTCCTTCTTGGTTGATTCTTCTTGCATGATATCTTGGTTTCCTTGAGATAAACTCTTGGTTACACTACTTCAAATGATGTAGGATCCTTCTAACTTTTGCATTCCCTCAGTCTCTAAATCTTGAGCAAGATTTCCTTGTCTCACTTGTAGTCCTTAGTGGTATCCATGTTGGAAGTCTTTGGAGAACATGCTGAAGATGTTGAATTTATTAGAGTTGAATATGTTGAAGTAGTCCTTTGCACATGGTGTAGTCTTTGGTCATGGGGTAGGTTTTCCATCAAGTTGAGTAGAAGAGAAGTAGAGTTGAAACCAAAATGATTGAGGAAAGAGTTTACAAGTGTTTTTGTAAATAAGTTTTTGGAACAAAATACAACTCTTATTTTTCTAAGGGTTTTTGTCCAATCCTAGGTTTACAAATCCTACAGGCAACACAATGCTCTGATACCATCTGTAGGGGTCCCAACCTAATAAGGTTGATCCCTCCTGTGTTTTACAATGCTAGTCCCTGGATCAATAGCTAGCATCCACAGTTTAGATGTAATATCAAGAAACAAAGGTCATATTATATCTTTATAACCAGGAATAACAAAATTTTATTACATCAATTCATAGCTCATTTGGCTATTACGTTACATTGCAGCGGAATAACTATAATCATGGGGTCCTTCATCTTCAAAGTGCCACAGGCAGATGTTGGTTGTAGACTTTGTAATCCTATTCAAACAATCTGCACTAAAATCAATCAAACCTGCAACATTACAAGTTACAGCCACATGGGTCAATACATTTGAATTGTATTGGCAAGTGATACTATGGTAATATAGTGGAGTCTATCATCTATATGCATTTGGCTAAGTGGAGTTGAGGCTTGCATTGCTCAAAATAGATTTTTCTTATCATTTTGATAATACTAAGTTTTTGTTTTGACAAATTACTTTCCAAGGCATCTACCAATCAAAGACTGAAGATCCTTTCCAAGGCATCCACCAATCAAAGACTGAAGTGCTTGGTAAAACCATTTTTCTCAATCAAAGATTTCAAGATCCTTGTACCAAGCCATCTCTCCATCAATGATTGAAGAATTCAAACAACCCTTGTTCAACCCACAAGTTTTAACTTAGAAATTTGAATGATGAGATTCTTGATTGCTTCCATGTCTTGATGCTCAAATTGTCTTTTACCAGGGACATGGCTAAGTACTTAGATTCTACACTCTGTAGAGGTGGTGCACTTTCCCCACAAGACTTGGTTTCCCAAGACAAGATCTTTCAAAAGCCTTCCCTTAGACCAAAATGGACGCGCTCCAACCTATCAATCACTACCACCCACTGTCCATATGGCTAAGTTCTTGCAACCTATATGATCATGGCAGAGCCCATATTGCCAAGTGGTTGCACTTGAAGCTTCTCAACATTTGACATCTCAAATCCCTTTGTTTCCTGGGTGGCCATCCACAAGTGAGATACACAAGGTCAACCATAAACATGGGCCTTGTGAACCACTCAACATAACCCAATATTTCCATTCCACCCAGGTGATTCATTAACTTAGTTGTTTTATTAAACAAAACATAAGTCCTCAGACTTAGAATATTTTCCATAGTGTGAATATATTTTCCACCCATGTTTTCTATTAGCTAGGCTAAGCTTGGTAGTATTAGGAAACTTAACTTAGGAAATCCTACTAAGGATTCATCTACTAGGTTTTCCTATAGCAAGATCTATACTTAGCAAAATCCATGCAAGTTTATTTAGCAAAATCACTAATGCATAGAAAGTAATGGGATAGAAAGTATGAAGCATCACTTGCCTTTTTGGAAGGGAATGGTAATTCACTCCTTGATCTTGTTAGTCTCATACTTCACTACAAGTCAAACAAGCAAACACTAATTCAATTTACATTCCAAACCAATAATCACTCAAACAATTTCCCATATACAAAACAATGGAAGCCAATTCATGCATGGGAGCATGCACAAGATAGTTTTATTTTGCAAAAAGGGTCTCTATGGGGTTTCTAAACTTTGTAAGATCCAAATTGGTCATTTACCAAAATGGCAAAGTCATTAGTAAGAGGGTTTTGTCCAAAAACTATTTATAAATCCATTCATCATTTCATGTGGTGAAAAATGTTTTTATTAAGGCAAAACTCTTAAGTTGTTCACCAAATGAGTTGCTATTGCAAAGCTTGGTGTTTTTGGGTCAGTAGGTTTGGTCCAAAACATTTCCTTAAAGTTTTCTTTTCATAAACATTTTTATAACAAAAACCATTCTTTTTATTTGGCTAGAAACTGACTAAGTCAAGTAATCTAACCTAAATCTTACAAAAATTATTTCTAACACCAAGGGTTGGTTCCTAGGGTCAGTAAGATCACAACAAACCATTTTGCAAAGGTTTTAATCCAAAAATCATTTTTAAACAATTTTTTCTAATCTAAACAAGTACACAAATGTTTCTGCAAATTCAAACAAGCTAACAGATACTATTTACTAAACTAAGGGCATGGTTGTCTAGGGCTTGTTCTCCTGAATCCATTGATATAAAATTTGCCAAATTTGGACGTGTGGTTTGAAAGTTACAAGGGTTTCAAAATGGCATTTAAATCTGGTTTCTAAATCTAATTCAGCTCATCTGGTGCCACGCGTCCTAATATCATTCGTCGGTACCGCTTCACTCGGATTGCACAGCTGCAGCCGTTGGATCAAGTCAGATCGTGCGGCGCGCAGATGCTACTTACCGTTTCACCTAGCTTCTATCCTAGCCACTAGATCGGGATCGAACGGTTGACGCAGGCTCGACCTAAAGCTAGCGGCGCTGCGGTGGTGGCTGGCGGCGGAGCGACCAGACGGCGAGGTTGCCGACGATGTAGGATGCGAGAGAGAGGGAGGGTGAGCTCACCGAGTTCGCAGACGCTTGGGGAAGCTCAACGTGCTGATGGGGAGGCAGGGGGCGCTCGGACGGGTTGGCAATCTCTCGCCGGAGTTGCTGCGGCGGCGGTGCTCTCGGGTTGTCGTCGTTGGCGTCGCTCGGGACCGTGCTAAGGCAAAGGAGAGGCGCGGTTAGGTGCGCACGAGGGTCGCGAGTAAGGAAGCATCAAAAAGGGGGCGAGGGGAAGTCTGTGCTCACCGGGGAAGTTTGCCGGAGTCGAGGCCGACGGTGGTGGCGAGTAGAGCTTGTCCTTGCCGACGTTGTGAGGCTCGCGCGAGTGGACTGGATGCACTAGCAGGTGCGCCTGGAGGTGGAGAAGCTGCTGGGGTGCTTAGGGATGCAAGGGGCGGTGGGGTTTCGTCGGAATCATCACCGGAACATCATCGGAGTGGCGGCGGTACAGAGAGAATTGGAGGCAACCTAGGGGCAGAGTGGAGGAGTGGTCTGGGGAAAAACGGAGGAGAGAGCGACGCGATTAAATGGGCGTTGTCTCGGCGAGGTTTAATGAACGGATTAACGCGGATTGATGGAGCTCTCAACGGCAGAAACTGCCGCGCGGTGAGGGGAGAAGGGGTCACGCGGGGAAGAAGAAGGAGGTGGCGGTGGGATCCTCTGGTCAGTTGGAAAGGGAGAGGGAACGGGGTCCACTTGCCAGTCTCTTAGCGGGTTCCTTTCGCGGTGCAGAAAACGGTTCGGGGCGTGGGTGAGAGAGGTGGGGTCGTTTCGTCAGCGAGTGAGGGGAAGAGGAGTGGGTCCTGGTTGTCACTCTCTGTGCGGGTCTGTTTCTGAGTGAGAAATGGTTTCTTCGGGGGGGAAAGAGGGAGAAGACTGGGCTGGTCTGGGCCTTAGTGGGCTGGGTCTGTTTCTTATTTTTTTCTGTCTAAAACGTTTTTCTTTTTCTAATTCTATTTCCTGATTTGTTATTTCAAACAATTCTCAAGCATTCAAAACAATTCAAATCTTCACCAAACATTGTATCTAAAAATTTGGTTCTGTTTAGTATCCTAAACCAAAAATCCTAAATAAAATAAATAACACTTTAATCCTTTTAAGGTTCCATCCTTACTTAAATAAGTAGGCCATGGTTTATTAATTAAATAGAGTTTTTGTTGTTTATTAATAAAACCTTCATTTGAAATCCAAATGTTTTCAAAATCAAATCAGTAGGTATAATTTGGAAGTAAATAATACTTGGATACTTGTTTCAAACAAAATATTATTTTTCTTTAGGGTCCAATATTAATTAAATAAAATGGGCCAAGGTTTATTAATCAAATAGGATTTGATTTTATTAATAAAATCTTTATTTGAAGCTTAAATATTTTCAAACCCAAATCAGTGGGTTTTATTTGGGAAATATAGCATACTTGGAAACTTGTTTTAAAAACAAAAGAACATTTTATTTAGAGTTCATTATTAATTAAATTTAATAGACTTCCATTATTAAATGAAATAGGATTTGTTTTATTAAGATATTTATTTTGAACTCTAAAATAAACCAAAACACTTTAGTAGGTTTTATTTGTGAATATCAAATATTTGGGAAAACTTATTTTAAATAATTTAATAAGTTATGATGTTTCAAATTAAATTGGTAAAACCTTTTATTTAAATAAAGTTGGATATTAAATCCTTATTAATTTATGTAAATAAACCTTTGCTAATTTTATTTAAAATAAAATGTTTCAATTCCCAAAGTTTTGGTCAAGGTTTAATTTGGCTTTTTATAAAATAATCTTTATTCATAAATCTTTTATTTCTTTTGAAAACCAAATCTCTTATTAAAGGATCCAAAATAGTAATTCCAAAGCATTTTAATTTCCTTTATTAAATTTTTATCTTTATGAATCCCTTTTAGGATTTTATTTAATTCAAATGGGTTTGAAGTTCCAATTGAATTCAAAAATTTCTTCTGGCTCTGAAATTTAAACAAAGTTTTATTTTATTCATTTATTTTCACATTACAAGATTTGGAAAATCTTGGGATGTGACAGGCTACCACCCTTAAAATAAATCTCGTCCCGAGATTTGGGGAGGCTGGGGTTACAAGCAAATTCAAAACAACTAGGGTACTACCACCCTTAAAAATTTTCAAACAAAAATTACACATCATCCTTCTTGGGATCCTGGGGAAAACTTTCTCTAAGCAACTTTTGCAGTGTGTCCTTGGTTTCCATTCTTGACTCATGGAGTTCATGGGCCAAGGTTGAGTTTCTCCATAGACTTGTTTAACTTGTTCTTCATCTTTCTTGGACAATTGTTTGCATAGTGGCCTAGTTCCTTGCATTTGGAATACATCACTTGGCTGATATCTTTCTTTTCCTTTGGTTTCATTGCCTTTTGTTTGTTTCTTTGGTTCTTCTTCTTTTCTGGGCATTCACTGGCATAGTGTCCCATCTCTTTGCAATTGTAGCATTGCAACTGGCTTATGTCTTTCTTCTTCTTTTTGGGTCTCTCCAAAGCTAGGAGTTCTTCTAGTTCATGTTCTTCATAGGTGGGAGATCTTTCTCTCTTCTTGGGGCATTGATCTTCATGCTCCTTGGATGCATGATCCTTGTCCCTACAAATTTTGCTAGCTTGGGTTCTTTCTAGAATAACATCTTTGTCATCCTTGTTGTCATTAGCTCTTTGGGAAAAGTTTTCTCCCATGTTGATCATTTGAGTAACTAATCCTTGCAACAATTGGGATTGAAGTTTCAAAATCCTTTGTATGGCTGGGTCTAATCCATTGTTGTTGGCTAAAAGATGAGTTGTCATTTGGCTCAACTGGTTTTGGTTTGCTATCAGTTCCCTCATGTTGTCTTCTTGGTTGTTGTTGTTGTCATCAACCTTGATGTCTTTTGGAGCAGTCATCTGTTTGGGTTGAAGGGAGATTAGAATAGGCAAGATATTTCTAAGGAAATATTTTTAATCACACACATCATAATTCACACAAGCAATGTGCAATCAATCACAAACAAACATTTCACTCAATCAACAAAGTTCAAGCACATTTTTAGGCACAAAATATTTTTGTTACACCACATAAGTTGGTGAGTTTTGACTTAACTAAAATATGGTGGTCCATCTACATGGTTCACTTGTGATATTTCCTTCCTTCTTGGTTGATTCTTCTTGCATGATATCTTGGTTTCCTTGAGATAAACTCTTGGTTACACTACTTCAAATGATGTAGGCTCCTTCTAACTTTTGCATTCCCTCAGTCTCTAAATCTTGAGCAAGATTTCCTTGTCTCACTTGTAGTCCTTAGTGGTATCCATGTTGGAAGTCTTTGGAGAACATGCTGAAGATGTTGAAGTCATTAGAGTTGAATATGTTGAAGTAGTCCTTTGCACATGGTGTAGTCTTTGGTCATGGGGTAGGTTTTCCATCAAGTTGAGTAGAAGAGAAGTAGAGTTGAAACCAAAATGATTGAGGAAAGAGTTTACAAGTGTTTTTGTAAATAAGTTTTTGGAACAAAATACAACTCTTATTTTTCTAAGGGTTTTTGTCCAATCCTAGGTTTACAAATCCTACAGGCAACACAATGCTCTGATACCATCTGTAGGGGTCCCAACCTAATAAGGTTGATCCCTCCTGTGTTTTACAATGCTAGTCCCTGGATCAATAGCTAGCATCCACAGTTTAGATGTAATATCAAGAAACAAAGGTCATATCATATCTTTATAACCAGGAATAACAAAATTTTATTACATCAATTCATAGCTCATTTGGCTATTACATTACATTGCAGCGGAATAACTATAAGCATGGGGTCCTTCATCTTCAAAGTGCCACAGGCAGATGTTGGTTGTAGACTTTGTAATCCTATTCAAATAATCTTCACTAAAATAATCAAACCTGCAGCATTACAAGTTACAGCAACATGGGTCAATACATTTGAATTGTATTGGCAAGTGATACTATGGTAATATAGTGGAGTATATCATCTATATGCATTTGGCTAAGTGGAGTTGAGGCTTGCATTGCTCAAAATAGATTTTTCTTATCATTTTGATAATACTAAGTTTTTGTTTTGACAAATTACTTTCCAAGGCATCTACCAATCAAAGACTGAAGATCCTTTCCAAGGCATCCACCAATCAAAGACTGAAGTGCTTGGTAAAACCATTTTTCTCAATCAAAGATTTCAAGATCCTTGTACCAAGCCATCTCTCCATCAATGATTGAAGAATTCAAACAACCCTTGTTCAACCCACAAGTTTTAACTTAGAAATTTGAATGATGAGATTCTTGATTGCTTCCATGTCTTGATGCTCAAATTGTCTTTTACCAGGGACATGGCTAAGTACTTAGATTCTACACTCTGCAGAGGTGGTGCACTTTCCCCACAAGACTTGGTTTCCCAAGACAAGATCTTTCAAAAGCCTTCCCTTAGACCAAAATGGACGCGCTCCAACCTATCAATCACTACCACCCACTGTCCATATGGCTAAGTTCTTGCAACCTATATGATCATGGCAGAGCCCATATTGCCAAGTGGTTGCACTTGAAGCTTCTCAACATTTGACATCTCAAATCCCTTTGTTTCCTGGGTGGCCATCCACAAGTGAGATACACAAGGTCAACCATAAACATGGGCCTTGTGAACCACTCAACATAACCCAATCTTTCCATTCCACCCAGGTGATTCATTAACTTAGTTGTTTTATTAAACAAAACATAAGTCCTCAGACTTAGAATATTTTTCCATAGTGTAAATATATTTTCCACCCATGTTTTCTATTAGCTAGGCTAAGCTTGGTAGTATTAGGAAACTTAACTTAGGAAATCCTACTAAGGATTCATCTACTAGGTTTTCCTATAGCAAGATCTATACTTAGCAAAATCCATGCAAGTTTATTTAGCAAAATCACTAATGCATAGAAAGTAATGGGATAGAAAGTATGAAGCATCACTTGCCTTTTTGGAAGGGAATGGTAATTCACTCCTTGATCTTGTTAGTCTCATACTTCACTACAAGTCAAACAAGCAAACACTAATTCAATTTACATTCCAAACCAATAATCACTCAAACAATTTCCCATATACAAAACAATGGAAGCCAATTCATGCATGGGAGCATGCACAAGATAGTTTTTATTTTGCAAAAAGGGTCTCTATGGGGTTTCTAAACTTTGTAAGATCCAAATTGGTCATTTACCAAAATGGCAAAGTCATTAGTAAGAGGGTTTTATCCAAAAACTATTTATAAATCCATTCATCATTTCATGTGGTGAAAAATGTTTTTATTAAGGCAAAACTCTTAAGTTGTTCACCAAATGAGTTGCTATTGCAAAGCTTGGTGTTTTTGGGTCAGTAGGTTTGGTCCAAAACATTTCCTTAAAGTTTTCTTTTCATAAACATTTTTATAACAAAAACCATTCTTTTTATTTGGCTAGAAAATAACTAAGTCAAGTAATCTAACCTAAATCTTACAAAAATTATTTATAACACCAAGGGTTGGTTCCTAGGGTCAGTAATATCACAACAAACCATTTTGCAAAGGTTTTAATCCAAAAATCATTTTTAAACAATTTTTTCTAATCTAAACAAGTACACAAATGTTTCTGCAAATTCAAACAAGCTAACAGATACTATTTACTAAACTAAGGGCATGATTGTCTAGGGCTTGTTCTCCTGAATCCATTGATATAAAATTTGCCAAATTTGGATGTGTGGTTTGAAAGTTACAAGGGTTTCAAAATGGCATTTAAATCTGGTTTCTAAATCTAATTCAGCTCATCTGGTGCCACGCGTCCTAATATCATTCGTCGGTACTGCTTCACTCGGATTGCACAGCTGAAGCCGTTGGATCAAGTCAGATCGTGCGGCGCGCAGATGCTACTTACCGTTTCACCTAGCTTCTATCCTAGCCACTAGATCGGGATCGAACGGTTGACGCAGGCTCGACCTAAAGCTAGCGGCGCTGCGGTGGTGGCTGGCGGCGGAGCGACCAGACGGCGAGGTTGCCGACGATGTAGGATGCGAGAGAGAGGGAGGGTGAGCTCACCGAGTTCGCAGACGCTTGGGGAAGCTCAACGTGCTAATGGGGAGGCAGGGGGCGCTCGGACGGGTTGGCAATCTCTCGCCGGAGTTGCTGCGGCGGCGGTGCTCTCGGGTTGTCGTCGTTGGCGTCGCTCGGGACCGTGCTAAGGCAAAGGAGAGGCACGGTTAGGTGCGCACGAGGGTCGCGAGTAAGGAAGCATCAAAAAGGGGGCGAGGGGAAGTTTGTGCTCACCGGGGAACTTTGCCGGAGTCGAGGCCGACGGTGGTGGCGAGTAGAGCTTGTCCTTGCCGACGTTGTGAGGCTCGCGCGTGTGAACTGGATGCATTAGCAGGTGCGCCTGGAGGTGGAGAAGCTGCTGGGGTGCTTAGGGATTAAATGGGCGTTGTCTCGGCGAGGTTTAATGCACGGATTAACGCGGATTGATGGAGCTCTCAACGGCAGAAACTGCCGCGCGGTGAGGGGAGAAGGGGTCACGCGGGGAAGAAGAAGGAGGTGGCGGTGGGATCCTCTGGTCAGTGGGAAAGGGAGAGGGAACGGGGTCCACTTGCCAGTCTCTTAGCGGGTTCCTTTCGCGGTGCAGAAAACGGTTCGGGGCGTGGGTGAGAGAGGTGGGGTCGTTTCGTCAGCGAGTGAGGGGAAGAGGAGTGGGTCCTGGTTGTCACTCTCTGTGCGGGTCTGTTTCTGAGTGAGAAATGGTTTCTTCGGGGGGAAATAGGGAGAAGACTGGGCTGGTCTGGGCCTTAGTGGGCTGGGTCTGTTTCTTATTTTTTTCTGTCTAAAACGTTTTTCTTTTTCTAATTCTATTTCCTGATTTGTTATTTCAAACAATTCTCAAGCATTCAAAACAATTCAAATCTTCACCAAACATTGTATCTAAAAATTTGGTTCTGTTTAGTATCCTGAACCAAAAATCCTAAATAAAATAAATAACACTTTAATCCTTTTTAGGTTCCATCCTTACTTAAATAAGTAGGCCATGGTTTATTAATTAAATAGAGTTTTTGTTGTTTATTAATAAAACCTTCATTTGAAATCCAAATGTTTTCAAAATCAAATCAGTAGGTATCATTTGGAAGTAAATAATACTTGGATACTTGTTTCAAACAAAATATTATTTTTCTTTTGGGTCCAATATTAATTAAATAAAATGGGCCAAGGTTTATTAATCAAATAGGATTTGATTTTATTAATAAAATCTTTATTTGAAGCTTAAATATTTTCAAACCCAAATCAGTGGGTTTTATTTGGGAAATATAGCATACTTGGAAAATTGTTTTAAAAACAAAAGAACATTTTATTTAGAGTTCATTATTAATTAAATTTAATAGACTTCCATTATTAAATCAAATAGGATTTGTTTTATTAAGATATTTATTTTGAACTCTAAAATAAACCAAAACACTTTAGTAGGTTTTATTTGTGAATATCAAATTTTTGGGAAAACTTATTTTAAATAATTTAATAAGTTTTGATGTTTCAAATTAAATTGGTAAAACCTTTTATTTAAATAAAGTTGGATATTAAATCCTTATTAATTTATTTAAATAAACCTTTGCTAATTTTATTTAAAATAAAATGTTTCAATTCCCAAAGTTTTGGTCAAGGTTTAATTTGGCTTTTTATAAAATAATCTTTATTCATAAATCTTTTATTTCTTTTGAAAACCAAATCTCTTATTAAAGGATCCAAAATAGTAATTCCAAAGCATTTTAATTTCCTTTATTAAATGTTTATCTTTATGAATCCCTTTTAGGATTTTATTTAATTCAAATGGGTTTGAAGTTCCAATTGAATTCAAAAATTTCTTCTGGCTCTGAAATTTAAACAAAGTTTTATTTTATTCATTTATTTTCACATTACAAGATTAGGAAAATCTTGGGATGTGACAATTGATCGGGTCTTTAGGGTTTAGGCATCGGGGGCTTCTTATAGGTGAAGAGGCGAGGTTGGAGGGCCACCAGGGCGGCTGCACTTCGGTGACCCAGCATACACTTCATGATGTAGTATACTATAGTCGTTGACATAACACCAATGAAACACCGTTCACTAGTATTACATCCCTCAGAATGGCACAACAGAAACACAGCAGGTCCAATACATGGCTAAAGGTTACAACTCACTCTTTACATAAGATCCAGAGAACACTCTAGGTTAAAGAGAGAGAAAGAACTTCTTACGGAGAAGAATCAAAGATAAACAATGCAAGAACAAGTATACTATTAAGACTAGTATTTTAACTAAAGGGTTGGCATTGCTGCTATTGCCATACTTTACAGAATTAGGTTCTTGGCTAGAGATTATATTCCTATCTAATAAATAACTTTGTCTTCACTTGAGTTGATGTATATGTTGACTTCCTTGAATTCATTGAAGAGCTTTAGCTTTGGATGATGAGTCCTGGAGCATAACTTGATGTGGATGTTGTCAATTCTGGCTTCAGAATCCAGCGAGGGTTAAGAAGATACTTTGAGTACGAGCGTACTCAGCAAATTCACTAGAAAAGGAGTGTTTGATGCACTATAACTACAGCCATAGACCAACGGTCGTAGGCAATGCAAGTTTTCATAAACATTTCTTCAAAGGTTGCTTTTATTCTGAAAAGCTCTGTCCATCAGCCTTCACGGGTTTACCAGAACTTTCATGGAGTTCCTTTCCCGCCGCGTTCGCAGCTCCTTCCCGGAACAGGGAGTAACAAGTTACAGTTCTTACACTCTGAAGAGGTGCGTTACTTTACCCATGAGAGATCAACTCTTTGTTGCACAACCAGGCATCTTATTCCCGTCCACAATTCCATGATGTGGGGCCCAGTAGTTGGTCCAAGCCAATCACTGCCCCCTTCGCGGCCTCGCATGCCTCCTTGGTGTACACCATGCCCACATATTGGATTACGGCAATGGTTTGTACAAACCGTTAGATGCCAGAACTATCGTGGGATGTTGAGGGTTCCCACCCATATGCTGCATATCCTCTACGAATTACCAATTAATATGCACGCTTCGAGGATAACAGCCACAACCTGCACATCCGGATTCATGCGAGAGGAAGAAGATAGAACCTACTTCTCCATCCCATTCCAAATCTCATGGTTAACGCGTAATATACGGAGCAAGAATCACTGGCGACATTGGTTGTTAAGTCCTAGGTGATATATTTCTGAACAGTCGTATTCCAACTGTTAGATTTAATAGATTAGCTGATCACCCTGGATCAGTAAACAATAGTTCACATTATTATCGAAAATAGTGTTTTCAGACCTTTTTCAAATGCAAGTGATAACAACACTGTATTTGTAAAATACTTTACATAAAATAAACAAAGTACATGAGCAAGTGTGAACTTGCCTTTTGTGATTGTAAGATTATGCACTCACGGTCTTCGAGTCAGTATAAGATCCAAAATCTGAAATCACTATCCTTGGTCCGGTAAGGACTAATGTTTAAAGAAGCAATATGCTTTTATGCATAAGTAATGTGATGCACGTTATAAACGTGAATCCCGGGGATAACGTTGTTCTAGGGTTTGGATACTAGAAATGATGTCTTTGAAATGTGTTTGTACTTTTAGATGAGTTTAATACTTGTGCTTCTTAAGTGTGTGTGAACAACATATATTTATGCACCAATAAAATATACACCTATGAAATGTTATTCAAGATTGTTTACACTTTAATTGTTTATCTTTTAACTTTACTTTACAAGTAAAGTCACTTATAAAGAGGTTAATTGTTATTGATCCTAAGTATACAAGTGAAGTATGAAGTAATGTGATTTTGATTATTTGTCATATATAGTTTGAAGTTGCAAAACGAATAACTTTTGAAGAAAAGATTCCTTTTCTAAGGTTTAAACAATTTTTGTGGTTAGTTATTTGTTGTCAATGTTATTTGGGTTTGCTTGAATAGTTTGGGATTGAGATGCTTTATAACTTAACTAGTTCAGACCGAAGTTAACTATAAAACGTATAACAATGCTTATAGTGTTATATTTAGATTCTTGTAGACTAAAGTTAACTTTAAAACAAAGATAGTTTGAAAGTATAATGCTTATAACATCTGTATTTTGGTGTACTTGGTAATGTTGCCTTAAGGTTACTTAAGAATAGTTATATTTTTCTTTGATGTGGTGGTCTTCTTGATTTTATAATGGAATAAAATTTCTTGTTTCCTTATAAAGGTATGATTATGGTTTGTGGATAAATAAATAGTACTAGTGACTACTCATGAATTATCTTTGGATTTAGTCCATTATAATGTTGTGTTTGATTGATATATCATTCTTGAAGATTTTATAATTATTAAGGATCTTAAAATATATTTATTCATATAGTAGATGGATAATTCAATATAATAGTATTTCTAATGTTTTGAATCATTATGACTTATTAGTAACATTCAAGACTAATACATATTTATTAGACTTAATTGACTAATTCTAGAAATATTAAAAAAATTTATTTATTTTTATATGAATTTTAATCTAAGGAAATAGGTTTAAATTCAAGTTATTAGAGTATCTGAACTTTTTATTTAACTCAATAGTGAAATATTATATTTTTAACATGTAGATATTATTTTTGTGATCATTTTGGTATATTATATTTATTTTTATGATTTATAAGTAATAAGATATGATTTTTATAAGATTTAATACTTAATAAATAATAAATATTTAAGTAAGTGAAATAATAATGTATGATTATAGTTTTAAATTATAGTTTTTATTTTGCTAAGATTTTTGGTATATTATTCATATTCTTAATATTTATCATTATTAAAATATGAATTATCAATGTTTTATTAATTATAAAACCTTTATTAAATAATATTTATTTAAATAATCATCATAATAATATTTGATAATAAGTTTAAGTTGTAAACTTTATTTTTCTACAAATTTTCATATATTATACAAATTTATTTGATTTTTGGAAAATTGATAATTGAGTTTATAACATTTTATTTATTTCTTAAACAGGAATTTAATTTTTATACCGCACCCACACCTAGCCTGATTCACTGACCAGTGGGCCAGTGGCCACCTCAGCGCACAGGTTAAAGAAAATGCATTTGTTATCGACTAGTTGGCTACCCCCAGTCAATGACATATGGGCCCTAGGCCATGTCATTTGCCACGTGAGACAAATACTGGTCAAACTAGCTGACGTGGCTAGAACTTGACGTAGGCATGATGTCACTCGAGTTGATCCTCACTGGTTGAGGATCGATCGATCGATCTATAGCTCGCGCGGGGCTGTGGCCAGATGCATTGGAACGAGCATGCGCTAGCGAGTTGAACTATGGTCGCGCTGCCCCTAAATGGTCACCGGAGAACGATCCACAGCGGTGACTGACGGCGGTGCACGACGGCGTACAGTGAGAACTCGTTACAGGACGCAATTGAATTAATGAAGTCTCCTGGAACATAGAGGAGCTTACCCCGGTTGCGATGGAGTGGTCGAGGAGACTTGGGGAGACGTGACGACAACGAATCGACGATAATGGCCACGGCGGCCGATAAAAGGAATGCTCGATTTCACATGATTCCAAGCGTGCCAGCTTCCGGTCTTGGTCCTAGGTGAGTAAGTCCACGACGGCGCATCCAACGGTGGCTACCACGAGGCGAGGGGTGGTCAGATTTGGCTGGAACGACGAACTCCGACGAACTAGGGTTTCGGGTAAGGAAGGAAAATGGGTCTGGAGAGCGAGATAGAAGATGAGATAGGTATGATAAGATAGAGGAGGACACGGTGATCTTATCTACTCCTCCCAGGGATGTAGGCACGCATCGTAGCGTGGCGGTCGATCGACGGCGGAGCTCCGGCCAGCGAGCTGCTTCCAGTAGGCGAGGTAGACGACGAAGTTAATTTTGTGGAAAACCCCCTGGCGTTTCTTTCTTCTCAACCCGCAGTCCCTCTTCGGTCCCACCTGTCAGCCAGAGACGAGAACGAGCTGGTCTGGTTATTGGGCCTTTGTGGGCTGCATAGGGGCGATAGGAAAGCAGAGAGAGATTGGGCCACGACCAGGATTTGTTTTTTATTGGTTTTATTTTTTCTATTTTCTGTTTTACTTTTAAAATTTGAATTTAATCTATATTTTGAAGTTTTCTAATAAAGTTTAATTGCTGAATACTTACAGCAACAATTTTTATTTATTGTGATTTATTTTGTGAACATTTATGATAAATATTTTTATATTTCTCTTATTTTCTTTATATGACCCCCTTTTAATACTTTGTAGAAGCTTTTCTTATTATTTTTCTTTCCACTTTTAACCATGTATTTATTAAATGATATATTCTTATTTGTTTATAAAACTTAACTCTAGTTGGCTCATAGTTTGAATAGAAATTTTTATATGTATAATTATCCTATACCATTATTTGATGCATGAAATACAAAATAAATTAGTATGGTTATTACTACTTCCATTCGCTTGGAAAATGGCAATGTATATATTCTATTATGATAAACAAAAAAGTTTAAGGTTTGAATTATGAATATTTACCCTAGGGTTTAGGTTTTTTTTAACATACTTGGATTCCTTTGTGGATATGAGTAAAGATTTAATAACTAAGCATATTATTTTCTGTTTGGAATATTTTATGACATCACCTTTAATTAAAGAATTCCTTTCCTAGATATAATTCTTCTTACTATCCATCGTCATAGTTAGTATGTGTAGATTTACTTCACTAGAATGTTCTTATTCACCTTTTATTATTCTAAACTCATGGATGAATCCAATGAGTTTGATACTAAGGTATTTCATATTTCTCATATCTTTGCTTGGTTATACCCACTACTCTACAGTTGATAATCATCAATCCAACAAGTAGTTCTTTCAAACTCCACTCATAATCTTCCTTAATCATCCATCGCTAATATTTCTTCATCAGATGTATGTATGTATCCAACTACCTTTCTCTAAGGCTTACTATCCTTTAATATGAATAACACTTCTTCCATAACTCTATGCTAAACTAGGTTTAATTGAATAATATCATCCTACATTTACTTTACTCTAATAACTCACGCTCCAACCTTACATTATATTAATGTGGCTTGTAATGACTACTCTAGGATAACTTATCTCTACTAGGGTTTCAATCATGTTCTACCCATCAATATCTTTTATACTAGATATAGGTAGACCATCCTGGTAAGTAAGGCATGATCAAAATAATCCTTTAATCATTTATAGCTTAAGTTCTTAGTTGGCTAAGCAAGGCTTTATCAATACTACTTTTTAATTGTATTGAAATTATCTTCTTAATATCTCATATTGGATTAAGGTTATTCATGGACTATGCCCTCTTTAAAAGATTTAAGTAGATTTATGATAAGATCAAGAAATTGTAGATCAAGGATTAATAGTTAAAGAATTTGTGAATCAATGGTGGATTACTCAACATTGATGAACAACAAATATTAAGATAAGTTCCATACAAATTGATATGGAAAGAAAGTTATATAGTGAATGATATTGACTTAGTCTCTTTCCAACTCAAACTCATTAAAGAGTTAAAGTTAAGTATTAGTATGATACTCATAGTAAGAATAGATAAGAATAAGACAGGTCAGGATTAGTCATTACATTTATATTACTTTAGTTTGTAATCTTAACTTGGCACTTATGAATTGTTGTGTTGAATGTTATGGTATGATCCCTTAAGGATCAGATACTAATTATTTATACAAGGTATTATGAGTAACATTTATTATATCTGATCTACCCTTAGATCAAATCATGTTTACCCAAATAAGGTTTTAACAAAGGTCATAATGAGACTTATCACAGTCAACTTGATGATCTACTTCAATTCCATAAAGTTAAGAGAAGCTTCAATCACTTTGACAAGGTTTGTTCAAAAGCGCGAAAATTATTCAGATTTTCTATGCATGAATGCAATGCGCACATCTGGGTTCATCTTATTTCTGAGCTCTAATACTGGGATGTTACAGACTCCCCCCCTTAAAATAAACTTCTTCCTCGAAGTTCACAAACTCTCACGTTTAGGAGTTAGGAATTGACTTGTAGTGGTTGCTAGATTTCTCCACTCCATAATAATCTTAAATGGAATTAACTATAGTATTCCATAACCTGATTAGATATCCTAATCCAATTCTTTTTATTTAATCATCAAACTTTATTACTATGTTAAATACAGTCTAGAGAGTCTCATTAAAACAAGTTTTAAGTTTCTATGTGCCTGTGTTTGTAGTTAGAAGACTATATTTCTATTCTTATCATAATATAGTTGATACTGGTACTCCTTCCAATATTGGATATGAACTCAAAGCGTGCATACCCATTGGAATTTCTTATTCTCAATACTTGCCTAATTGGGTGTTCTCTATTACTTCTTAAGGGTTACTTAAGAGTTGTTTCTTCTAGAATTAGTCGGTTAGGATTAACCTTTATAACCTTCAAGCTTTTATTTTATTAAGTTTTTAGATAATCTTTCATTATTACCTAAGTACTTCTTCAACTTTCATTCATAATGTCTACTCTCCCCCTTAGGGTTTGCTAATAGTCTTTAAATTGTATACAGAGCATTTATTAGCTTAATAACTAGAATGTTGGCTTCTGTTCAGTGTATACTTTACCTAATTAGGGTCTGATGAAAGATTGTACGGTGTATCCACATAGTTGTGGATCTCCGAAGCAAATATTTCAGCACTATATGTCGTACTTACTATTGGACATTTTTGCTGGGATAAGTTTGACTTTGCGAAACATCTCGAAAGACGATCGCCCTAACTTTTATACTTCCTTAGGTCTTACTTAATTTAGGCCAAATTGTATGCTCTTTATGCAACCATTATGATGATCTGGTTAACTCTCTCAACCAACACCGGCTGCGAACACGATACCAACTATGGATCGGAATGCCAACTATGGATTAAATACCAATGGCGGATCATTCTGGGTGGTAGGTATTACCTTACAGTTTCCAACCTACTACTGACATTCTCTCTGAATTGTCAAAGCTTGAATACCCTTTTGGTTCTAAGGCATCTTCTTTGTACTTATTCACGATACTTCCATGAACTTGGTACAACTCTTTCATTAACTTCTTAGCAATGCTACGTACTTTTAATGGACCTTAAGTTTATTACTTCTTATTGCTCCATACATTTTCTACACCAAATTTCTTTCTTGAATTTTGCTAAGAATAGTCTATGCTCGATCTATCCTCCAAATGGTGGTAATACTCCTTATATCTTTCTTCATCTTTCAAGTAAGTCCTCCTTTTGATCTTTGAAACTCGTCACTCCCTTACATGAATTCCCGTTCCTATCTAGATCCATGACATCAAGTAATAACTGGATGCTACATCATGCATTTGCACACCTAATTAAACTTCATGTACAGATCTAGTCAATCAAGAAGATTCAAGAAGATCCAAAAGTCGATAAACAACAAAACATATACCATGTATTATACATAGGTTTTAAATAATTTACAAATGTACTAGATGTTCCACTGGTTTGCTCCTCACCTATTTACACAACTATATTACAAGAACTTCTTGTTCTTGTGAGTATATCCTCACTTATTTCGGCAAACCTTTCAAACTACAATACACATTACCCTCTATGTACATTATTCAAGCTCTCATCCCTTGGGATGTTGTTCCTTTCTTACTTTCATCTTCCTCTAGTGCTTCTTGGAATTCCGTCCATGATGACGTTAAGTCCTACGACTTCCTTCTGGAGCATAAGAGCATCCAGGAGGTGCGTATTCTTGATTAGAAGTACCGATACTGAGATTAGTCATTGAAAAATGACTAGAGTTGGCGTAATCTTCCATCGAATATTCCTGTTTTTTCCGCAACGATTCCTCATAGTAAGCTGGCTCCTTAGCCTTTTCTTGGATCTTGTCATATATATTGGTGTAGTAGCTATCGGAATACTCTTATAAGTTGATTGGATTAGTATCACCCCCATATGGTCCATAAGGATCTCTATGGTTATAGTTGGTCTCTTCTTCAATACCTGTATCACAAGGTATAGGATTTCCTATGGTTCCACCTTGAGATTCTACTTCCCATCCATACTTGTTTGGCTCAGGGTTATTTGGAATAACTTTATTCCATTCCCGTTGTTCAGAGTTATATTTGGTCCATAGGTCTTCAGGTGGCTTGAAGTCATTTTGATAATAGGCATAATTTTCTGAGTTTGGGTCATCAAACTCAGTTTCCTCATACACTTCTCCTGAAGGTATGTATTTAGGATGCCTAGCTTCTTTATCTAGCTTCTTCCTACGAGCCATTGCTTTATTAGGATCAGTAAAATCCTCAATGACCGTATCCAGTTCCATGACTAAGACTTAGTGAGTGGTATGATAAGTGTTTAGCAAATACCGATAACGATCCATATACTCTACATCTAGAGTAGGTTCTGCTTGATCTAAAGTAGAGTGATCTAACTCATGCTCTGGGTTTGCAGTTTCATGTGGTATAATGGTATGAGTACTACCTTCTAGAGCTTGGGATTTTTGTTCTCGAATCATTGTTATGGCTGCTGCTACGGTAATATGATATGCAGATGCCATGCACCTTGCCTATACTGATGGCATTTCTCCCTTAAGTCCTAACTTCTTGGGTAACATGATCATGACACAGTATTTAGCTAATACCTACCCATCATAGTAACTGTAAATCTTGACCAAAAGTCTCGATTCACATTCCAAACTCCATAGAAGTTTTCGGAGATTGTCTGTCCAATCCCCTCCGTAGTCATTCAACGTCATGTTCATCACTTGAACATTCCGGGGTGGATATCGAGGTGCCATGTGGAACTGTAGATAAGAAATTATCATCAGTCACATAGAGTTAAAAATCTTGGGTAATGATCGGATTTGCAATCATACTAAAGAATTATCGCACTAGTAACATAACAGGATTATTCTCAAGTGAATATCCCTGATATCACTAGAGAACTCTTTGTTATTGCTAGGATGTGTCCTATAGGTTCTACCCATTTACTAGGTTTCCAACCTTAGGTCAAAGCATATGGTCTGATACCAACTGCGGTGACCCAACATACCAATGCATGATGTAGAATACTATAGTCGTTGACATAACACTAATGAAACACCGTTCACTAGTATTACATCCCTCATAATGGCATAACAGAAACACAGCGGGTCCAATACATGGCTAAAGGTTACAACTCACTCTTTACACAAGATCCAGAGAACACTCTAGGTTAAAGAGAGAGAACGAACTTCTTACGAAGAAGAATCAAAGATAAACAACGCAAGAACTAGTATACTATTAAGACTAGTATTTTAACTAAAGGTTTGGCATTGTTGCTATTGCCATACTCTACAGAATAAGGTTCTTGGCTAGAGATAATATTCCTATCTAATTAGTAACTTTGTCTTCACTTGAGTTGATGTATATGTTGACTTCCTTGACTTCATTGAAGAGCTTTAGCTTTGGATGATGAGTCCTGGAGCATAACTTGATGTGGATGTTGTCAATTCCGGCTTCAGAATCTAGCAAGGGTTAAGAAGATACTTTGAGTACGAGCGTACTCAGCAAATTCACTAGAAAAGGAGTGTTTGATGCACTATAACTACAGCCACAGACCAAAGGTCATAGGCAATGCAAATTTTCATCAACATTTCTTCAAAGTTTGATTTTATTCTGAAAAGCTATGTCCGTCAGCCTTCACGGGTTTACCAGAACTTTTATGGAGTTCCTTTCCTGCCGCGTTCGCAGCTCCTTCCCGGAACAGGGAGTAACAAGTTACATTTCTTACACTTTGCAGAGGTGCGGTACTTTACCCATGAGAGATCAACTCTTTGTTGCACAACCGGGCAGCTTATTCCCGTCCACAATTCCATTATGTGGGGCCCAGTAGTTGGTCCAAGCCAATCACTGTCCCCTTCGAGACCTCGCATGCCTCCTTAGTGTACACCATGCCCACATATTGGAGTACGGCAATGGTTTGTACAAATCGTTGGATGCCACAACTATCGTGGGACATTGAGGGTTCCCACCCATATGCTGCATATCCTCTATGAATTACCAATTAATATGCACGCTTCAAGGATAACAACCACGACCTGCACATCCGGCTTCATGCGAGAGGAAGAAGATATAGCTGACTTCTCCGTCCCATTCCAAATCTCATGGTCAACGCGTAATATACGGTGCAAGAATCACTGGCGACATTGGTTGTTAAGTACTAGGTGATATAGTTCTGAACAGTGATATTCCAACTGTCAGATTTAATAGATTAGATGATCATCCTAGATCAATAACCAATAGTTCACATTATTATCGAAAATAGTGTTTTCATACCTTTTTCAAATGCAGGTGATAACAACACTGGATTTGTAAAATACTTTATAGAAAATAAACAAAGGACATGAGCAAGTGTGAACTTGCCTTTTGTGATTGCAAGATTATGCCCTCACGGTCTTCGAGTCAGTATAAGATCCAAAATCTGAAATCAGCATCCTTGGTTCGGTAAGGACTAATGTTTAAAGAAGCAATATGCTTTTATGCATAAGTAATGTGATGCACGTTATAAACGTGAATCCCGGGGATAACGTTGTTCTAGGGTTTAGATACTAGAAATGATGTCTTTGAAATGTATTTGTACTTTTAGATGAGTTTAATACTTTTGATTCTTATTAAGGCTTGTAAGTGTGTGTGAACAACATATATTTATGCACCAATAAAATATACACCTATGAATTGTTATATAAGATTGTTTACACTTTAATTGTTTATCTTTTAACTTTACTTTACAAGTAAAGTCACTGATAAAGAGCTTAATTGTTATTGATCCTAAGTATACAAGTGAAGTATGAAGTAATGTGATTTTGATTATTTGTCATATATAGTTTGAAGTTGCAAAACGAATAACTTTTGAAGAAAAGATTCCTTTTCTAAGGTTTAAGAAAATTTTGTGGTTAGTTAGTGGTGGTCAATGTTATTTGGGTTTGCTTGAATAGTTTGGGCTTGAGATGCTTTATAACTTAACTAGTTCAGACCGAAGTTAACTATAAAACGTATAACAATGCTTATAGTGTTATATTTAGATTCTTGTAGACTAAAGTTAACTTTAAAACAAAGATAGTTTGAAAGTATAATGCTTATAACATCTGTATTTTGGTGTACTTGGTAATGTTGCCTTAAGGTTACTTAAGAATAGTTATATTTTTCTTTGATGTGGTGGTCTTCTTGATTTTATAATGGAATAAAATTTCTTGTTTCCTTATAAAGGTATGATTATGGTTTGTGGATAAATAAATAGTACTAGTGACTACTCATGAATTATCTTTGGATTTAGTCCATTATAATGTTGTGTTTGATTGATATATCATTCTTGAAGATTTTATAATTATTAAGGATCTTAAAATATAATGTATTCATATAGTAGATGGATAATTCAATATAATAGTATTTCTAATGTTTTGAATCATTATGACTTATTAGTAATATTCAAGACTAATACATATTTATTAGACTTAATTGACTAATTTCAGAAATATTAACAAATTTTATTTATTTTTATATGAATTTTAATCTAAGGAAATAGGTTTAAATTCAAGTTATTAGAGTATCTAAATTTTTTATTTAACTCAATAGTGAAATATTATATTTTTTAACATGTAGATATTATTTTTGTGATCATTTTGGTATATTATATTAATTTTTATTATTTATAAATAATAAGATATGATTTTTATAAGATTTAATACTTAATAAATAATAAATATTTAAGTAAGTGAAATAATAACGTATGATTATAGTTTTAAATTATAGTTTTTATTTTGCTAAGATTTTTGGTATATTATTCATATTCTTAATATTTATCATTATTAATATATGAATTATCAAGGTTTTATTAATTATAAAACCTTTATTAAATAATATTTATTTAAATAATCATCATAATAATATTTGATAATAAGTTTAAGTTGTAAACTTTATTTTTCTACAAATTTTCATATATTATACACATTTTTCTGAATTATAAATCAAAAGTTATTAATTAAATATGATTTAATCATTTATTTGATTTCTGGAATATTAATAATTGAGTTTATAACATTTTATTTATTTCTTAAATAGGAATTGAATTTTTACACCGCACCCACACCTAGCCTGAGTCACTGACCAGTGGGCCAGTGGCTACCTCAGCGCATAGGTTAAAGAAAATGCATTTGTTACCGACTGGTTAGCTACCCCTAGTCAATGACATATGGGCCCTAGGCCATGTCATTTGCCACGTGAGACAAAGACTGGTCAAACTAGCTGACGTGACTAGAACTCGACATAGGCATGACGTCACTCGAGTTGATCCTCACTGGTTGAGGATCGATCGATCGATCGATCTAGTGCTCGTGCGGGGCTATGGCTAGATGCGTTGGAACGAGCATGCGCTGGCGAGTTGAACTATGGTCGCGCTGCCCCTAAATGGTCACTGGAGAACGATCCACGACGGTGATTGACGGTGGTGCATGACGGCGTACAGCGAGAACTCGTTACAGGACGCAATTGAACTAACGAAGTCTCCTGGAAGATAGAGGAGCATACCCTAGTTGCGATGGAGTGGTCGAGGAGAGTTGGGGAGGCATGACAACGGCGAATCGACGATAATGGCCACGGTGGACGATGAAAGGAATGCTCGATTTCACATGATTCCCGGTGTGCGGGCTTCCGGGCTTGGTCCTAGGTGAGTAAGTCCACGACGGCGCGTCCAACGGTGGCTACCACGAGGCGAGGGGTGGTCGTATTTGGCTGGAACAACGAACTCCGACGAACTAGGGTTTCGGGTAAGGAAGGAAAATGGGTCTAGAGAGCGAGATAGAAGATGAGATAGGTATAAGAAGATAGAGGAGGACACGGCAATCTTATGTCTTCCTCCTAGGGATGTCGGCACACATCGGCGGTCGATCGACGGCGGAGCTCCGGCCAGCGAGCTGCTTCCAGTAGGCGAGGTAGACGACGAAGTTAATTTTGAGGAAACCCCCTAGCGTTTCTTTCTTCTCAACCCACAGTCCCTCTTCGGTCCCACCTATCAGCCAAAGACGAGAACAAGCTGGGATGGTTATTGGGCCTTTGTGGCCTACACAGGGGCGACAGGTAAGCAGAGAGAGGTTGGGCAACGACCATGATTTGTTTTTTATTGGTTTTCTTTTTTCTATTTTCTGTTTTACTTTTCAAATTTGAATTTAATCTATATTTTGAACTTTTCTAATAAATTTTAATTGTTGAATACTTACAGCAACAATTTGTATTTACTGTGATTTATTTTGTGAACCTTTATGATAAATATTTTTATATTTCTCTTATTTTCTTTATATGACCCCCTTTTAATATTTTGTAGAAGCTTTTCTTATTATTTTTATTTCCACTTTTAACCATGGATTTATTAAATGATATATTCTTATTTGTTTATAAAACTTAACTCTAGTTGGCTCATAGTTTGAATAGAAATTTTTATATGTATAATGATCCTATACCATTATTTGATGCATGAAATACACAATAAATTAGTATGGTTATTACTACTTCCATTGGCTTGGAAAATGGCAATGTATATATTCCACTATGATAAACAAAAAAGTTTATGGTTTGAATTATGAATATTTACCCTAGGGTTTAGGTTTTTTAACATACTTAGATTCCTTTGTGGATATGAGTAAAGATTTAATAACTAAGCATATTGTTTTCTGTTTGGAATATTTGATGACATCACCTTTAATTAAAGAATTCCTTTCCTAGATATAATACTTCTTCCTATACATCATCATAGTTAGTATGATGAGCTTTACTTCACTAGAATGTTCTTATTCACCTTTTATTCTTCTAAACTCATGGATGAATCCAATGAGTTTCATATTAAGGTATTTCATAGTTTTCTCATATCTTTGCTTGGTTATACCCACTATTGTACTGTTGATAATCATCAATCAAACAAGTACATCTTTCAAACTCCACTCATAATCTTCCTTAATCATCCATCACTAATATTTCTTCATCAGATGTATGTATGTATCCAACTACCTTTCTCTAAGGCTTACTATCCTTTAAGATGAATAACACTTCTTCCATAACTCTATGCTAAACTAGGTTTAATTGAATAATATCATCCTACATTTACTTTACTCTAATAACTCACACTCCAACATTACATTATATTAATGTGGCTTGTAATGAATACTCTAGGATAACTTATCTCTACTAGGGTTTCAATCATGTTCTACCCATCAATATCTTTTATACTAGATATAGGTAGACCATCCTCGTGAGTAAGGCATGATCAAAATAATCCTTTAATCATTTATAGCTTAAGTTCTTAGTTGGGTCAGCAAGGCTTTATCAATACTACTTTTCAATTGTATTGAAATTATCTTCTTAATATCTCATATTGGATTAAGGTTATTCATGGACTATGCCCTCTTTAAAGGATTTAAGTAGATGTTATGATAAGATCAATAAATAGTAGATAAGGGATTGATAGTTAAAGAATTTGTGAATCAATGGTGGATTACTCAACAATGATGAACAATAGATATTAAGATAAGTTCCATAAAAATTGATATGGAAAGAAAGTTATATAGTGAATGATCTTGACTTAGTCTCTTTCCAACTCAAACTCATTAAAGAGTTAAAGTTAAGTATTACTGTGATACTCATAGTAAGAATAGATAAGAATAAGATAGGTTAGGATTAGTCATTACATTTATATTACTTTAGGTTGTAATCTTAACTTGGCACTTATGAATTGTTGTGTTGAATGTTATGGTATGATCCCTTAAGGATCAGGTACTAATTATTTATGCAAGGTATTATGTGTAACATTTATTATATCTGATCTACCCTTAGATCAAATCATGTTTACCCAAATAAGGTTTTAACAAAGGTCATACTGAGACTTATCACAGTCAACTTGATGATCTACTTCAATTCCATCAAGTTAAGAGAAGCTTCAATCACTTCGACAAGGTTTGTTCAAAAGCGCGAAAATTATTCAGATTTTCTATGCAAGAATGCAATGCACACATCTGGGTTCATCTTATTTCTGAGCTCTAATACTGGGATGTTACATGAACCCCCCAGGCGCGGGGTGGGCCCACCCGCGCGGCCAGGGGATGTGGCCCTGTCACATCCCAAGATTTTCCAAATCTTGTAATGTGAAAAACAAATGAATAAAATAAAACTTTGTTGATTTTCAGGGTGAGAAGAAACTTTTGTTTCCAATTGGGAATTTTCAAAACCTATTTGGATCAAATAAAATCCTAAAGGAATTTAAAAAGATATTTAAACAATAAAGCTTAAAAATATTTAAAATTACTATTTTTGGATCTTTAATAAAAGATTTGGTTTCCAAAAGAAAAGACAGATTTATAAATAAGTATTATTTTATAAAGCCAAATTAAACCTTGGCCAAGCTTTTGAATTAAAGGTTTTGCTTTGTTAAAAATAGTAAAGGTTTATATAAATAAAATAATAAGGATTTAATATCCAATTTTATTTAAGTAAAGGTTTTTCCCATTTTAAATAAACACTAAAACTTATTTATTTATTTCAAATAAGTTTTCCAAGTATTTTATATTTTCAAATAAAACCTACTGATATGGTTTTGAAAATATTTAGATTTCAAATGGAGATTTTATTGAATAAACCAAAACCTATTTGAATTAATATCAAGATCTATTTTATTTAATTATTAAATAGATCCTAAAAAGAATAAAATTATTTTATTTGGGATTTGGATTATGTTGTTAAACAGAACCAAATTCAATTACAATGTTTGGTGAAAGTTTTGAATTGTTTTGATTGGTTGATTTGTTGTTTGAATTTCAAAACAAGAAAATAGTTTTGGAAAAAGATAAAACAATTCGGAAGGAAAAAAAATAGGATCTGGACACAGCCCAACTGGCCAAGTCCACTAGGCCCAGTACCAGCCCAGCTTCCCTCTCCCCGAAAGAAAACGGTTCGCACTCAATTTTGAACCCACAGAGACGCTGACGAGTGGCCCCTTTCTTTTCACTCACTCCCTCGCTGACTCCCGGAACACACCCCTCCAGCTCACCTTCTTCCTCGCGACGACCACGCCGGCCGTTTCCTGCCATTGATGCTGCGGCTTCAATTCACCTTAATGCGGCCACCATTACTCGCCGCGACCACGCCCATTTAACCGCCTGCGATTTCTTCTCCTTTCCCCTCACGCGCCTCCCTCTCTCTGCCCCCAGGCTGCCTTGAATCGAGCTCGCCCTCTCACTGCTCCGACCATCGTCCCTCCTCAATTCCGGCCGAGCCTCGCCACCTCCTGCCTCCCCGGGCACAAGAGCACACTCACCACTCCCACGAGCATCTCCCTGTACCTTCCATTCAACCGCGGGCGCCTCAGAAAGCCATCTTCGACAAGTTCTGAGCGCCGCCGCGTCTGTCTTCTACTCCGGCGAGTTCCCCAGGTAGAATTCGACCGCCCCTCTTCTTCTCGATCATGCAAGCATCTTCGCCTTGGTCTTACGCACCTAACCATGCCCTCTGTTTGCCTTCTCGTGATCTGTAGCGTCGACTCCGACCACGACCAGAGCCGCCTGACGCCAGACCCAACTCCGGCGAGCAATCACTGCTGTCCCAGAGCGCCCCTTGCCACGTCGACCACACGTCGAGCACCGCCTCGACCTCGCGAACACGGTGAGCACCCCCCTGTATTCTTTGCTTCCTAGAACCTCCGCTAGCCCATCGCCTGACCGTCGCCGCCGTCTGCCACCGCGCAGCGCCGCCAGCTTTTGGTCAAACACGCGTGAGCCGTTAGATCTCCATCCTGTGGCGTAGATAGAACGACTTAAGCGAACAGGTATGGGAGCATCTGAGCCGTGTGATCTGTTTAGATCCAACGCATTAGACAGCGCAATCCGCACGAACCGGTACCGCCCAATAGGAACATGACGCGTGGCTAGTTCTTGTTTAAAACAGAATTTGAAAACAGATTTGAGTTGCAAATTGAAATCCTTGTAACTTTTGATACACACGTCCAAAAATTACAAACTTTATATCGTTGGAATCAGTGGAACAAGCCCTAGCCAACCATGCAATTTGTTTAGTAAATAGTATCTGTTAGATTGTTTGTTTTTGCAGAAACAATTGTATGCTTGTTTATATTAGAAAAATTGTTCAAAAATGTTTTTGAGGTTGAAATCTTTGCAAAATAGTTTGTGGTGAACTTACTGACCCTAGGAACCAACCCCTGGATTTAAAAAATGAATTTGGTGAAGTTTAGGATGGATTAATTGATTTAGCCCATTCCTAGCCTAATAAAAATAATGATTTTGTTATGAAAATGTTTTTGAAATAAAAACCTTGGGAAAATGATTTAGATCAAACCTACTGACCCTAAACACCAAGTTTTGAGAAACAATAACTTATTTGGTGAACAACTTAAAGTTATTGCTTTGATAAAAATATTTTCCACCACATAAAATGATGATTGGATTTAAAAATGGTTTATGGACAAAACCCTTTTGCAAATGACTTGCCACCTTGGAAAATGACCAACTGGAACCTTACAAAGTTTAGAAACCTAGTGGAGACCATCTTTGCAAACAAACCTATCTTTTGCATGCTTAGATGCATGACTTAGATCCCATTGTTTTATGTGTGTGAATTGTTTGATTGATTATTGGTTTGGAATGCTTGTTGATATTGTGTTTGCTTGATTGATTGTAGTGAAGTTAGTAAAGTGTGAGACTAGCAAGATCAAGGAGTGAACCAACATTCCCTACCAAAAGGCAAGTTACACTATCATCTAAAGTCCTACTATTTTCATTAAACTTAGTGGATTTTGAAAACATGCATGAAAAGAATTTCTATACTTATGCTATGCTAAATCCTAATAGGATTCCCTATACATTCCGTAGTGAAAACAATGTAGTTTTTACATGATTAGCCATGCTATATTTTGAAAAGAGTTACATGTTGAGATTTTATGAAGTTGAGAAAAGGACTTGTGTTTTTATATAATAAAACAAGGACTCAATGAACCACCTGGGTGGACAAGGATACTTTGAGTTTTGGAGAAGGTGGAAACAAAAGGAACCATGTCTATGGCAATCTCTTTGTGTTGTGCTCCAAAGGAAACCACCCAGGAATCTTAGAGATTGAACATGTTTCTCCAATTGTGGCTTTCGTGTGCAACCACATGCTATTTATGGCTCTGGCTTAGTCAACTACATTGGGAAGACCCATGCATTGTCTTCAGTTTACTGGACATGAGGACCTGGAATCCTACATGGGTGTTGAAGACAAGCTAGCAATGGTGTATGGGAGGACCCTCTGGAAAGACTTCGTCACATTCTCAATCTGCCGGTACTCCATCTTGGTGAGCACTAATCCAGTGGCCACTAGTGGCAACAAGATGGGATTGTGACATGTGGATAAAGTGTACTACTTATCCAGATGATAATAAAATCTAAGTACTTAGCCGTGTCCCCGGTTATGGACAATACTGAGCAACTAAAGTTTGAAGCTATGGGAAATCTCGACATTCTAATTTCTAAAAGAAAACTTTTATAAAACTTGATGCACTTGGGGTTACCAAGGAGCTCAACGGATTTGATAAAACTTGATGCACTTGGGGTTACCAAGGAGCTCAAGAGATTTTGATAAAACTTGATGCACTTGGGGGTACCAAGTAGCTCAAGGGATTTTTGACAAGGACTTGAATACTTGGGGATACCAAGTATTTCAAGGGATTTTGAAAAGGAGATTTGACAAAGGACCAAAACCATTTTGAAAAGATAGGATAAATTATTGCTTTATGCAAATGAGCCCAAAACTCTACTTAGCCAAATATGCATGTAATGATAGGATCCACTTATATTCTACATAGTAGTGAAGCTTGCCAATACAATTCAAATGTATTGACCCTTGTGGGTGTAACTTGTAATGTTGCAGGTTGATTGATTTTAATGAAGATTGTTTGATTAGGATTACAAAGTCTACAACCAACATATGCATGTGGCACTTTGAAGATGAAGGACCCCATGCTTATAGTTATTTCCGCTGCAATGTATTGTATTAGCCTAATGAGCTATGTAAGATGTAATAAAATTATGTTATTCCTGGTTATAAAGTTATATTATGACCTTTGTTTCTTGATATTACATCTTAACTGTGGATGCTAGCTATTGATCCAGGGACTAGCATTGTAAACACAGGGGACTCCACCTTATATTGTTTAAAGGTTGGGACACTCCCTCTATAGGTGGTATCAGAGCATTGTGTTGCCTGTAGGATTGTAACCCTAGGATTGGATAAAACCCCTTAGAAAAATAGGAGTTGTGTTTGTTCCAAAAATCTATTTACAAATAATCTTGTAAACTCTTTCCTCAACCATTTTGGTTTTGACTCTACATCTCTTCTATTTAAACTTGATGACCTACCCATGGCCAAAGATTTCACCATGTGCAAAGGACTTCTTCAACATCTTCAACTCTAATGACTTCAACATCTTCAGCATATTCCCCCAAGGACTTCCAACTTGGATATCACTAAGGACTACAAGTGAGACAAGGAACTCTTGCTCAAGATTTGGAGACTAAGGGAATGCAAAAGTTAGAAGGAGCCTGTCGTGGGAATGGTCACGGCAGACGCTGCGATCGGCAGCGAGTAGTCGAACGAGGGGCAAGGGCGGCCAGCCATCTGCGGTGCGAGATGAGGACAAAGACACAGGGTTTTACCCAGGTTCGGCCCCCCGGAGGGTAAAGACCTACTCCTGCTAGATTGTATTATGGAGGTGGTACAATGGGCGAGCTCGGCGGCTAGGCGGCGAGTCGCTTGGGTGTATGATGGAACGTATCTCTACTCGCCCTATAGGGAGGTTAATATAGGCTCACCTCCCCTAGGGTTTACATATCTCAACCGATTCAGTTAAAGCTTTGGTACTCGTTTAACCTAATCCGACTGGGCCTATCTACTCGCCTGGGCCTTCAGCTTCCAGTCGCTTGGTTCCTTGCTGGGCTTCAATCCAGTCGCCGTCTTGCAGGCCCACTCGCCAGTTCTTGGGCCAGTCGGAAACGTCCTGCTGGGTATACCCCGGTAGGCATATCCCCATCAGTAGTCCCCGAGGCCGCCGCCGATTAGGCGTAGGTGGTTGCTGGCAGTCGGAGTATACGGCTTCAGAGTGGACATCCAGTCGAATCGTCGGCGGGCTCCCATGTAGAGGAGAAACCAATCATCTAGGTCGCAGTTTTTGGCGTGTCGAGTCGGCAAAACACTATCATAGTGAGAGGGTCGGCGAGTCGAGCGGCTGAAGTTGGACCGTAAACCGTGGTCAAACTAGCCGTTGGGGTAATCCAACGGTAACTTTTGGTGTAATCATCGTGTAGTAACGGCTCCCTGATTTGGCGGGTAACAACCGCTATATAAGAGGAATGGCAGGCGATCAGAGAACCACCTTCTCACCATTTCCTCCGACTGCGCGCACCTTTCGCCTCCCTTCGCATCGCGATCTAGCCGACCTGAAATCCCCCGACCCCCAGCAAATCTCTCTGCCATGGCCCTCTCCACCGAGACGTGGGGTAGATCTAAATGCACGAGGGCGCAACTGGCTTCCTTCGAGGAGGCCGGGATCTTGCGAGCCGGCTGTTGGCGCATTCCCTGTCGGGGATATAACCCCCAGGTACCCCAGAGTTAAGGTATAAAGAGACCTCAAAAGAGTATTGGGAATTTCTATGAAGGAATACAGAGGTACAAAAAGATATATCAAAAGACAAAAGGAATTAAGAAAGAAATATAAAGGAGAAAAGGGAGAAAGAGGACCTGGGACGAATCACAGCTATCTCGGCCTGTCTCCATTATTTCTCCAAGGCCAAACAGCACTAACGGTCCGAATTAGACGTCGACTCGGCCCACCTAGCCGGATCACTACCAAACCCCGTTGCCACCTCTCCATCCTCACCCGGGTGGGCCGGCAAGGAGAAAGCTCGGCCCACCACGGGATTCTCTTTGCCTCACCTCGCCAGCACACCGCCCCAGCTCCCTCCGAATGCTCGCGTGCCGACGCTCCCGCCCACAGCTCCCTTGCAGGTCTTCCTGCCAAGGCGCATCGTCGACATCCCCCGGTGGGCCGACTAACCGATGACTCGGCCCACCGCGGGCAGTGCTGCTCCTGTCGCCCCGGCAAGCTTACCCGGGTGGGCCGAGATAACGATGATTCGGCCCACCACGGTCCGACGCCTACCACGCCACCTGGCCAGGCCGCTTGGGCTGCTGTTTGCCCCATGGGCCGAGTCAAGCGGTGACCTGGTTGGGCCTTTGTCAGTTAATTCGGCTGGAGGGAAGTATAGGTCGGCTGGGCCTCTTAGGTGCCAGGCCGAATCAGCTACGGGCCAGATCCTATCTTTACCTTTTCAAGAATATCTGGGCCAGGTTATATTATCTAATACGCCCTCTAAATTGTCTCCGGATGCCTCTCCAACCTTCACGAGAACGCGCCATCGGATCAAGACAAGACCAACGAGTATCGTGCCAGTCTTGGGACGCCCATGGCTCAGACTGGCACATGGGCATATGGAATATGCCCTTGGCATCAAGAAGATGCTAGATAATATGCTCTTGGCATCAGGAATATGCCAAGGCATATGCTGAGCATCTGGGAAGATACCAGGAATATGCTACGCAGATGCCAAGCGTGTGGAGCAAGCCTTGTCCCCTGGGCTCCCCTTTATAAGGAGCACCAGGGGGATCGTTCTAGGAGAGGCCCCGAAGGGCTCTTTCCCTCTCTGCTCAATAGGATCTCTTCTTCTTCTTCCTCCTCCAATTTTACAGGGAGATCTAGATAGAAGTATAGGGGAAACAGCTCAAGGAGCATGATTGTAGCCACAAGTATGGCAAGATTATAAGGGATTAGATGTATAGAATGAGGTGTTATCTCCACTTGAGAGCTTCAATCCAATATACATTGTATTTCTCTTTGTTCATATGAGTGCGGTCTTCACCGCATCATCCCTCCCCGGATTCCTCCACGTCCATCGGCCCCAACCTTAGCCTACCCATGGCATATGCCGTGATACCACCTCGACATTTGGCGCCCACCGTGGGGCCTTCTAGTGGCGTTGGTTGGGTTTCCATCCGGACGGGAACATCTTCATCAACTTCTTCCTCATAGGGCTCATTCAGCTTCACCAAGCGAACAGAGAACAAAGAGGTAAGCGCAAAGGGTCTCCAAGCCTGACTCAACAAAACAGGTAAGACTCAGCAAGAAGGACTCAAGCACTACTCCAAGCCTACTGTAAGTACCAAATAACTCAGCAAGGCACGTATGGCTTAGCAAGACTCACTCAAACACTTCCCCAAGTATACTGTAAGTGCCAGACAACTCGGTCACCTGCACTCAATCCTTCACCCCGGGGAGAGAAGAACTTAACCCGGGGACTAGCCGACTTATCCTTAGAGACACCTTTGGATTAAGAGAACATCATATTGATTTAGACCTGTACACCAGCCAGCTTATTTATAACTCGGCCATAAGTTGAATCAGCTTATTTGTGATTCAGATAGATTTTGAGTCAGTTAGTTTATGTTTTGAATTATCCATTAACTCAGCTCACCAGCCAGCCTATTTATAACTCGGCCATAAGTTGAATCAGCTTATTTGTGATTCAGATAGATTTTGAGTCAGTTAGTTTATGCTTTGGATTGTCCTTTAACTCAGCTTACCGGCCAGCTTATTGATGATTCGGATATAATTTGGGTCAATTTGTTTATGCTTCGAATTAACCTTTAACTCAGCTAAGTAGATTGTCTCTGATTCGGACTAACATTTGATTCAGCTTGCCAGGGTATATTATAATTCGGATTGGTATTCAGACTCGGCGTACTGATCATATCTCTTATTCAGGCCGAAGCTTTATTCAGTTCGCCAGATTGACAGGTTATGTTATGACTCGGATTGATATCTCACCATGTTGCCAGGTTATCCCATATCTCGGATGACTATTGGCCAGCTTATCATATCTCGAATCTATATATCATATCTACATCTCGAATTAGATCTCTCAGCGATTAGCCCTATTATCATATCCCAAAGCTTAATCTCGGATCTATATCTCGGATCCATATCAAAGGCAAAATATCATCATCACGCCAAATCAAGCTATATCGTGGCAAATAGATAACCCGGATTTGAGTCAGATGACTCAGACTTAAGACATCAAGTCAATTTTGAGTAAAGTAACTCGGATTTGGGATGAGTTAACTCGGATTTGAGTCAGATGACTCAGACTTAAGACATAAAGTCAATTTTGAGTAAAGTAACTCGGATTTGGGATGAGTTAACTCGGATTTGAGTCATGTAACTCGGATTTGAGTCAGATGACTCAGACTTAAGACATAAAGTCAATTTTGAGTAAAGTAACTCAGATTTGGGATGAGTTAACTCGGATTTGAGTCAAATGACTCAGACTTAAGGCATAAAGTCAATTTTGAGTAAAGTAATTCGGATTTGGGATGGGTTAACTCGGATTTGAGTCATGTAACTCGGATTTGAGTCAGATGACTCAGACTTAAGACATAAAGTCAATTTTGAGTAAAGTAACTCGGATTTGGGATGAGTTAACTCGGATTTGAGTCATATAACTCGGATTAGAGTCAGATGACTCAGACGTAAGACATAAAGTCAATTTTGAGTAAAGTAACTTGGATTTGGGATGAGTTAACTCGGATGATAACTTACCCAATGGGGTTAAAAGAGCAGTGCCCAATAAGGACAGAGCTCATAACTTACCCAATGAGGTTAAAAGAGCAATGCCCAAGAAGGCAGGAACTCGTAACTTACGCAATGAGGTTAAAAGAGCAGTGCCCAAGAAGGCAGGAATTCATAACTTACCCAATGGGGTTAAAAGAGAAGTGCCCAAGAAGGCAGGAACTCGTAACTTACCCAATGGGGTTAAAAGAGCAGTGCCCAAGAAGGCCAGAACTCATAACTTACCCAACGAGGTTAAAAGAGCAATGCCCGAGAAGGCCAGAACTCATAACTTACCCAAAGGGGTTATGACCAGTGCCCATGAAGGCCAGAAGTCCAGAAACTTACCCAAAGGAGTTATGACCAGTGCCCATGAAGGCCAGAAGTCCAGAAACTTACCCAAAGAAAGGGGTTATGACCAGTGCCCATGAAGGCCAGAAGTCTAGAAACTTACCCAAAGGGGTTACGACCAGTGCCCATGAAGGTCAGAAGTCCAGAAACTTACCCAACGGGGTTATGACCAGTGCCCATGAAGGACAGAAGTCCAGAAACTTACCCAAAGGGGTTATGACCAGTGCCCATGAAGGCCAGAAGTCCAGAAACTTACCCAAAGGGGTTATGACCAGTGCCCATGAAAGCCAGAAGTCCAGAAACTTACCCAAAGGGGTTATGACCAGTGCCCAAGAAGGCCAGAAGTAAAAAAACTTGCCCAAAAAAGTTATGAGCAGAGCCCAAGAAGGCTGAAGTCACAAATTTACCCAAAAGGATTATGCGACCAAGAAATATATGGCAAAGAAGTTGTATGATAGAAAACAACTCTGGGGATATCAAGATATAAAGACCATGAGCGATTCTACGAATCCCACATGGCCTCGGGGACTAATGTCGGGGATATAACCCCAGGTACCCCAGAGTTAAGGTATAAAGAGACCTCAAAAGAGTATTGGGAATTTCTATGAAGGAATACAGAGGTACAAAAAGATATATCAAAAGACAAGAGGAATTAAGAAAGAAATATAAAGGAGAAAAGGGAGAAAGAGGACCTGGGCCGAATCACAGCTATCTCGGCCTGTCTCCATTATTTCTCCAAGGCCAAATAGCACTAACGGGCCGAATTAGACGTCGACTCGGCCCACCTAGCCGGATCACTACCATACCCCGTTGCCACCTCTCTAGCCTCACCCGGGTGGGCCGACAAGGAGAAAGCTCGGCCCACCACGGGATTCTCTTCGCCTCACCTCGCCAGCACACCGCCCCAGCTCCCTCCGAATGCTCGCGTGCCGACGCTCCCGCCCACAGCTCCCGCGCAGGTCTTCCCGCCAAGGCGCATCATCGACATCCCCCGGTGGGCCGACTAACCGATGACTCGGCCCACCGCGGGCAGTGCTGCTCCTATCGCCCTGCCAAGCTTACCCGGGTGGGCCGAGATAACAATGATTCGTCCCACCACGGGCCGACGCCTACCACGCCACCGGTCCAGGCCGCTTGGGCTGCTGTTTGCCCCATGGGCCGAGTCAAGCGGTGACCTGGTTGGGCCTTTGTCAGTTAATTCGGCTGGAGGGAAGTATAGGTCGGCTGGGCCTCTTAGGTGCCAGGCCGAATCAGCTACGGGCCAGATCCTATCTTTACCTCGTCAAGAATATCCGGGCCAGGTTATATTATCTAATACGCCCTCTAAATTGTCTCCGGATGCCTCTCCAACCTTCACGAGAACGCGCCATCGGATCAAGACAAGACCAACGAGTATCGTGCTAGTCTTGGGACGCCCATGGCTCAGACTGGCACATGGGCATATGGAATATGCCCTTGGCATCAAGAAGATGCTAGAGAATATGCCCTTGGCATCAGGAATATGCCAAGGCATATGCTGAGCATCTGGGAAGATACCAGGAATATGCTACGCAGATGCCAAGCGTGTGGAGCAAGCCTTGTCCCCTGGGCTCCCCTTTATAAGGAGCACCAGGGGGATCGTTCTAGGAGAGGCCCCGAAGGTCTCTTCCCCTCTGTGCTCAATAGGAGCTCTTCTTCTTCTTCCTCCTCCAATCTCACAGGGAGATCTAGATAGAAGTATAGGGGAAACAACTCAAGGAGCATGATTGTAGCCACAAGTATGGCAAGATTATAAGGGATTAGATGTACAGAATGAGGTGTTATCTCCACTTGAGAGCTTCAATCCAATATACATTGTATTTCTCTTTGTTCATATGAGTGCGGTCTTCACCGCATCATCCCTCCCCGGATTCCTCCACGTCCATCGGCCCCAACCTTAGCCTACCCATGGCATATACCGTGATACCACCACGACATTCCCGCAGCCGGAGAGACGACCCCGAATCCGCGAGAGAGGGAGTTCATCTGCTTCACCAGCCATCTTGAACGGGGGCTAGGGTTCCCCACGTCCCTATTCTTCCGGCGCTTCTGCGCCTACTACGGGATCCAGCCTTCGGATCTGGGTCTCCACAACATCGAGCAGCTCGCCATCTTTGTGGCGTTCTGGGAATGCTACTTGGGCAGCCGGCCCTACTTCCCCCTATGGCAAGATCTGTTCCATGGACGGATCAGCCGCGAGGAAGCGGGCGGCCCAATGCTAGCCGCGGGCGGCCTAACCTTCCAGCTCAAGTCGAAGGCTTCATTCTTCGACCTGATGCTGCCCGCCAAGGCAGCGAGCGACTGGAAGAAATCGTGGTTTTACGTAGCCGAGGCGACCCCGGAGGGCGAGGCGGCGATCCCACGGTACTCCGCCAATCGGTCCGAGCCGCGCCGTCTCCAAGTCGGCAAGCTCCCCAACGACCAGCGGATGGTCGTCGACGAGATGCTCCAGACCATCCGCGGTTTGAAGAAGAAGGGCCTCCAGACGATAAACCTGTACAACTGCTGGCTCGGCCGGCGGCTCGTCCCGCTCGTTCGGCGCGAGCACTACATGTACCAGTACACGGGCCGGGAAGACTCGACGAAGGCCTGCCTCGACGAGTGGAAGCTGGAGGACTACATCCCAGCACTGAAGAAAATCACCCAGGCAGTGTACCTGGATGCACAGGCTGGGGTCGCCCCCTATACCGCAAAGCGTCCAGCCCCAACGGTAATCGCTTCACTTCACTCGCAGTCGCAGTTTATGCAGTCGCGGTAATTCTAATTTCATCTTGTATTCATTGCAGCTATTCCAAGTGGTGGAAGGATGGCTCCCACCTTCAGACGATGAGAACTCGAGCTCGTCCGTCCAGGACGTGGGCGAGTCGCCTCCCGCCAAGGGCAATGCCGGGAGCGACGAGGGCGACAGCGACGACGAATCCGAAGAGGAAGTCGCCCCACTGCTCCGCAAGACCCGTGGGCAGCGTCAACGAGAGCTTGAGGCAAGTAAAAGCCTCGAGCGTCACGATGACGACGACGAGCTTCCAGAAACCACCTCGTGCCGCCAGGCGACTCCATCGAAAAAGAAGAAGAAGGAAAAGGAGGTGAAGACGCCTTCGAGGAAGACGAAGATCAAACCGACGAGGCCGGCCTCGCCGCCACATTCAGCGAGCAGTTCTAACGCCCCCAGCCCGTCCAAGGACGAGGCGCCGCCAACGACAGCCGCGTTGGACACGGCCACCATCGAGGTGCCCCTGGCGTCGATGCCTCCGCCATTCGCCCCAGTCTCTGGGATGGGGGACGCCTCGGTCGCAGCGGCTTCGCCTCACAAGGAAGCTCCTATTGAAGATGTTCCGGAGGCTCCGGTTGCGGCCTCAACAACGAAGAAATCGTCCGTGTCTTGGGCACGCGACGTTCTGGAAATGGGGCTCAGCCGCCGACTGGGCCCCGAACTAGAGAAGCCAGTCGGCCTCCGTACGGGACTGCGCTTCATTCCAGTCGCCAAGTGAGTACACTCTCCCTCCTTTGTCTTCCATAGCAGCTCGAATTATATTGCTTACATGATTGTTGAACAGGACCGGGGTGAAGAGGATGGGCCACCCAACTGTGGCTAAGGTGCCACCCGTCGTTAGCGAGGAGGATCCTTCCCGCAAGAGGAAGGCGGACGAGGTCGTCGTCTCTGCGGATGGCAGCAAGAAGGCCAAGGGTGACGACGTCGTCATGATTTCTGACGACACGGCGGTCGCGCCAGCTGGACACGCAACGGAGACAGCCGCGTCTACGAAGGAGGGCGCTCCCTTGCCTGGAATGGCCGAACCGACCTCCTTTGGGGCGGGTGCCTCTATCGCCACCTTCCCGCGCTTCATCACCAAGGCGTCCGCGGCGAGTGGAACTTCACCCTCGAGCCACGCTCCTGGGACCGACGTCGTGGGCATACGCCGGCTCTCCTCGCGTCCGTGGACGCGATACAACTCCACGGCATGCTTGGCGCAGCCATCCAGGTACCTCCAGTCCCCGAGGATCAGGTCGGTGCTTTGCAGCGGCCTGATTCTTTTTAATGTCTTATCTTTATTTTTCGCATCCTGTCCCCGAGTGCGCACGTGCTGAATTTCAGCGGGTGGGCACTTAGGAATTTCTTTGAGAACCAGTCCCCGAGTGCGCACTTGCTGAATTTCAGCGGGTGGGCACTTAGGAATTTTTTGACTGTCAGTCCCCGAGTGCGCACTTGCTGAATTTCAGCGGGTGGGCACTTGAGAATTTCTTGATTGCCAGTCCCCGAGTGCGTACTCGCTGAATTTCAGCGGGTGGGCACTTAGGAATTTTGCTTTGACTAACCTTTTTGGTGATGTGCAGGGTCTGCAGCTTGAATCGGCTGATCGATTGGCAGCGAAGCAGCGCGCGGAGAAGGAACTGTCCATCGTCCAGGAGGCGAACAAAGGGCTTCAGGCTGTTGCCGCGAAGGCAGAGGAAGCTCGCCAGGGGCTTGTCCCCGCTGGTGAATTGGCGGCGGCGCAATCAGCTTTAAGTGCGGCTGAACAGCGGATCGCCGACCTCGAGCGCGAGCTGCGGGAGGCAAATGAAGAAGCAAGCTCGGCTGACGGGCGAGCCAAGGCCGCCATTGCAGCCGCCGAAGAGGATCACAAAGTGTCGGATGCCCTTGTTGCTGGGCTTTAGGACGACCATACGTCGCTTCAAAGCTTCATCACGGATCTTGCCCGCCCGTTGATTGGTAAGTGCGTCTGCCTCTTCCAGTAGTTGTGCCTTTTGTGGTGTCCGTCGTATTCATTATTGTCTTCTACTCGCAGGTCGCATCATCGATAGCGTGGAAGAGGCGAGCTCGTTCGACGTGCGGCAGTGTGTAAGCATGCTTGTCGACTCGGCAACGTTGTCGGCGACGTGCATCCGTGCCTATCTCCAAGAGATATCGCCCACGGAAGTGATTCCCAGCGACCTCGTTGAGGTGTGGAGGTATTTGGAGAAGGCGCCCGCGGTCGTTGAGTTCATGACGCGGTCGGCGTTTCGGCGCGGATCGGCGACGGCACTTAGTCTTGGACTTGCCCACTTCCCCGAGGACTTCGACATCGACGATGTGACGAGTGGCTACCCATCGTCGACTGGCGCGGTGGAGCTTTCCGAGGTCCTCAAGTTGCAAGATCGCGCCGCCGCGTACTCGGAGCGTGTATGGGCAATGGGCGACCTCCTTCCGTACCAGGAGACGGTCGTCATGCCGAACGATCCCGAGCCGCCGCATCGTGATCTCAAGGTCGAGCAGCCCTTCCGCGCGGCGATGGCGGGTGAACTGACGACGTATCCGTCGAACCCGTACACGCCGTTCATCCCCAATCGCCGGGGTGTTGGCGAGTCGTCGTCTAAGCCTGCAGAATAGGATAGTTTGCCTTGTGGCGTTAGCAGCAGGTCTGCCATGCAGGCATATTTTGTAATATGAGACAATGCAACATGCTATCGAGTGAGACATCGTGTCTATTTTGGTATTTGTCATGTGTTTGTGATTGATGTTTGAACGAGTCCCCGAGCGCGTCCGCCCTTTTGTGGGGTTTACCTCGTATGCGATATGTTTGTTACTTTTGTGTGTTTTGTTATTGTGGTCGACTCGCCCAGACTCGAAGAGCCAGTCGCTAGGCGACTCCCTTGAATGCTCTGTACTTTGCCGTTTTCCCTTGCGCGAACGAGGTCGGGTGGCCGAGTCCCCGAGCATGGTACTTGGCTGTTCCAGGCGCGACTCGAGGGTGGGTGAGGACTTGGCGCGTTAGTTTGAGCGCATCACTCCTGCCTGGCCCGTGGGGTCAGTCGCGTGGCGAGTCCTGGGCATGCTCTCCTACTTGGCGTTTTTCCCGGACCGCTCGCGTTGAACTGGTCTGCAGTCCCCGAGCGTGGTACTTAGCCGTTCGAGTCGCTATGTCAAGGATGCGGAGGACCATGGTCGCTGTAAGGAGCGAAGGCAGTTGTCTTGGTTCGTAGAACCAGTTGGGCTAGGCGACTCCAATGGGGCTCCGGGTAGGCGTTTTTCATGGACGGTGCAAGACCTGAGGTGACTTAGTGCTCTTGCACTGCACTACTTAGCTGTGCCGATCGCTGTACCAAAGGTTGACTTCTGCGGTTAGCGTAACGCTGTTATTACGAGTGCGAGTGGCACAAGACATGGAGAGTAGGCGCAATTTGCGGTAACCGTTTCTTTTTATTTCATAGCAACTGGAGAGTACATGTGTGGGGTTCTAGGAGTAGAACTTCCGTAGGAGGTTTACATTCCATGGTCGCTTGACGTCGAGTTCGCCGTCGCCGCGGACGTCGATGAGGTAGTAGGCGTCGTTGCCGAGTACTCGCCCGATGGCGAATGGCCCTTCCCACGGAGGGGAGAGCTTGTGCATGCCCTTCTTGTCCTGGATGAGGCGTAACACCAGGTCGCCTTCTTGGAAGGTGCGAGTTTTCACCCGCCGGCTCTGGTAGCGGCGGAGTCCCTGCTAGTAGATGGTGGTGCGTGACCGAGCGAGGTCACATGCTTCGTCGAGTTGGTCGACCCCGTCTTGGCGGGCGAGCTCGATGGGGGCCTCCGTGTAGTGGACGACCCGCGGCGAGTCGTGCTCGAGGTCGGTGGGCATGACTGCCTCGGCGCCGTAGACCATGAAGAAGGGGGTGAACCCTGTCAACCTGTTGACTCAGGTGCGGATCCCCCAGATGATAGAGGGCAACTCCTCGACCCAGCACCCGGCGGTGCGCTCGAGTGGTACTTGGAGTCGCGGCTTCAGGCCGTGGAGGATGCTTTGGTTGGCTCGTTCCGCCTGGCTGTTGGATTCCCGGTGGGCGACTGACGCGAGGTCGAGCCGAATGTGATGCTCTTCGCAGAATTCGGCCATGGATCCTTTGGCGAAGTTAGTGTCGTTGTCAGTGATGATGCTGTTTGGGAACCCGTAGCGATATATGAGCTCGCGTAGGAATTTGGTGGCGGTCTTCCCGTCGCATTTCCGAACTGGCTTGGCTTCCACCCACTTTGTGAATTTGTCGACCGCGACTAGCAGGTGGGTGTAGCCGGAGGGGGCCTTCTTGAAGGGGCCTACCATGTCCATGCCCCACACAGCGAATGCCAGGTGATGGGGATTGTTTTGAGCGCTGAGCTCGGCATGTGCGTCTGGTTGGCGTACTTCTGGCACCCGGCGCACCGCTGGACAATGTCCACAGCATCGGCGTGTGCGGTGGGCCAGTAGAAGCCATGTCGCATAGCCTTGGCGACCAGAGAGCGGGCACCGGCGTGGTGGCCGCAGTCGCCGGAGTGGATATCGTGGAGGATCTTGCGTCCTTCGGCGGGTTGGACGCAGCGTTGGAACACGCCGGTGACACTGCGCTTATGGAGCTCGCTTCAAATGGAAAGCAAGGGTCCCGAATGAAATGATAGAGAAATCCTTGTTATTCACGGAAATAGGATCGGAACAAGAAGGAAGAACACGACAAAGCTGGTTGACAGCTGTGCTCTATCAACTATCCAAGTGGAAGATTTTCTTACAAGGCAGCTGGAATGCTAATTGGATGATCGGGCCGAGGGATAATTAGTTGGTATGGCCCAGCTATCATAATTCCCACTGGAATAGGAGAGCTCAGTTCCCTTATCCTTAGTCAAAAGAAAATGAAAGAGAGTTTGTATTTTATTTGTCAATCAATAAATAAGAATTTGAATAATAGAAAAAAATATCCTTTGCCCCTTATCTCTTCATCATCGTCGGTTCCGTCACTTGTGGTATTCGTTTAGAATCTTGTTGACCCTACTCGCTTACTCCTCTTTTCCTTATTTCTTTTTCAACATAATGAATTCGAACTTTCTGGAAAGAATGGGGTTCTCTCTGGGGGGGCGCACCCTCTCTTCCTTTTTGAGAAAGATGGGCTTGTTTTTTTTTCCATAAGTTCCACCGCCTGCCTGGCACTGTATGGGTATAGGTATGGCGTGCAGGCCAGCCTCCCTTGGATTTTAGGTGATTAACTACCGAAGCGAAGAAAAGGCTGGATCAAGAAAAGGGGGTACTACGACAGGTCCTTCTCGCTATGGCAGAATCTTGCATTTCGAATGATCGAATTGAAATATCGATATCGCTATCTGCTGGAGTCTAAAGTATCTCGGTAAGGGGAAGTAAGAGAGTTGTCAGATCGAGATAAAAGAGTCGTAGTTTAAGAAGACATATCCAACAGAAATCGCATCAACCGCCGTCTGTCGATGATGGTGTAGGACTTGCATCGGCGAGCGATCATCCGGGCGTCCGTCTCGTCTGCCGGTAGGGTGCCGGCTTCCAGGTAGGCGATGTAGGGCTTGGTCCAGTCGTCTGGCTCGTTGACGAGTGCGACCAGGGCTGCCTCTGGTTGGAGCGGGACTCCGATGTCGATCTCCTTCGGGGGAGAGACTGATGGCTTGGTGATCGTGTCGAGGAAGACACCGGAGGGTGGTGCGAGTCGAGCCGACCCGATGCGAGAGAGTGCGTTGGCCTCTTCGTTCTTCCGCCTGTCGATCCAGTCGAGGGAGTAGCCTGTGAAGTGTCCGCCCAACTTGTCCACGGCTTGGCGGTATGACGCCATGGTGGGGGAGACGGCGTCGCAGGTGCCAGCGACTTGCCCTACGACGAGGTCGGAATCGCTGTAGCAGCGTAGGCGGTTGACATTCATCTCCTTGGCTGCTCGCATGCCGTGGAGTAAGGCCTCGTACTCGGCCATGTTGTTGGTGCAGGGTGTGAAGTCGAGGCAGATGACGTAGCGGAGCTTGTCGCCCTTTGGTGAAGTTAGCACGATCCATGCGCCTGCGCCGTCCATGTTCTTGGAGCAGTCGAAGTGCAGGCTCCAGTAATGGAGGTATGGCAGCTTCTCTGGCTGTTGGGCCTCTTCCCAGTCGGCGATGAAGTCCGCTAGGGCCTGTGACTTGATCGCTTTTCGCGGCTCGTATTTGATGTTGTGGACGCCGATCTCGACGGCCCACTTGGCGACCCGACCGGTCGCCTCATGGTTGCAGATGATGTCTTGCAGTGGTGCCGAGGAAACGACCGTGATCGGGTGCTCCTGGAAGTAGTGCGGCAGGCGCCGCTGAGCTCTGAAGACCGCGTATACCAGCTTTCGGTACTGGCGGTACCGCTGGCGCGACTCGGTGAGGACCTCGCTGGTGTAGTACACCGGTCGCTGTACTGGGCGCTCCTTTCCTTCCTCTGGTCGTTCGACGACCATGAAGGCACTGACGACGCGCTCGGAAGCCGCGACGTAAACCAGCATGGGTTCTTTGTCGGCGGGTGCGGCGAGTAGCACCTTCTTGAGGTCGCGAAGCGCGTCGTCCGCCTCCTTGTCCCACTGAAATGTGGGGTTCTTGCGCATCAGGCGGTATAGGGGCATCGCCTTTTCGCCCAGGCGGGGAATGAAGCGACTGAGAGCCGCTACTCGCCCGACTAGTTTTTGGACGTCGCGTAGGCACTCGGGTTTGACAAGCCGGGCGATCGTGTCGATCTTCGTGGGGTTCGCCTCGATCCCTCGCTTGGAGACGACGTACCCTAGTAGTTGTCCTGCTGGTACATCGAAGGTGCATTTGCCTAGATTGAGCTTTATCTTGTATTTTCGCAAGTTGGCAAATGTTTCCGCCAGGTCTGCGATGAGGTCATCCTGGCGAGTGGACTTTACGACCACGTCGTCGATGTAGACGTGGATGTTGCGGCCAATTTTTCTCGCGAGGCATTCTTGCATGCACCGCTGGTAGGTCGCCCTGGCGTTCTTGAGGCCGAAGGTCATGGCGGTGTAGCAGAAGGCTCCGAATGGCGTGATGAACGCTGTCTTCTCATCGCCCTCGACAACCATTTTGATCTGGTTGTACCCAGAGTAGGCGTCGAGTAAACATAGCGACTCCGAGCCCGCGGTGGAATCGATTATCTGGTCGATCCGCGGGAGGACGAACTGCTCCTTTGGGCAGGCGCTGTTCAGGTTTGTGTAGTCGATACACATCCTCCAGGTCCCGTTCTTCTTCTCGACCAAGACTGGGTTTGCCAGCCACTTGGAGTATTTGATTGGCCAGATGAAGCCTGCAGCGAGTAGACGCTGCACCTCCTCGGCGATTGCTCGGCGGCGCTCTTCATTGAAGGGCCGCAGCGACTGCTTGACAGGTCGCACTTTAGGGTCGACGTTTAGCTTGTGCTCAGCGAGCTCCCTAGGGACACCGGGCATGTCAGAGGGCTTCCATGCGAAGATGTCCCTGTTCTCACGGAGGAACTCGATGAGCGCGCCTTCCTATGCTGGGATCATGCCCGTCCCGATCGTCACCGTCTGGCTGGAGTCTCCTAGGACCAGCTCGACGGTGCGGGTGTGCGTCGTGGCCTCGAAGGTTGAGATGTTTGCGCCCTCTGAGTTGGGCTTCTTGAGTATGGTGGGGTCGTCGTTGTTGACCCCGCTCGCGTACTTGGCGAGTTCATCAGCGTGGTTGGTCTCCGCCGCGATGACGGCGTCAGCGAGCTCGGCTCCTTTGGCCTCGCACTCGGCGGCCATGTCGGGGTCGCCGTTGATGGTGATGACGCCGCACGGCCCGGGGAGCTTCATCGCGTTGTACGCGTAGTGGGGCGCTGCCATGAACTTGGCGAACGCCTGGCGCCCCAGGACGCAGTGGTAGGGGCTGTCAAAGGGCACCAGCTCGAAGACGATCCGCTCGGTGTGGAAGTTTGCGGGTGTGCCGAAGGTGACCGGCAGCGCGACCTTTCCGATCGGGTACGCCTTCCGACCGGGGACGATGCCGTGGAACGTGGTGTGGGTTGTCTCGATCATCGACTGCGGGAGCCACAGTCGCCTGAAGGTGTCCAAGTACAGGATGTTGATGGAGCTGCCGCCATCCATCAATGTCTTGGGGAGCCAGTAGTCGCCGACCTTGGGCTTGACCACCAGGGCGACTCGACCTGGGTACTCGATGTGTGGCGAGTGGTCTTGACGACTCCAGGTGATGGGCTGTTCCGACCAGTTGAGGAACTGGGGAACGTCCACCTGGGCCACCGCGTTGACGGCGACGGCGCGGGCGATGACCTTCTTCTCGCGCTTCGTGTTGAATCCTGTGAAGGTATGGAGCGAGCCGGCCACTTTGCCGAATTTTCCGACGTTTGGCGGGTCGTTGTCGGGGTCCTCCCGCGCTCGCCGTGCCTTCTCGATCTCCCTGAGGGTGTGGCAGTCGACGGTGGTGTGCGTTGCGGGCTTCCCTTCCCTGCTATGAAACGCACATGGTTGCTTAAGGAGAGCCGCGGGGTCGAACCTTGGCTTGGCCTTGTAGTTGCCGCCGTCGCGGCGTTGTCCTCCGTCACGGCGGAAGCTCTTGGGCTCGCGTTGCGCGTGCCCGGCGTTGGCGACGAAGTCGACTCGCCCGTCACTGCGGCGCGTGCCGGTGAGGCGAGTGTTGCTGTAGCATAGGTCAGACCTTCGTCCGCTGTCGTTGCCGCTCGTGCGGCGTTGACCTCCTGACTCGTCTTCAGTTTCCTGGTTTGGATCTTCCTCCGCGTACCATTTGGCGATCTCGAGGAGGTCGGGGATGTTGTCGAGTGTGCGAGAGTGTCGCTTGAGCTTGGCCACCAGGGGCTCGTAGCGGCACGAGGTCTTGAAACAATGGATCGCGGTGTCCGGGTGGATGCCGACCGCATTGTACCAGAGTTCTTGCCACCGTTGGACCCAGTTGCGGGTCGACTCGCGGGGTCCCTGGACGCATCGTTCCAGGTCCTCGATGGTGGTGGCGCGGGTGTAGGAGCACTCGAATTGCCTGACGAAGGCGTCGCGCATCTCCTCCCAGGAGTCGATACTGTCCTGGGGGAGGGTGTTGATCCACTGCCTGCACGTCCCCTCCATCATCAGGGGGAGGTAACGGGCGGCTAGCAGGTCGGTGTGGCCCGCGATCCCCATTGCCATGAGGTATGTGTTGAGCCATACGGCGGGGTCGTACGAGGAGTCGTACTTTTCTATCTCCTTCGGTGCCTTGAAGTTTGGCGGGTACTTCTCGCCTCGAATCATTGGTCCGAAGCACTTGGGGCCGAGTCGACTTAGCGACCCCATGGGCTCGCCATCGCGGCGATTGGTTAGGGTGTGTCGCAGGTCGTCGGGCTGGCGTGCGCGCCAGCTTTGGTTGTTGATGATGTGGGTGCGGGCGTCGATGGGTTGCCCGTTGGTGGCGACGAAGTTGGTCGCTGGCCTGGGGTCGTTGGTGGAGAGTGCCGCGTTCGCGGGTCGGTGTTGGAGCTGAAGTGGATCTGGTGTCGGGCAGTTGAGGGTGTTTGCCGTCGCTGGGCAGCCGCTAGAGGCCGCTCTGCTTCCCGACGAACGCGAGTATACTCGACCCTGCGAGTCGGCGCCTGCGTTTTGCTGCTCGACGGCCTTTGCAAGCAGGGCCCTGACGTACTGGATCTGTAGGGCACCGTCGCCCGTGGCCGTGATGTTGTCGGCTGCTGCTCGACCCGCCATGAGGTTGTCCATCGGGGTGGAGAACAGTGGGAGGCCGTTTGCGTCTCACTCCCGTGAGGAAACTACTATCCGCGGCTGGTCCCTGGGTGGTGTGCGGTTGGGTGGAGGTGGGGCGCCCATCGCCGTTGATCCTGGCGGGGGCCGAGCGCTTCCTCCTGGTGGCGCGTTCTCGCAGATCGCGCGCTCGGCCATGCGGGCCGGGTCGTTTTCGTCGTCGAAGTTCAGGGCGCGCCCCTGAACGGTGGGGTTCAGGCACGACCTGATCCGCTGCTGGTGGTAGCGCGATAGTTCCTGCGCCGTCACCTGCTCGAGGCGAAATTTTTCGCGCTCGGCTTGCTCCTTACGCACCGCCTCCGCCAGTTTCAGGCGGAGTTCCTCGACCTCTGTTGTCGTGGCGTTAGGAGGGATTGGGATGGAGAATGGATCCTTCGGCGGATAAGTGCCGGTCGCCATGTAGGTCGCGGCGTGGCGACCGGTTCCGTCGCGGAGGTCGGCGGAGTTCTCCGACCCGGAGTCGAATTCGAAGATCCCGAGGATGGAGGGGTCCTCGAAGTCTCCCACGTTGGAGACCTGGGTGATGGAGCCCGCGGGTGAAGCCGCGGTGATGGACCCGGCGAGTGACGCCGGGGTCGCCGAGTCGACGTCGTCGTTGAGGGCCGCGTCTTCTGCGGCAGCTGAGTTTTCGGCCACGTCATTGTGGGCCGAATTGTACTCGGAGGCGAGGCGATGGATCGTGCGGATCTGGCTCTCGGAGAGTCGATCGCGTGGCGGCGATTCTCGGATGCGAGCCGAATCCTCCGAGACGATGACGTCGGTGAGGCCGACGAAGAGGCTGATCGTGCCTATCGGCATGATCATGCTGTGCATGACAGGTCGCGCCGCCGGGACGTAGCTGCTCGGCAAGATTTGGAGCATCTCGTCGATTGCTATCATGCGGCCGGTGGCGACCGTCTCGTTGATGGGCAGATTGGATCTCGCCGCAGAACACCGGCCAGACCGGCCAGGCCCCACGGTGGGCGCCACTGTCATGGGTATGGTCACGGCAGACGCTGCGATCGGCAGCGAGTAGTAGAACGAGGGGCAAGGGCGGCCAGCCATCTGCGGTGCGAGATGAGGGCAAAGACACAGGGTTTTACCCAGGTTCGGCCCCCGGAGGGTAAAGACCTACTCCTGCTAGATTGTATTATGGAGGTGGTACAATGGGCAAGCTCGGCGGCTAGGCGGCGAGTCGGTTGGGTGTATGATGGAACGTATCTCTACTCGCCCTATAGGGAGGTTTATATAGGCTCACCTCCCCTAGGGTTTACATATCTCAACCGATTCAGTTAAAGCTTCGGTACTCGTTTAACCTAATCCGACTGGGCCTATCTACTCGCCTGGGCCTTCAGCTTCTAGTCGCTTGGTTCCTTGCTGGGATTCAATCCAGTCGCCGTCTTGCAAGCCCACTCGCCAGTTCTTGGGCCAGTCGGAAACGTCCTGCTGGGAATGCAAAAGTTAGAAGGAGCCCACATCACTTGGAGTTTTTGAGACCAAGAGTTTTTCTCAAGGAAACCATGATCTCATGCTAGAATAATCAACCAAGAAGGATGGAAGGATCACAAGTGAACCATATAGATGGACCACCATATTTTAGTTAAGACAAGCTCACCAACTTATGTGGTGTAACAAAAATATTTTTGTTGCCTAAGTATGTGTTTGAACTCTGTTGTTTGAATGTAATGTTTGGTTTGTGATTGCATGCACATTGCTTGTGTGAATTGTGATGTGTGTGATTAGAATTATTTCCTTAGAAAATATTTTGCCTATTCTAATCTCCCTCCAACCCAAACAGATGACTACTCCAGGTGACTCCAACATCAAGGTTGATGACACCAACATCAACCAAGAGGACAGCATGAAAGAGCTCATAGCAACTCAGAACCAGTTGAACCAAGTGACAACTCAATTCATAGCCAACACTAGTGGAGAAGATCCAACCCTGCAAGGATTTTTGGAAACTCAAGGCCAATTGATGCTCAAAGTGACTGATCAAATGATCAAAATGGAAGAAAGCTATTACAAAAGAGTTAGTGACAACAGGGATGACAGAAATGTTATTCTAGATGGAGCCCCAGCTTGCATTATTTGTGGAGACAAGGATCATACTTCCAAGGAGCATGGAGATCAATGCCCCAACTGTGAAGGGAAACATCCTGTTGGACAATGTCCCACCTCTCAAGCTACTTGCTACCTATGTGAAGGAAACAACCATGTCCCTATCCAATGCCCCATCTATACCATTGTTGAACAAAGGAAACAAGGTGGAGTGCAACAAATGATTGCAGACCATGTAGAAGGATCCAAGTCAACCAAGAAGGTTGATGACAAAGGAGAAGGACCACTTATACCTCCAAGCAAAACAACCCAATTCAAGGGATCAAATAAGAGGAATGTGAAATTCCTAATGAGCAATAAAAGGTCCAAGAAGCATGTAGACATTCCTACCTACTAGATAACATATGAACAACATGAACTGGATGCACTCCTAACTTTGGAGAAACCCAAAAAGCAAAAGAAGGATAAAACCTATGTGCAATGTCATAAATGTAAAGAAATGGGACACTATTCCAGTGAATGCCCAGAGAACCAGAAGAATAAGGAAATTAGCCAAGTGGTGTGCAACAACTGCAAAGAGCTAGGCCATTATGTAGCAACTTTTCCACAAGAGCCACGTAAAGAACTCAAAGATATCATCTGTTTCAATTGCAAGAACCTAGGACACTATGCCAGCAACTGTCCAGAAAAGATGAAGAACAAGTTGAACAAGCCTATGGAGAAACTCAACCTTGGCCCATGAGTCAAGTGTAGAAACAAAGGACACAATGCAGATGTTTACCCAAAGGAGCTTCCCCAAGATCCCAAGCAAGCCAACATGTAGTTTAGTTTGAAAAATTTTAAGGGTGGTAGTACCCTAGATGTTTTGAGCCTACTTGTAACCCTAGCTTTACCAAATCTCGGGACGAGATTTATTTTAAGGGTGGTAGCCTGTCACATCCCAAGATTTTCCAAATCTTGTAATGTGAAAAACAAATGAATAAAATAAAACTTTGTTGATTTTCAAGGTGAGAAGAAACTTTGTTTCCAATTGGGAATTTTCAAAACCTATTTGGATCAAATAAAATCCTTAAGGAATTTAAAAAGATATTTAAACAATAAAGCTTAAAAATATTTAAAATTACTATTTTTGGATCTTTAATAAAAGATTTGGTTTCCAAAAGAAAAGGCAGATTTATAAATAAGGATTATTTTATAAAGCCAAATTAAACCTTGGCCAAGCTTTTGAATTAAAGGTTTTGCTTTGTTAAAAATAGTAAAGGTTTATATAAATAAAATAATAAGGATTTAATATCCAATTTTATTTAAGTAAAGGTTTTTCCCATTTTAAATAAACACTAAAACTTATTTATTTATTTCAAATAAGTTTTCCAAGTATTTTATATTTTCAAATAAAACCTACTGATATGGTTTTGAAAATATTTAGATTTCAAATGGAGATTTTATTGAATAAACCAAAACCTATTTGAATTAATATCAAGATCTATTTTATTTAATTATTAAATAGATCCTAAAAAGAATAAAATTATTTTATTTGGGATTTGGATTATGTTGTTAAACAGAACCAAATTCAATTACAATGTTTGGTGAAAGTTTTGAATTGTTTTGATTGGTTGATTTGTTGTTTGAATTTCAAAACAAGAAAATAGTTTTGGAAAAAGATAAAACAATCAGGAAGGAAAAAAATAGGATCTGGACATAGCACAACTGGCCAAGCCCACTAGGCCCAGTACCAGCCCAGCTTCCCTCTCCCCGAAAGAAAACGGTTCGCACTCAATTTTGAACCCACTGAGACGCTGACGATTGGCCCCTTTCTTTTCACTCACTCCCTCGCTGACTCCCAGACCCCACCCCTCCAGCTCACCTTCTTCCTCGCGACGACCACGCTGGCCGTTTCCTGCCGTTGATGTCGCGGCTTCAATTCACCTTAATGCGGCCACCATTACTCGCCGCGACCACGCCCATTTAACCGCCTGCGATTTCTTCTCCTTTCCCCTCACGCGCCTCCCTCTCTCTGCCCCCAGGCTGCCCTGAATCGAGCTCGCCCTCTCACTTCTCCGACCACCGTCCCTCCTCAATTCCGGCCGAGCCTCGCCACCTCCTGCCTCCCCGAGCACACGAGCACACTCACCACTCCCAGGAGCATCTCCCTGTACCTTCCATTCAACCGCGGGCGCCCCAGAAAGCCATCTTCGACAAGCTCTGAGCGCCGCCGTGTCTGTCTTCTACTCCGGCGAGTTCCCCAGGTAGAATACGACCGCCCCTCTTCTTCTCGATCATGCAAGCATCTTCGCCTTGGTCTTACGCACCTAACCATGCCCTCTGTTTGCCTTCTCGTGATCTGTAGCGTCGACTCCGACCACGACCAGAGCCGCCTGACGCCAGACCTAACTCCGGCGAGCAATCGCTGCTGTCCCAGAGCGCCCCTTGCCACGTTGACCACACGTCGAGCACCACCTCGACCTCACGAACACGGTGAGCACCCCTGTCTTCTTTGCTTCCTAGAACCGCCGCTAGCCCATCGCCTGACCGTCGTCGCCGTCTGCCGCCGCGCAGCGCCGCCAGCTTTTGGTCAAACACGCGTGAGCCGTTAGATCTCCATCCTGTGGCGTAGATAGAACGACTTAAGCGAACAGGTATGGGAGCATCTGAGCCGTGCGATCTGTTTAGATCCAACGCACCAGACAGCGCAATCCGCACGAACCGGTACCGCCCAATAGGAACATGACGCGTGGCTAGTTCTTGTTTAAAACAGAATTTGAAAACAGATTTGAGTTGCAAATTGAAATCCTTGTAACTTTTGATCCACACGTCCAAAAATTACAAACTTTATATAGTTGGAATCAGTGGAACAAGCCCTAGCCAACCAGGCAATTTGTTTAGTAAATAGTATCAGTTAGATTGTTTGTTTTTGCAGAAACAATTGTATGCTTGTTTAGATTAGAAAAATTGTTCAAAAATGTTTTTGAGGTTGAAATCTTTGCAAAATAGTTTGTGGTGAACTTACTGACCCTAGGAACCAACCCCTGGATTTAAAAAATGAATTTGGTGAAGTTTAGGATGGATTAATTGATTTAGCCCATTCCTAGCCTAATCAAAATAATGATTTTGTTATGAAAATGTTTTTGAAATAAAAACCTTGGGAAAATGATTTAGATCAAACCTACTGACCCTAAACACCAAGTTTTGAGAAACAACAACTTATTTGGTGAACAACTTAAAGTTGTTGCTTTGATAAAAATATTTTCCACCACATAAAATGATGATTGGATTTAAAAATGGTTTATGGACAAAACCCTTTTGCAAATGACTTGCCACCTTGGAAAATGACCAAGTTGAACCTTACAAAGTTTAGAAACCTAGTGGAGACCATCTTTGCAAACAAACCTATCTTTTGCATGCTTAGATGCATGACTTAGATCCCATTGTTTTATGTGTGTGAATTGTTTGATTGATTATTGGCTTGGAATGCTTGTTGATATTGTGTTTGCTTGATTGATTGTAGTGAAGTTAGTAAAGTGTGAGACTAGCAAGATCAAGGAGTGAACCAACATTCCCTACCAAAAGGCAAGTTACACTATCATCTAAAGTCTTACTATTTTCATTATACTTAGTGGATTTTGAAAACATGCATGAAAAGAATTTCTATACTTATGATATGCTAAATCCTAATAGGATTCCCTATACATTCCATAGTGAAAACAATGTAGTTGTTACATGCTTAGCCATGCTATATTTTGAAAAGAGTTACATGTTGAGATTTTATGAAGTTGAGAAAAGGACTTGTGTTTTTATATAATAAAACAAGGACTCAATGAACCACCTGGGTGGACAAGGATACTTTGAGTTTTGGAGAAGGTGGCAACAAAAGGAACCATGTCTATGGCAATCTCTTTGTGTTGTGCTCCAAAGGAAACCACCCAGGAATCTTAGAGATTGAACATGTTTCTCCAATTGTGGCTTTCGTGTGCAACCACATGCTATTTTTCTGGCTTAGTCAACTACATTGGGAAGACCCATGCATTGTCTTCAGTTTACTGGACATGAGGACCTGGAATCCTACATGGGTGCTGAAGACAAGCTAGAAATGGTGTATGGGAGGACCCTCTGGAAAGACTTCGTCACATTCTCAATCTGTCGGTACTCCATCTTGGTGAGCACTAATCCAGTGGCCACTAGTGGCAACAAGATGGGATTGTGACATGTGGGTAAAGTGTACTACTTCTGCAGAAGATAATAAAATCTAAGTACTTAGTCGTGTCCCCGGTTATGGACAATACTGAGCAACTAAAGTTTGAAGCTATGGGAAATCTCGACATTCTAATTTCTAAAAGAAAAATTTTAAAGACTTGATGCACTTGGGGGTACCAAGGAGCTCAAGAGATTTTGATAAAACTTGATGCACTTGGGGTTACCAAGGAGCTCAAGAGATTTTGATAAAACTTGATGCACTTGGGGTTACCAAGGAGCTCAAGAGATTTGATAAAACTTGATGCACTTGGGGTTACCAAGGAGCTCAAGAGATTTTGATAAAACTTGATGCACTTGGGGGTACCAAGTAGCTCAAGGGATTTTTGACAAGGACTTGAATACTTGGGGATACCAAGTAGTTCAAGGGATTTTGAAAAGGAGATTTGACAAAGGAACAAAACCATTTTGAAAAGATAGGATAAATTATTGCTTTATGCAAATGAGCCCAAAACTCTACTTAGCCAAATATGCATGTAATGATAGGATCCACTTATATTCTACATAGTAGTGAAGCTTGCCAATACAATTCAAATGTATTGAACCTTGTGGCTGTAACTTGTAATGTTGCAGGTTGATTGATTTTAGTGAAGATTGTTTGATTAGGATTACAAAGTCTACAACCAACATCTGCCTGTGGCACTTTGAAGATGAAGGACCCCATGCTTATAGTTATTTCCGCTGCAATGTATTGTATTAGCCTAATGAGCTATGTAAGATGTAATAAAATTATGTTATTCCTGGTTATAAAGTTATATTATGACCTTTGTTTCTTGATATTACATCTTAACTGTGGATGCTAGCTATTGATCCAGGGACTAGCATTATAAACACAGGGGACTCCACCTTATATTGTTTAAAGGTTGGGACACTCCCTCTACAGGCCCCCTAGTGGGTCCCCTCCGTCTCGTACTACGTCTTCATGTTCCCCACGGAAAAATATTGACTTTGGCTTTTGTCCCGTCCAATTCTGAGAATATTGATTTTCTGCCTTTCTGGAACTAAAAATAGAAGAAAACAGGAAACTAGCATAGTTGCAACTTGTTAATTGGTTAGTACCAGAAAACATATAAAAACACCTCAAAGTCTAGAGAAAGCAAAGCAAAGTAGATACTAAACAAGCATGGAACATCAAAAATTATAGATACGTTTCTGACATATCATGCTAGTAGGCAGAAAACAATAATACTTTGTCTAAGGGAAATTGTATTGTTTACTTTACACACTTTGCTTAATGCAATTATCCGTTGCTTGCAACTTAATACTAGAAGGGGTTCGGATGATAACCTGAAGGTGGATTATTAGTCATAGATGTAGTTGGATTACGGTCTATGTATTATGTTGTAATGCCCAAACGAATCTCATGGGAATCATCATGACTTGTACATGCATTTTCAATCTGTCAATTGCCCAACTGTATTTTGTTCACCCAACATGCTATGTTATCTTAAGGAGAAACACCTATAGTGAACTATGGACCCCAGTCCATTCCTTTACCATTGATATTCCATCTACTATTTACTGTTTACTTTCTGCAAGCAATTACTATCTTCCATACTATACGTTTAATCCTTTGTTTCAGCAAAACCGGTGAGATTGACAACCTCACTGTAAGTTGGGGCAAAGTTTTTTGGTTGTGTTGTGAAGGTTCCAAGTTGCTAGCAACACCTTGGAGTTGTTTCCTTACTCCTACTGGTTCGATAACCTTGGTTTCATAACTGAGGGAAACTTGCTGCTGTGCTCATCATACCTTCCTCTTGGGGTTCCCAACAAGATCTACATATCTGATCCATCAGTGGATAGGACCTCCAATACAACCTCGAGTGCTCCATCTTGGATACACAGTGATGTCTGTGAGGTCGACGACATGGCGATATCGGGACAGATGTTCAAGACTCTCAGGATGAACAAGATAGACAAGATAAACACATGGCTCGAATATCTCGATTGTCTTTCTTGGGGATGTTGAAGTCTCAAACTGAAAACCATCAAGGTGCCCAAGGCCACCGGTGCCGATATAAGTCCACCCGCGATCACCGGCGCCTAATTCCGAGAAGCCACACAAGATATCCTTCTCGGACTAGATGGAACCACAAGATCGTCTCTATGGACCCAAAGACCTCGATCCCGGGGATCCGAGATCGAACCTGAACCTCCCTGAGCCCCCGAGAACTTCGATCCAAGATGTGTGACCCATATCTGAGCCCCCTTATTTTATAAATGAAATATAATCTTTTTCCACATTAAATTGTTCATGATTGCACACATACTTTTTCATTTAGAGGTATTTTGTCGACTCACCTAATAATTAACTATAGAGACCGTATGCGGGATTTTCTATATTGGCCCCATTTAAATTTGTGTAGCGAACCGCCAGATTTTTCCTTGTTAATACAACATTAAATTGCGGGGTATCTAAAAAACATAAAGCATCTATTTAATTGACGAGACCTCGGACCCGCTTAATATTGCCTAGTCGCATCGCACCTTTGTCATGTCATGCATCATGGCCGATCTTCTACCGTAATATTAAATAGTGCCTCCGGTATTTCTTTTAGTGCTTTCCTTCTTCATGGATTAGGCCGATGAGTTAATGTGAGTGTCGACCCAATCTTCGGATGAACCTTCGGCGGTGTTTTCCAGATGAGCATTCTCCCCCTTTCTACATATTTTTATATTTATAGTATTTACTTCTTCATGTTGATCTATTGCTACCTGTGTTGCGATGATTTAGTATTTTCGTACCCGCGATATCCCTTGCAGCCCTATATTGCCTTCGGCACCTCCTATTCCCTATTGTTTGATAGACAGTTGTCCTCGCGAGTCGTAGTTGCTTGTCAGGCGTCGCTTCGTGTTGTCGATGTTCCACCGATGTTGGGGGTTAGCACATGCTTAATGGTGGAGGTGATCATGGATTTAATTACAACTGGTTAATTAAATGTTGGGAGTATATATAATGAATGCAGAGGCATAAAGGGGTAATAGTTGAGATCTGGTTATTATCCTGCCCCCTATGTCCACCTAGGAGCCGAGTTCTTGACACCTGCTCCAAGACTAACTGCGCTAACCACATGTGGGGTGTATGGGCACCCCTATAGGCTTAGTACCTGATTTCAAAGTACTGTACTAGGGACCACAAACTAGTTTGAAGTTTGCATGCCATGTTATGTGTCACATCCCAAAATTTTCCAAATTTTGAATGTGAAAAATAAACAAACAAAAGAAACAAATGTTGAAATTTAGGGTGAAAAGAAACTTTTTGCTTCTAAATGGAAACATTAAAACCCTACTTGAACAAAATTTGAATGAAAAGGCAACAAACAAATAAAATGCATTGATGCATGGAAAGAATCTTGAATCTAAAGCACTAGGAAAAGTTGAACCAAAACCCTAAAGAAAGAAATCATTTTCAAGATCACTCCAAGAAAGAGATATGGATAAAAATTCAGCAAAACACATTTCTAAATGATCAAAACAGGTAAACAAAAATATTATAAAACCATGGAAATTGATTTCACTCAATTTGGATCCATGGATAAAAACTTATGATTTTAATAAGATAAAAGGAAATAATTCCAAGACTAATAAAGCTCCTAACAAAAAATCAACACCAAATTGTGAGCAAAGTAATCCTAAAAGGATTTAAAAAGATAAATAATTATTAAATAAAATTATACAAAATGGATTCACCAACTTTGGAGCTATAAATAAAATATATGGATCTTATAAGGCAAAGAAAGAATTAAATAAATAAGAATTATTCCAAAGACAATTTAAAATCTTGGCCAAATCCCTAAGCAATTGGAATAATAGTAATTCAAATAAAATAAAAGGATTATTTGAATAAAATTATATGGGTTTGAACCATATTTAATTTTATTTAAATAAAGACAAATTACCTCACTTAAATGAATTATTAAATCACAAGAAAAATAATTGAAATTTCCAAAGTGGGCCAACTAATCAACTCATAAATGATTCAAAACCTATTGGAAAGGTTTGGTAAAAATTTGAATTCAAAATGAAGCTTGAATCAAATGGTTTGAATGAAAACAGAAAATAGAAATGGAAAAATAAAAAGAATCAGAAGAAAAAAAGGGAAGGAAAGAACCCTACCCAGCACCCAGCCCAGCTTGGCCCAGCAGAAGCCCACTTGGGAAACCTCTCTCCCCTCTACCCCTTTCTCACCGCGCGGAACCCCCACCCACCCACTGACGAAGCGACCCCACCACCACCACGTGATCATCGTCCTCACCCATGCCAGACCTGTTCCTCCCCCCTCTCTACCGTTTCTGCTCGAATTCAATCGAGTAAATACGCTTGAATCCACGAGTTAATCCTGCCTCTGACCATGCTCGATTAATCCCATCCCTCTCCACTCCCTTTCCCCTTAGACGCCGCACCTAGAGAGCCCCCAGGCTGACCCTATTTTGGCTTGCAACATCGCTGCCTCCGACGAGCTCCAGCGCCAATTCCGGCGAAGCCCGACCACCCCCTTGCCCTGGCTCACACGAGCTTGATCACCAACCTCGTGTGCACCTTCCAGTAGCCTCCTATTTCTCGTGCGCGCCCTAGAGCATCGACTCCGTCCTTGCCCGTGCGCCACCATCGTCTGCCTTGACTCCGGCGATGAAATACGGTGAACTCCAACCACCCCTTCGCCTCTGGTTTGGTTTGCCGCGTCCGCTGTCCCCGCGCGCATGCACTGATGCTCTTCATTTGTCCACGGGTGATCTATAGGTTGACTTTCGAGCACCTCTGCAAGAACCCGACGATGAGCTCAACTCCGGTGAACGATTCACGACGACCCCGTGCGGCCCTGCCCCTCCTTCCGCCACCTTGAGCACCGCGACGACCCCGCGACCACGGTAGCACCCTCCTTCCCTCCTCTCTCTTCCTAGAACCGCCGGACCACCGTAGACAAAGCACCACCGCCTAGCGCCGTCTCCAGCACCGCCAGTTCCTGGTCAAAGCGATTTGGTCTGTTAGATGCAGATCGTAAGGTGTAGATTAGATCTTAAACGAATCAGTATTGTTTAATCTGAGCCGCACAGATCCACTTAAATCCTAAAGCTTGCATAGCTCAATCCAACAGAAGCGATACCAGCCAATTAGATTAAGACACGTGGCCAGATTAGCTCAGACAAATTCTAGAAAATGTTTTTCAATGTTTAAACTTGCAAAAATAATAACTTTTGATCTGTAAGTCCAAAATTTACAAATTTTATATAAATGGATTCATAAAAACGTGTACTTTGCACCTATGTCCCTGGTTTGGTCATTTGCTTCTAAAAAATTAGGTGTTTTGCAGAAACATTATTAAGACTATTTTGGACATAAAAATTGTTCTAAAAATGATTTTTGAGTAAATCCTTTTGCAAATGGATTTTTTGAACCCTCTGACCATAAAAATTAATATTTGAATTTAAAAATATATTTTGTTAACACTAGAAGTTTTTACTTTGAATAAAAGCATTTCTAATAAAACAAAAATGATTTAAAAGGCCTATTTTCACTAACTTGGTTTCAAATGATTTTCCACCTTTATAAATGACCAGTAGGTGTTTTGAAAATGTTAGAACCTTGTTAGAAACCACTTTTTCAATAAAACAACCTTTTGCATGCTTGCATGCATTTCCTTGTTTTTATCATTTTATGTGGTGAATTGTTTGAATGCTAGTTTTGATTGTGTGCTTGCTTGATTGAATTGTAGTGAACTTTAAGGAGTGTGACAATTGCAAGATAAAGGAGAGTACCTAGTTTATCTACTAAAAAGGCAAGTGATACTTTGGTCACCAAAAGTCCTATCTTTTCAATATTGCATTAGTGATATTTTTTTGTAGTATGCATGGTAGGACTATTTCTATATATTGCTATGCTATAGTAGATCCTATAGAATATATATTGGTAGGAATCTTCCTAAGATAAGAGACATGTTATGCTAGTATGCTTAGCCTAGCTATTAGAACTCAAGGGTGGAATATTCATGCTATGATATTATGCAAAGTCTATGACTAAGTTTTTGATTAATAAAACAACTAAGTGAAAGAAAAACCTAGGTGGAATGGTAATTGCTTGGATGGATTTGTGTTGAGTGGTTAAACAAGGCCCATTTCTATGGTTTACCTTGTGTATCTCACTTGTGGATGCCGACCTAGGAACAAAGAGATTTGAGATGTTTTGTGCTGAGAAGCTTCCAGTGCAGCCACATGGCATATGGGCTCTGCCTTGACTACATAGGTTGCAGGAACTCAGACAGTGTAACATCCCAAAACTTTAATCCAAGTTAATCAAGATAAAAATCATCAAAATTAGGGTTAACAAAAAATTTCCATGTCAAAATATGAAAGCACCCATGTGTATGTGTATTAAATTAGGAGTTCATTTGAATTGCCATGGTTCTGTGATTCTTTGCTTGTAAAATGATTCTTAGGTGAAATAAACATCATCTAAATCATTCCCAAACTTTTTCCAAAGAAAAACAACTCAAAATAAATAAATAAATAAATGAAGTGAATGGTCATTTTTGCCAAATTAACTATCATGCCTACTTTGGCTATTCCTAGTACTCAGAACTTAACAGAAACAATTGTGGATATTTGCACCCCTTGCTACTACACATAATGAGGTACCAAGTCCCACTTTGTGATCTGCCAAAAACATTAAATGCTAAGTTTAAATGACAGTTTAAAATTGAATCTATTTCATATGGGAAGATCCCACTATTTCAAAAACCACTCAAACAAGCTCAATTTTCAAAACCCAAGCAACCACAGAGTCTCAAGCTCATGCCTAGCACACCCACCAAAAATCCTTTCAAAATTCAAAAGGAAGTTTCTTGCGGCCATTTCATCAAACACTTGGCCGGCAGAATTTAAACCAAATCAATTTCACTATTTTAAATAGTGTTCTAGCCAAACTTGTCTCCCATTTTACCTTCATTTGATCACTTTGTCCCCTCTGGATCAAAACCAGGGCCTAACTACCCCATCCCCTACCTCCTAGCAGCATGGCCATGCCAAGCCGAGCCCACCTCGTCGGCCAACTTGGTCGCCTCCGCAGCAGACCGCCTCCCCATCTCTCGCCATGTCTAGGAGATAGCTAGCACCTCACCGCCGCCCACTGTCCCCTCCCTGAGCCATTACCAGCCGTGGACCACCGAGAAAACCCCGCGCCAAGTTCCACCGCGCCATGCCGAGCACGCGCCAGAGCGCCGCACCTGGCACGCGTGCACAAGCCGCCCCTCGACCGCAGCCCGCGCCCACCGCGTCGCCACGACCCAGGGAGAACTCCAGACACCCCCATTTGCTGTCCAATGCCTCATAGCCACCGCTTGCCGTCGAAGACGCCGCCTCTACCGCTCAGAGCGCTAGCTCGGCCCGACCGCTTAGCACCACCCCTAAGCCTGCATTAACATCCTAGAGCACCGCCAGGAGACCGCGCGTCGAACGCCACCCTCAGCCATGCCGCTAGCAGCCCGTAGCCATGTCGCCACCATTGCCTGCCCATCCCTCTCAGTCTCATCATCGAGCCTATAAAAGGAGGTCACCCCCAGCCATTTGCAGCACACCACTCCACCCCCTCACCTCATTGATCATCCCACACCTCTAGCCAGAGCATGCGGAGCAGCAGCTCGCCGGAATTGTACCGGAGCAGGCCGCCTCTGGAGGAGAAGGGCGCCGCTGATTGCGAACACCTCTAGAGCCGCCTCGACCGTCCCTGAGCTCGTCGTCGACCACCAATTCGTTTCCCCGCCTTGCCGTCGTGATGGAGCCCTGGTATGCCCTCTATGCACCCCCACCGAGCCGCTAAGGTTAGAGCTCGCCGGTGAGAGGTCCGTCGTCGACGACGATCCTCAGCCGTTGATCCACACTCTAATCCAACGTCCCACACCGCCCCGTACCGCTTCGCGCGTTATGAGCCACTGACTGGTGGGTCCCCTCTGTCAGCTCCGCCCCGCGCTGTGAAGTGACACTGGCCGGCCAATTAACGTCTACCACGCGACCCAACAGTTTAAATTTAGATTTTTCCATTTAATTTCTAACACAGTTCTGTACATAGATTCAAAAATCAACCCAACTCGATTCAATGAACCAAAATGCATGAAACCAATTTTGTTAGAAAGGTACTGAAATTCTTAATCCAAGCCCATTGGATTCAAACCCTTTGGAGTTATAGATCAACCTGGGTAATAATAACAAGGCAAAAGCTTTTCTGCATTCAAACATTTTTCAAAATTCAACCATAAGAGCTTTTGAGTTGATTCCAACTCTCAAAAATCACATTTGATCATACCTTTTAGAATATACAAAAACATATGGGTATACTTATAGAAATAATGTTCAAGTAATAAAAGAATGCCACATAGGCATGTCTAGCCACTTTATTTATTTAAAATAAAAAGGTAAAACCTTATTAAATTGTGACACCACTTTAAATCACATTCTCATGTACTGAAATATGTGGTGATCCCATGTGTCCACATGATCCCATGGTTGTAACTAAGCAAGCTAACACTTGCAAGATACTTTACCTATGCAAGCAAATACTTGCTTGTTACCATGACAACTATATGCCTTAAGCATATGTGATCATACCCACTTGATAACCCAATCCCAGTTTTACTTGCAAGCTTTATACTTTATTTCTTTATCAAAGCCTTCTCTTATAGTTTACATAGTGAATTGTAGATTCTAGCAAGATCACTAAAGGTAGCATAAAGAGCATAAAATTTGGCCTAAGTTAGATAATCTTGATGTCATCCCAAGGCATGAGATTGAACGTAACAAATTTCCACTTGTGTACCACCCCTCATTAGCAGTTGCCACCCCTTATAGATGCTAGTGCTAAGCATAAAACTTGATCAACTTTAGATGGGAATACTTGGTGAAAATGGTTATGAAAACCTTAGGATGATGAGTCATTCTACTGAAATGTTTTGACATGTGTTTCCGAACACCAGATGATTTTGATGATGAAAACATTGAGGCATGAGCCTTAGCCCTTTCTAAAACTGATGGTTGTCTGGATGCAATACCATTCCAATTTTACCGTACAATCACAATACCCGAAATTTGGGTAGGGCTTGACTGTAAATTTATATACCTTAGTATGGGTTACCTCACGGCCAAGGTCTGAGCTGAGGCTACCTTGTGAAGATTTTCCACCTGTGCAGTACCCAAGATGACAGTTGCTCATGGTTGGGAGGCCAAACTCACAAGAGAGGTGCCTATACTAGGGCGTGTAATTGAAAGGTTAGGATTGATTATCCGCATACTGAGTATGGTTAATTCAGGATTTGTTCCTGATGGATGTACCGAATGTTGTGGTGAAAGTGTACAATCTCTGCAGAGTGTCAAACTATTTGAATAGTCGTGTCCGCGATTATGAACAGTTGGAGTGGCCATACTGTTCCCTCGTCAGATGTTTTCAAAATGACTTGTGAAAAGAACTGTGACTTTGACTTGACCACAACAGAGTTGTGATATGAAATGCAAATTCCCACTTAGGTGTTATAAAACTTTCCACCAGTTTTCTTTGCTTTTGAACTTAGTAGAGGTAAATTTGTCTATTGCAAAACAACCCTAGAGCTTAGTATCCCACTACAAAAACCCCCCTTAACTTATTAGTATTATTTTGCGAGTACTTAAAAAGTACTCATGGCTTTGTCCCTGAATATTCCCGTGGAAAGACTATGAAGAGGAGTACCAAGATGAAGGACCGTAGGAAGATTACGACAACTAGGATCATCTCCCATCGTCAGCATTGCATGTGACCCTGAAGATGGAGCTTCGCATACGCTATCGTTACTATTATGTTATTCCATTGTTTGAATTGTATTAAGAACTGGATCATGAGATCCTTATTTGTGTAAGACCTTATGTATGGTTTATAATGGATGATGTACTGTGATATCCAAATCTGTTATGTCTCGCAAAAATGATAATCCTGGGATCGCGATGTATGGCATAACAGGCATATGGGATTAAAAATCCGAGTGTTGACAAGTTGGTATCAGAGCCATCCTGACCATAGGAGACCCTAGTTAGAATGGACGTTTGAATAAAAAACTTAGTTTCAAAACCAAAGGAAGTGAGTATTTACAAAAACTTATTCCCATTCTTATCACTTGGATTCTTTCATGAAAATTCATGTTCCTAAAAAATTCTTGCAAACTTACATAAAAATTTGACACACTTGATCACTCTACTAACTTACTCATCCTATATTCTTATATATGGACGTGAAGTATAGCAAGTTTTATCAGTTGGGGAATGGAGGAGACCTCATCTTTGAGCGTGACTTGGACCAGCTTTCGGAACTTCTGGAGCGTCCGCACCCCAAGTTCTTCGGAGCTCAGCTCAATGATTAGGAAGGAGAGGATCTGCAGTGGCTAGTTGTTGAAAGTCTTCGAGGAAAGTTTGAACCTCCCACTACCGAGGGAATTCAGTTCACCTTAAGAGAGAACATTTGGCTTGATGGATTGGCCAGGGCAATGCAGGAAGCTCTTGCTCGTCTGTGTGGGCAGAGTATCAATCAGATCAAGGGTACCCGCTTTGAGTTCTACCCAAGGCGTGATGTTATGGGACAGCCACTGGAGGCCCCACATCATCTAGAGCTAAAGAGTAAAGTGGACCACCTCAACTTCATGATGTACGATCGTCATAAGGAGTTGTACAACGCTCGTGCCTACGCCAACCACAAGTACGCCATCGCAAAGAAGAAGGATCAGAACCTCGCCATGCTAGTGAAGGATCGCAAGTCTCGTCGCCGTCATCTCGACAAGAATGCCGCATCATTGCCCGTCTTCGCCACCGGATCACGGATTTGGAGGATACCATTCACGAGAGAGACATGCAGTTGGAGGAAAGGGAGAATTCTAGAGAAGACCTTCGTGGAGATCCCTACTCCTATCTCGGTGATGATGATGACTTTTTGGAGGATCAGGCCATGGACTTCTTCACCGATGAGGAGGATTTCGCCTTCATCGATGGCGATGATGATGATGAGGATGATGAGTACACCGACTCCGAGGAGTAGTAGCACTTGAGCACTAGTGTAGTGAGTTGTATTCGGTCCCACTGTATCGTAGTTTCCAGAATGGTTCTTAAAACCATCTGTTTTTCCTTTGTTATGGTGTGTGTTTGTATCATGTGCTATGAGTGAATGAATGAAAATCAAGTTGCTAGAAAAATCTGAGTCAAACTTTAAAAACTTTTCAACCACCTCTGAACCTTAGAAATTTCCCTCTTTTCTCATGATCTATCTCAATCTTCAGATGCCTCGCGGAGGAAGCGGTTCATCCCCGGACCCAATGTTGCAGATGTTGCAAATGTTGGTTTCTGACCGTGAAGCTGAAAAATCCGAACGTCAAGACAACCTAGCCACCCTTCAACGCATAGCTCAGATGTCCAACAACAATCAAGGCCAAGGAAATCAGGACAACCATCGATCTAAGCTCAAGAATTTCCAGAACACCAATCCACCTGTGTTCACTAAGTCAGAGGAACCCCTAGATGCAGATGATTGGCTGCAAACAATGGAGAACAATCTGGAAGTCGCCGGAGTGGAAGCTAACGAGAAAGTTCTATTCGCCATCTACTATCTAGCCGGAGATGCAAGATCATGGTGGAACAGCGTTCGTGCAATGACTGGAGGACAGATGATGATCTGGGAGGAATTTAAGGTCAAGTTTAGCAGAACCCATGTGCCACCGGGTTTGGTCAAGAGGATGAGAGATGAATTCAGAGAACTGAAGCAAGGAAGGATGACCGTAGTGGAATACCGTGACAAATTCTTGTCATTAGCTAGGTATGCCCTAGATGAGATCGACACTGAAGCCAAGAAGAAAGAGAGATTCTTGAATGGCCTGCACGATAAGATGCAGACGGTGTTGGTCAATATCCCCTTTGCTGATATTGAAGCCCTAGTAGACTCTGCCATTCAGATGGAAGGAAAGATCAATCAAGCCAATGAGAACCGCAAGCGCTGCATGATGCATCAACCAGGAATCCACCAGACCCCAAAGTATCGCCCCAACCCATCTCCAGGATTTGCCCCGAGAACCAACAGACCCCCGATGAACCGTCCGACCTATCCCAACCGTGGAAACCCAAGGCCCGGAGGAAACCACAACAACCCCGGCAACGCTAGCAATTTCAACCGTGCACCACCCATGTTCAACAATAATAATGCCGCCACCAACGCCAACACTTCCCCAAGGACTGGAAGCAATGTTGTGTCTGTTGCAGTGAAGGACAAGTCGCAAGTGACTTGTTATGAATGTGGAACCAAGGGTCACTACTCCAATGAGTGCCCCAAGAAGAATGTCGCAGCCCCCAATGCAAATGCCCCAGCTCAGCAGCAGCATCGTGTTCAGCCCGGACGAAGGTTTTGAAGGGAATATGCCCGAGAGGCAATAATAAAGTGGTTATTATCGTATTCGTTGTTTATCATAAATGTTTATTTTACATGCTATAATTGTATTAATACGGAAAAGTTAATACATGTGTGTTTAATAAACAAAAAGGAAGTTCCTAGTTATGCCTCTCTTATAAACTAGCTCGTTGATTAACAAGATGATCATAGGTTTCCTGATCATGGACATTGGATGTTGTTAATAACGAGGTCACAACATTAGTGTAATGGTGTGATGAACATTCATCCGAAGTATAGCATTACAATCAAAGTCATTGAGTTTATATTGCTATAACAACTTACAAAGTGATCCTAATCCTTAGACCGTGAGATCATGTCAATCACTAACACCGGAAGAGTTTCTTGATAACATCAAATGTCACACCGTAACAGGGTGATTATAAAGATGGATTCAGAACTAATAAAGTGTTATGTTGAGGCCCATGGATCGAGAGTGTAATTTGTTCATCCCGATGACGGATAGATATACTCTGGGCCCTCTCGGTGATATCACATTGAAGGGAATATGCCCGAGAGGCAAGAATAAAGTGGTTATTATCGTATTCCTTGTTTATGATAAATCTTTATTTTGCATGCTATAATTGTGTTAATATGGAAACATTAATACATGTGTGTTTAATAAACAAACAGAAAGTTCCTAGTTATGCCTCTCTTATAAACTAGCTCGTTGATTAACAAGATGATCAAGGTTTCCTGATCATGGACATTGGATGTTGTTAATAACGGGATCACAACATTAGTGTAATGGTGTGATGAACATTCATCCGAAGTATAGCATTACGATCAAAGTCATTGAGTTTATATTGCTATAACAACTTACGAAGTGATCCTAATCCTTAGACCATGAGATCATGTCAATCACTAACACCGGAAGAGTTTCTTGATAACATCAAACGTCACACCGTAACTGGGTGATTATAAATATGGATTCAGAACTAATAAAGTGTTATGTTGAGTCCCATGGATCGAGAGTGGAATTTGTTCATCCCGATGACTGATAGATTTGCTCTGGCCCCTCTCGGTGATATCACATTGATTAGCTTGCAAGCAAGTGATTTGATCACTAGAATGTTATATCACGGGAACGAGAAAAGAGTGCATATCAGTAACGAGATCAAACTAGGTATGGATATACCGATGATCAAATCTTGGACATTTAATATATCGTGAAACAAAGGGATTAAGATACTAGCGTAAAAGGTTCCGACGATCACAAGAAAGTCATCGTTGAATGTGTGGGAGTCAGTATGGGTCTCCAGATCCCGCTTCTGATTATTGATCCGAGAGGGGTCTCGATCATGTCCGCATTATTCGCGAACCGTAGGGTGACATACTAAAGAGACACCGACATCCATTTGGAGCAAAAGTTTCATGCCGAAAAGAATAACAAGCGCAGGAATTTATTTCACTAGATACCGAAACGGTTTTCGGGTGAAATTTTAGAAAGTGTTTCTGCATGTGAAATGAAATACTAGCAAGGGGTTATATGTGAATGTTTGTCATTAAAGTAATTGACAAAATTCTGAATAAATAAAAGGAGTTTTATTTAATGAGAGTTTGCATTAAATTTGGTGGAAATTTAATGGGAATTTGAGTGCGTTTTTGAGTGGAGGGAATTGAAAGGCATTTGAGTGAGTGGAGTGTCCACCCACATGAATGTGGAAGAGGTGGGGGCAGCCCCATGGCTGGGCGCATGGCCCCTTGGGTGCCCCCCTCTCCCTATAAAAGGAGCCCCCCTCCCTCTCTCTCTCACTCACACCTCCTCGTGAAGGATCTCTCTCCCCCTCTAGTATTTATCCCCCATGGTCTCGGACTAGCGAGATACATGTTCCCGGTGCCTTTTCGGCAAGAAAGAGTTGTGCTTCCGCTGCATCGCTGGAGCGAGGAGGCGGAGGTTGCTCGGTGCCTCGAACGTGTGTGCGAGCACGGATGCGCTGCTGTTTTGCGGCGCTAGGACTTCCTCTCGATTTTGAGATCGGCAAGAGATCGTCTACATCAACCACGAGTTTGGACTCGTTAAGATTTGTCGGTCTTCAAGGGTATGTTCTCTACGGATATACATCCGCCCGTTGTTTGTATCTAGTAGATAGATCTTGGTACATAGTTTTTCCCATTGTAGGAAATTTTTGTTTTCTATGCTGCGAACCCTACAGTGGTATCAGAGCCGGATCTATGCATAGATACTTTGCACGGGTAGTACACATATGATTATGTGGGCGATGATGATCATTTTATTGCTTCTTAGTTGTACTTTAGATATTGGTGGCATAGTGAGATGAAGCGGCCCGGACAAACTTTACATGTCCTCGCACATGAGACCTGTTCCATGCTTGACATGCAACTAGTTTTGCATAAGTGGCTAGCGGGTGTCTGTCTCTCCTACTATAGTCAATATCTAATTTGCAACGAGTTGTCAACAATTTGGTTATCCTCGTTGTGGTTCATGTTCGTAGGTAAGAACGGTTCTATCTTCGAAAGCCCTAAGCCACGTAAAACTTGCAATGGATAAATTAGAGGCGTCTAGTTTAGATTGTTGCTAGGCTAGTGTTATGATATGGTGATGTTGTAAGTAGAAGTATGAGATGATACTCTTACAACACACATAGCGTGTAAGTTCCATAGACCGTGTCCTTACACATAAAGGTATGATAGAGATCATACCACGGTGCACATGATGGAGATCATATGCGGGAACCATATCATTTCACTAATAAACATGTGATGTTTTGATTGCATCTTATATTGTTTGTTTAGCGTTTTATTAGCATAATAAGATGATCCCTCATTTGGATATCAAGATAAGAATATGTTCTTCCTTAAGTATGCACCGACAATGTTTCGTCGCTTCAAGACATCACGTGATGATCGGGTGTACTTGAATCCATGAGCATATCTCGGGTGTAAGACAGTTACACACGCGAATACTAAGGTTCTTACTTGGCGAGCCTAGCATGTACAGACATGGCCTCGGAACACGGACCGAAAGGTTAAGCATGAGTCATATGTTTTTGATATGATGACCATATGGATGCTCGCCTTTGAAGCTACACCGACTCACGTGATGATCGGACTTGGTGTAGTGGATTTGGTTCATGTAATCACCAAAAAGACACGAGGGATGTCGTTTTTGAGTGGAAGTTCATTTCTAATTTGGATTAGTAGAACTCAATTGATCATAAATTAAATCAAAGTTAATTTGCATAATTTGTTGTAGTCATTGGCATTCGTTCACCACCTTATGCATAGTTGTAATTGAGATAATAGAACTATAGAATTCTGGATATATACTTTACGAACTGGTATCGTATTGAGTTGAGTGTCAATCTAGAGTTTAAAGTCCTATTGGAAACTTTCAGCAAACTCTATTTACTCCGTGAAATTTAATAGTTGGTATTAAATCGAGAGTAACAATTCTAGTGTTAGTATCTTAAGTATCATATTTGCCTCCATGATTCTTGATTTAAATATCAAGATTATCTAGGAGCTGAAAGAATTGTTTCAGAAACCATCATGTGTGACAGATATAACGATATCTGAAACAATGTTTTGGTTGCAATATGATAGAGTATAATATATGTTCTCATATTGGATGAGAATTTACGAAGGTTGGAGATGCTAGACATCCTAATCATCCAAAAGGATTTTGGAAAGTAATGTTATACTCACGATTCACCTTTATAAGCTACAGTAGCTTGATCATGAAAGTCGTCATGATAAGGATGAATAGAAGATGTATGTAAAGTGTTTACTACACTAAAAGATTACTAAAGAATGGATTTTGAAAGAATACCGATCATTTTGATGATGGTGATCTACTTCAAAGTGCAAGTCCAAAGGCATTATTATTTGAATATACACGCTTTGGACTATGTGTCATGTATATGGCGCCACTTTTGATGTTGATAGATTCTTTTAAAAAGGAAAAGGAAATGATGAAAGAGAATCTATAAAATATACTTGGTAGAAAAGAAAAGATTGGAAATATCCAATTTAGGTATATATATGATATACATGTTATGGTTGTATTCTTTGCTTGTTAAATAATGTGGTTCTTGGGTATTGGATACTGAATTGGTTGGTATGAAATTTCATACGGAACAACGCAATTCATGAACCACAATGGCCTATGTAACATCCCAAAAATCATGTTTCAAACTTATGCATATCATCCATGCATCCATGATCATATGTTTTTCATTTTAAACAAAACATTTCAAAACAGGAGCATATGAGCTCATTATTTTATGTGATCAGCATTTGAAACAAATGCTACTCTCTAATGAGAGATTGTTGTTCATGAAACCAAACTTTGTTGTCTATTGCTCTCAGGTTGTTTTGCTAAGATTGCTAAGGTTCAAACCAAAATTTCCAAGCAAATACAATTTGAAAACCAATTTCAAAACCAATATCAAACAAGTGCTATGTCACTGTTTATTCTATTTTATTTCAAATGACCAAGCCAATTCAAAGTGACCACTTGGTTTTATGCCCAGATTTGTGACTATTGCACACTGCAAAAATCCTGAAAAGATTTGAATTCAAATAGAGTTTGAAACCATTGGAAATTCATTCCAGAAAATCAAAACAGAAAAAGAAAAAGAGAAAGGAAATAGAAAAAGGCCAGCGCCAGGGTTTGAGCCCATCAACAGATCCAGCCCATTTAGCCCACCCGGGTCCCCTCTCTCTCTCTCTTTCACTCGCAGACGCACACATAGAGTCGCTGACGCCAGGACCCCACCTCCCCTCTATTTATTTCGCTGACAAGTGGACCCGTGACCCTGTCGTCGTCTTCGTCAATCACGCGCGCCTGCGATGCTCACGCCGCCGTTACTCGCCGCAGTCACTGCCGCGTTGATTCCCATTGATTCCGCGAGTAACTCCACGCCTAGATCCGGCTATTTAAACCTCTCCCCCTCGCGACCATTTCCCCTCACTCAATTTTCTCTCCATGCCACCAGGCTGCTCGCAACTCGCCAAACACCGCCTCAGCTCCAACGACCTCCGGCGTGCGATTCCGGTAAGACCCCGTCGCCCCTTGCTGTCTAAGTTGGCCAGAATGATCACAACATCCATGCGCATCTTCTCAACCTATTGGTGCATGCTAGGACCATCTGGAGACTCGCCAACGACGACGACTGCAAGCACCCGACGCCTTCTTCTTCTCTGGCGATCGATAGCGGTAAGAACTGAGCGCCCCTTGACCTCTCTCGCATACGACTACGTTCGCCTCGTCCTTGCGCAGCTACTGATGCCTCTGGTTGGTGCTAGGAAGGCCCAGAGCGTCGGCAACAACTTCGTCTGCAACCACCCGACGCCGTGCACAACTCCGACAAGCTCCCTCAGCCACTACAGTGCGCCTCTTGCCCAACCATCACCACCTTGAGCATCAGCATCGCACGGCGAGCTCGGTAAGCCCCTTCCCCTCTCCGACGCGACCTAAAACTCCAGCTCCGCCACAGACTGTAAGGTTCCCAACCTTTAATAAGGTAGAGTCCTCTATGTTTACAATGCTAGTCCATGGATCAATAGCTAGCATCCATAGTTAAGATGTAATATCAAGAAACAAAGGTCATAATACAACTTTATAACCAGGAATAACATAATTTTATTACATCTTACATAGCTCATTTGGCTATTACATTACATTGCAGCAGAATATCTATAAGCATGGGGTCCTTCATCTTCAAAGTGCCACAGGCAAACGTGTTGGTTGTAGACTTGTAATCCTAATCATTAAACTTCACTAATATCAATCAAACCTGCAACATAACAAGTTACAGCCACAAGGGTCAATACATTTGAATTGTATTGGCAAGTGATACTATGGTAGTATGGCGGAGTCTAACATCTATATGCATTTGGCTAAGTGGAGCTTAGGCTTGCTTTGCTCAAAATAGATTTTCCTTATCATTTGAAAACACTAAGTTTTTGCTTGACAAAATCTTTTTCCCAAGGCATCTCCCAATCAAAGATTGAAGATCCTTTAACCCTTGTTCAACCACAAGTTTTTAACATAGAAATTTGGATGATGAGATTCTTGATAGCTTCCATGTCTTGATGCTCAAATTGTCCTTTACCAGGGACATGGCTAAGTACTTAGATTTTACACTCTACAGAGGTGGTGCACTTTCCCCACAAGACTTGGTTTCACCAAGACAAGATCTTTCAGAAACCTTTCCTTAGACCAAATGGACGCGTTCCATCCTATCATCCCACTACCACCAACTGTCCAAATGGCTAAGTTCTAGCAACCTATGTGATCCAGGAAGAGCCCATAATGCCAAGTGGTTGCACTTGAAGCTTCTCAACATTTGACATCTCAAATCTCTTTGTTCCTGGGTGGCAATCCACAAGTGTGATACACAAGGTAAACCATAGCCTTGGGCCTTGTGTAACCACTCAACCAAAAACCACCAAGCAATTACCATTCCACCCAGGTGATTCATTAACTTAGTTGTTTTATTAAACAAAAACACAAGTCCTCAGACTTAGAAATTTTTCCATAGTATGAATGTATATTCCACCCTTGTTTTCTATTAGCTAAGCTAAGCTTGATTGTAGTAGGAATCTTAAATTAGGAAATTTTCTACTAAGGTTTCATCTACTAGGATTTCCCATAGCATGGTTTATACTTAGCAAAAATTCCATGCAAGTTTTACTTAGAAAAATCACTAATGCATAGTGAAAGTAATGGGACAAAAGTATGAAGCATCACTTGCCTTTTTGGTAGAGAGTATAAGTTCACTTCTTGATCTTTGCAATGTTCACACACTTCAAGTCACTACAATTCAATCAAGCAAACAATATTTCAATCTACCATTCAAGCAAAACATCACATAAAATAATAAAACAAAACAATACATGCAAACATGCAAAAGGGTTGTTTTATTTGTAAAAGTGGTTTATAATGGTTCATAAACATTTGAAAACACCTAATGGTCATTTTATAAAGTGGCAAAGTCATTTGCAAAATATTTCACTTCATAACCCATTTTCAAAACAAGGTATCATTTTATGTGGTGTAGAAATGTTTTTACTAAGGCATTAATCTATAGGGTTCACAATATTCATTTTCAAATCATAAAACTTGGTGTTTAGGGTCAGAGAGTTTAAAACAAAACATTTCCCAAAGGTTTTCCTTCAAAACCATTTTAAATAAATAAACCATATTTTTATTTGACTAGAATTGGTTTTAAATCAAAGAATCATTCTTTTTCTTCACCAAATACATTTTTGAAACCAGAAAGTGTTTCCTATGGTAAGTAGGTTCAAATCACACCATTTGCCAAAGATTTTATCCCCAAAATCATTTTTGAACAATTTTTATAATCTAAACAAGCATACAAATGTTTCTGCAAAAACAAACATTTTTTCAGACGCTTTTTACTAAACAAATGGCATGGTTGGCTAGGGCTTGTTCCACTTATTCCATTGATATAAAGTTTGCAAAATTTGGACGTGTGGAACTAAAGTTATGCAATTTACAAAATTGGAAATCTAATACATCAAATTCTGTTCAAATCAAACAGACTGGGACACGCGTCCTATTCTGATTCGTCGAAAACGTTTCGCGTGGATCAAGCGACGCAGGCCGTTGGATTAAGTCTAGCTTCTATCCTAGCCGTGCAGATGCTACTTACCCTTACGGCGTGCAGATGCTACTTACCCTTTCGTCTAGCTTCTATCCTAGCCGTTGGATCCTAATCGCATGGCATCTAGCACACTTGCCAGAGACGGGCGGCGCTGCGGTGGCTATTGGCGGCGGAGCGCTCAGGTGGTGGCGGTGCTGGCGAAGCAGGAAGCGAGAGAGGATGGGAAGATGCTCACCGCCTTCGCAGAAGCCTGGGGAAGCTCAAGGTGTTCTCGAGGAGTCAAGGGGCGCACGGAGGTGAGGGTAATGGCTCGCCGGAGTTGCTCCTGGCGTCGGGTTCGTCTGCTTGATGACGGAGGCGACGACTGAGGGCGCGCTAAGACAAATGGAGAGCAGCGTTAGATGCGTGTGAGAGAGGAGAGTGTGAGAGTATCTATTAGAGGGTCCGGGGTGGTCTGGGCTCACCAGGAGATGTCGCCGGAGTCGAGACAGGAGGCGGCGATGCTCGGTGGTCGTTGTTGCCGACGTTGTGGTGCGCACGCGGGTAAGTGGGGGCTACAGAGAGGTTCATCGGGTGATGGGTAGTGCGCTCGTGTGGTCGAGGGGGTGAGGAGTGACGGCGGCTGGCCAGAATTGAAGAGAACGCTCGTCGGAGCAGTGGTTGTTTCCGAGCATGATATGAGCGGCCTGGTGGCAGTTGCGTGCGGATGAATGGGGGGAAATGGAGAGGAAAGAGGGGCGACTAAGAGGCGTGGTCTCTGGGGGAATTAAACCTGTCATCAACACGAATTTAATTGGAATCAATCGCGGTAGAGCGACGTTGAGGGAGGAGGAAACGGCCGGCGCGGGGTTGAAGACGACCGCATGGCAGTGGGGTCCGTCTGTCAGCTAGAGAGTGAGAAGAGGCACGGGGTCCACCTGTCTGCGACTTAGTGGGTTCAATCGCGAGTGTGAATCGTTTTCTGCGGGAGAGGGCAGTGGGCTGGCTGGGCTTAGTGGGCTAGGATAGTTGGGCTGGGCCGGCTGGGCTTGGTCTGATCTTTTTTTTTGTTCTGAATCTTTTTTCCTTTTTCCAATTTAATTTCTGTTTTGAAAATCAAATCACAATTCAAACAACAAAACAAACACTCAATCAATTCAAAACTCCCCCAAACTTTGCATTGAGTTTTGGTTCTGTTTTAACAACACAACTAAAGTCCAAAATAAAATAATAATTTTATTCTTTTTAGGATCTATTTAATAATTAAATAAAATAGACCTTAATTATTAATTCAAATAGGTTTTGATTTATTTAATAAAATCTCCATTTGAAATCTAAATATTATCAAAACCAAATCAGTAGGTTTTATTTGAAAATATAAAATACTTGGAAAACTTATTTAAAATAATTTAATAAGTTTTAATGTTTTAATTAAAATGGTAAAACCTTTGTTTTAATAAAATTGGATATTATAGATCCTCATTATTTTATTTAAATAAACTTTTACTCTTTTAATCAAAGCAAAACATTTTATTTAAAAAGCTTGGCCAAGGTTTAATTTGGCTATATAAAATAATCCTTATTTATAAATCTAACTTTTCCTTTGAAAACCAAATCTTGTATTAAAAGATCCAAATATAGTAATTTTAAATATTTTGAAGTTTATTGTTTATTTATCCTTTTAAATCCCTTTAGGATTTTATTTGATCCAAATAGGTTTTGAGAGTTTCCAATTGGATTCAAAAAGTTTCTTCTCACCCTGAAAATCAACAAAGTTTTATTTTATTCATTTATTTTTCACATTACAAGATTTGGAAAATTTTGGGATGTGACAGGCTACCACCCTTAAAATAAATCTCGTCCCGAGATTTGGGAAGGCTAGGGTTACAAGTAGGCTCAAAACAACTAGGGTACTACCACCCTTAAAATTTTTCCATCTAAATTACATATTGGCCTTCTTGGGATCCTGGGGAAACTTCTCTGGGCAAACATCTGCATAGTGTCCTTTGTTTTCACACTTGAAACATGTGACAAGGCTGAGATCCTTCATAGGCTGGTTTATCTTGTGCTTCATCTTTTCTGGACAGAAGTTTGGATAGTGGCCTAGCTGCTTGCATTTGAAACATGTGAGAAGGTTGAGGTCTTGAGGTGGCTTCTCTGGACAATATGATGCATAATGTCCTAGCTCTTTGCAGTGGTTGCACATCACTTGGCTAATATTCTTCCTCATCTTGGGTTTCTCCAAAGCTAGGAGTGTTTCTAGTTCATGCTCTTCATATCTCACCTCAAAGGTGGGAAATCTTTCTCTCTTCTTGGGGCAGTTACTAGCGATATGACCTTCTTCTTCATAATTAGGGCATTGATCTTCATGCTCTTTGGATATATGATCCTTGTCTCCACAAATATTGCAAGCTTTGGTTCCTTCTAAAATAACATCTTTGTCATCCTTGTTGTCATTTGCTCTTTGGGAAAAGTTTTCTCCCATGTGGATCATTTGAGTAACCAGTCCTTGCAACAATTGGGATTGAAGTTTCAAAATCCTTTGTATGGCTGGGTCTAGTCCACTATTGTTAGCTAAAAGCTGAGTTGTCATTTGGCTCAACTGGTTTTGGGTTGCTATAACTTCTCTCATGTTGTCCTCTTGGTTGTTATTGGTGTCACCATCCTTGATGTTGGTGTCTCTTGGAGAAGTCATCTGTTTGGGTTGAATTGGGATTAGAATAGGAAAAATACTTCTAAGGGAATAATTCTAATCACACACATCACAATTCACACAAGCAATGTGCAAGCAATCACAAACAAACATTCCACTCAAACAACAAGTTTCAAGCACATTTTAGGCAACAAAATATTTTTGTTACACCACATAAGTTGGTGTGTTTGACTTAACTAAATATGGTGGTCCATCTATATGGTTCACTTGAGATCTTTCCATCCTTCTGGGTTGATTTCTTCTTGCATGAGTTCATGGTTTCCTTTGGAAAACTCTTGGTCACAAAACTTCAAAGGTGATGATGGCTCCTTCTAAGTTGTGTATCCTTAGTTTCCAAATCTTGAGCAAGATTCCTTATCTCACTTGTCTTTAGTGATATCCAAGGTTGAGGTCCTTGGTGAAAATGTTGAAGATGTTGAAGTCATTAGAGTTGAAGATGTTGAAGTCATTAGAGTTGAAGATGTTGAAATCATTAGAGTTGATGAAGTCCTTTTGCACATGGTGAAGTCTTTGGTCATGGGGTAGGTTTGTCCATCAAGTTGAAGTAGAAGAGATGTAGAGATGAAACCAAAATGGTTGAGGAAAGGGTTTACAAGATTGTTTCTAAATAAGTTTTGGAACAAATACAACTCCTATTTTTCTAAGGGTTTTTGTCCAATCCTAGGATTACAAATCCTACAGGCAACACAATGCTCTGATACCATCTGTAAGGTTCCCAACCTTTAATAAGGTAGAGTCCCTTGTGTTTACAATGCTAGTCCCTGGATCAATAGCTAGAATCCACAGTTAAGATGTAATATCAAGAAACAAAGGTCATAATACAACTTTATAACCATGAATAACATAATTTTATTACATCTTACATAGCTCATTTGGCTATTACATTACATTGCAGCAGAATATCTATAAGCATGGGGTCCATCTTCAAAGTGCCACAGGCAAACATGTTGGTTGTATACTTGTAATCCTAATCATTAAACTTCACTAATATAAATCAAACCTGCAACATAACAAGTTACATCCACAAGGGTCAATACATTTGCATTGTATTGGCAAGTGATACTATGGTAGTATGGTGGAGTCTAACATCTATATGCATTTGGCTAAGTGGAGCTTAGGCTTGCTTTGCTCAAAATAGATTTTCCTTATCATTTGAAAACACTAAGTTTTTGCTTGACAAAATCTTTTTCCCAAGGCATCTCCCAATCAAAGATTGAAGATCCTTTAACCCTTGTTCAACCACATGTTTTTAAGATAGAAATTTGGATGATGAGATTCTTGATAGCTTCCATGTCTTGATGCTCAAATTGTCCTTTACCAGGGACATGGCTAAGTACTTAGATTTTACACTCTGCAGAGGTGGTGCACCTTCCCCACAAGACTTGGTTTCACCAAGACAAGATCTTTCAGAAGACTTTCCTTAGACCAAATGGACGCGTTCCATCCTATCATCCCACTACCACCAACTGTCCAAATGGCTAAGTTCTAGCAACCTATGTGATCCAGGCAGAGCCCATAATGCCAAGTGGTTGCACTTGAAGCTTCTCAACATTTGACATCTCAAATCTCTTTGTTCCTGGGTGGCAATCCACAAGTGTGATACACAAGGTAAACCATAGCCATGGGCCTTGTGTAACCACTCAACCAAAAACCACCAAGCAATTACCATTCCACCCAGGTGATTCATTAACTTAGTTGTTTTATTAAACAAAAACACAAGTCCTCAGACTTAGAAATTTTTCCATAGTATGAATGTATATTCCACCCTTGTTTTCTATTAGCTAAGCTAAGCTTGATTGTATTAGGAATCTTAACTTAGGAGATTTTCTACTAAGGTTTCATCTACTAGGATTTCCCATAGCATGGTTTATACTTAGCAAAAATTCCATGCAAGTTTTACTTAGAAAAATCACTAATGCATAGTGAAAGTAATGGGACAAAAGTATGAAGCATCACTTGCCTTTTTGGTAGAGAGTATAAGTTCACTTCTTGATCTTTGCAATGTTCACACACTTCAAGTCACTACAATTCAATCAAGCAAACAATATTTCAATCTACCATTCAAGCAAAACATCACATAAAATAATAAAACAAAACAATACATGCAAACATGCAAAAGGGTTGTTTTATTTGTAAAAGTGGTTTCTAATGGGTCATAAACATTTTAAAACACCTAATGGTCATTTTATAAAGTGGCAAAGTCATTTGCAAAATATTTCACTTCATAACCCATTTTCAAAACAAGGTATCATTTTATGTGGTGTAGAAATGTTTTTACTAAGGCATTAATCTATAGGGTTCACAATATTCATTTTCAAATCATAAAACTTGGTGTTTGGGGTCAGAGATTTTAAAACAAAACATTTCCCAAAGGTTTTCCTTCAAAACCATTTTTAATAAATAAACCATATTTTTATTTGACTAGAATTGGTTTTAAATCAAAGAATCATTCTTTTTCGCACCAAATACATTTTTGAAACCAGAAAGTGTTTCCTATGGTAAGTAGGTTCAAATCACACCATTTGCCAAAGATTTTATCCCCAAAATCATTTTTGAACAATTTTTATAATCTAAACAAGCATACAAATGTTTCTGCAAAAACAAACATTTTTTTCAGACGCTTTTTACTAAACAAATGGCATGCTTGGCTAGGGCTTGTTCCACTGATTCCATTGATATAAAGTTTGCAAAATTTGGACGTGTGGAACTAAAGTTATGCAATTTACAAAATTGGAAATCTAATACATCAAATTTTGTTCAAATCAAACAGACTGGGACACGCGTCCTATTCTGATTCGTCGAAAATGTTTTGCGTGGATCAATCGACGCAGGCCGTTGGATTAAGTCATATCGCACGGCGTGCAGATGCTACTTACCCTTTCGTCTAGCTTCTATCCTAGCCGTTGGATCCTAATCGCACGGCATCTAGCACACTTGCCAGAGACGGGCGGCGCTGCGGTGGCTATTGGCGGCGGAGCGCTCAGGTGGTGGCGGTGCTGGCGAAACAGGAAGCGAGAGAGGATGGGAATATGCTCACCGCGTTCGCAGAAGCCTGGGGAATATCAAGGTGTTCTCGAGGAGTCAAGGGGCGCACGGAGGTGAGGGTAATGGCTCGCCGGAGTTGCTCCTGGCGTCGGGTTCGTCTGCTTGATGACGGAGGCGACGACTGAGGGTGCGCTAAGACAAATGGAGAGCAGCGTTAGATGCGTGTGAGAGAGGAGAGTGTGAGAGTATCCATTAGAGGGTCCGGGGTGGTCTGGGCTCACCAGGAGATGTCGCCAGAGTCGAGGCAGGAGGCGGCGATGCTCGGTGGTCGTTGTTGCCGACGTTGTGGTGCGCGCGCGGGTAAGTGGGGGCTACAGAGAGGTTCACCGGGTGATGGGGAGTGCGCTCGTGTGGTCGAGGGGGCGAGGAGTGACGGCGGCTGGCCAGAATTGAAGAGAACGCTCGTTGGAGCAGTTGTTGTTTCCGAGCATGATATGAGCGGCCTGGTGGCAGTTGCGTGCGGATGAATGGGGGGAAATGGAGAGGAAAGAGGGACGACTAAGAGAGCGTGGTCTCTGGGGGAATTAAACTTGTCATCAACACGAATTTAATTGGAATCAATTGCGGCAGAGTGACGTTGAGGGAGGAGGAAACGGCCGGCGCGGGGTTGAAGACGACCGCATGGCAGTGGGGTCCGTCTGTCAGCTAGAGAGTGAGAAGAGGCACGGGATCCACCTGTCTGCGACTTAGTGGGTTCAATCGCGAGTGTGAATCATTTTCTGCGGGATAGGGCAGTGGGCTGGCTGGGCTTAGTGGGCTAGGATAGTTGGGCTGGGCCGGCTGGGCTTGGTCTGATCTTTTTTTTTTGTTCTGAATCTTTTTTCCTTTTTCCAATTTAATTTCTGTTTTGAAAATCAAATCACAATTCAAACAACAAAACAAACACTCAATCAATTCAAAACTCCCCCAAACTTTGCATTGAGTTTTGGTTCTGTTTTAACAACACAACTAAAGTCCAAAATAAAATAATAATTTTATTCTTTTTAGGATCTATTTAATAATTAAATAAAATAGACCTTAATTATTAACTCAAATAGGTTTTGATTTATTTAATAAAATCTCCATTTGAAATCTAAATATTATCAAAACCAAATCAGTAGGTTTTATTTGAAAATATAAAATACTTGGAAAACTTATTTAAAATAATTTAATAAGTTTTAATGTTTTAATTAAAATGGTAAAACCTTTGTTTTAATAAAATTGGATATTATAGATCCTCATTATTTTATTTTAATAAACATTTTATTTCAAAAGCTTGGCCAAGGTTTAATTTGGCTATAGAAAATAATCCTTATTTATAAATCTACCTTTTCCTTTGAAAACCAAATCTTGTATTAAAAGATCCAAAAATAGTAATTTTAAATATTTTGAAGTTTATTGTTTATTTATCCTTTTAAATCCCTTTAGGATTTTATTTGATCCAAATAGGTTTTGAGAGTTTCCAATTGGATTCAAAAAGTTTCTTCTCACCCTGAAAATCAACAAATTTTTATTTTATTCATTTATTTTTCACATTACAAGATTTGGAAAATTTTGGGATGTGACACTGACAGAGGCGCCACCACCTGTCGCCGCCGCTAGCGCCGCCACTAGATGGTCAGGCTGCTCAGGAATGTTGGATCCAGATCGTGCAAATAGGATAGAACGCGCGATTAAGTTAGATCTAGCGGCTCAGAAGCGTGATCCGACGTGAAACGGTACGCGCCAATCAGAGCGTGACGCGTGGCTAGGGTTTAGATTTAAAACAGAATTTGAATTAGATTATTGTTTGAATTTGATTTAGCTATAACTTTTGATCCCCATGTTAGAATTTGACAAATTTTATACCGTTGGAATCAGGAGAGAAAGATCTTTCTGATTATGCAATGTGTTTAATGTTTAGTTTCTGTTAAAAAGGTTTTATTTGCAGAAACATGTGTAGGGCTTATTTGAGTATATGAAATGATTAGGAATTGTTTTAAGGATTAAATAATTATTGTTTGGCAAGTTTATGACTTGTTTAGGACTCAGTACTATGCACTTGCTTGGTTGAGTTTGGAAAATCATCACTTAGCATTTTGCATGCATGCATATATTTTTGATTGTATATGTTTTGTGTGTAATTTGTGGCTACCATTTCTTGTGTAGATTTTGGTGCTAGTGATTGTGATTGTGAGGAGTGATACTCTCCCAACTACCAAGGCAAGTGGTACTTCATGAATATTATCATTCCTATGTTTTCTACTAAGCATTAGAAATATTTTGATAGACTTGCATGTTATATTTTTCTTATGCCATGTTGGGAAATCCTAAGTAGTTGTAGAATTGCTAGGGAATTTCTAAGTTAAGTTACTATATATGCCATGCTTAGCCTAGCTAGTAGTAACCAAGGGTTGGTGAAATATATACATGCTATGATGAAAATATTTCTAAGTCCTTTGGACTTGTGTTTTGCCTAATAAAACAACTAAATTAATGAAACATCTAGGTGGAATGGAAGGAAAGGTTTATGTTGAGTGGTGACACAAGGCCCATTTCTATGGTTTACCTTGTGTATCTCACTTGTGGTAAGCCACCCAGGAACAAAGAGATTTTAGAGGCCAAGTGTTAAGAAGCTTCTAGTGCAGCCACTTGGCAATATGGGCTCTGCCTGGACCATATAGGTTGCTAGAACTTAGCCATTTGGACAGTTGGTGGTAGTGGGAATGATAGGTTGGAGCGCGTCCATTTGGTCTAAGGGAAGGCTTCTGAAAGGTCTTGTCTTGGTGAAACCAAGTCTGGTGGGGAAAGTGCACAACCTCTGCAGATGGGAAAATCTAAGTACTTAGCCAAGTCCATGGCAATGGACAACTTGAGCATCAAGGCATGGAAGCTATCAAGAATCTCCTCATCCCAATTTCTAAGTAAAAATTTGTGGGTGAACAAGGGTGAAGGACCTCAATGTCTATTGGTGGTTCCTGGGGAAAAGTTTTTGACAAAGAAAAACTTAGTGATTTCAACTAATAGGAAAAATCTATTTTGAGCAAAGCAAGCCAAGCTACACTTAGCCAAATTGCATATAGTATCTAGTCCACTTAAAATTTACTAAGGTATCACTTGCCAATACTATTCCAATGTATTGACCCACTGTGGTTGTAACTTGTGATGCTGCAGGTTACTCTGATGAGTATTAGGTGTCATGAGTCTACACTCAACATGTTTGCCTGTGGCACATGAAGATGAAGACTTTTGTTTATTTACTTATTCAAACTCTTGTATTAGTCCTGTGGCCTTGGAGTTGTAAAAACTATGTTTATCTCTGGAATGGATGTAATAAATGACCTTTGTATTTGTGTACTTCATCTTAAACTGTGGATGCTAGCAATGATCCAGGGACTAGCATTGCAATCACAGGGATCCTTTTTACTTTATAAAGGAGGGATCTTACAGATGGTATCAGAGCACTGTGTTTCCTATAGGATTATGACCCTAGGATTGGAAACCACTAAGGAAAAAATTTCAACTTCTACACTTGTCCATTCTTCTCGTATAACTTTTCTAATCTTCTCTCTCATCTCTATTTGTAGATGAAATCCATCAACGAAGCTGTGAGGAAAGGACCACTCATGACAATGACTTTGGAGTGTGAGACTGAATTCCCCAAGGCTCTCAAGGACCTCATGGTTGCATTAGAGATACAAGGTGCAGCTGTGTACAAAGGTTTTCCTATGATGGATGAAGGAGTGGAATACTGGTGGGTGCAACTTCAGTTGTATAAAAACAAGGAAGACAACCATCAGGAAAAAGGATTCTGCATGTTCACCAATTTAGTGGTGCACACTACATTCTTTGAATCAGCAAAGGATGCAGCTTGGAAGACCATTAAAGAACTTGGTGATAGAGTCAAGTGCAGAATGCTCAACCTCCAAAATGATCAAAGGAAAGAAAAGGAACATACCCAAGAGTTGGAAGCTACCAACCAAACCTTAAGAGGAGACATTATAGACTTAGTGATGGAGTCATGTGAGCAAGATAGGCCGATTGCTTCTAGAAACATTGTGTTAGCCAACAGATCCGGTGAGATAGGATTATAAACGTACTTCGTTAGTTGGACCACCAGTTATCACCTTATTTTCCAAATGTTTCTTTAAAATAAGATTGAACCTTGGTTGTTGTAATGGATCCATGTATGCCATGACTTGTGTGTTTTGATTTCCAAGGATATGTATGTGATGTTTTGTCTTTTGTTTTATCTTGAATTGTGTTGTTCTAACTTTTCTCTCTTATAAATAGATGCCTATTGTTACCATCAGCACTGTTGAGGAGTTTCGGGTTACTCGCTTTGGTCCTCGTATTGTTGAGCTTACTACTTTGCTCAATCTCCCTCTTCCCACCATCATGGTGCTTCCCCTCACCAAATTTGAGAGGAAGGACCTCTGGGGCTTCAAGGTCAACCAGCCCGGACGCCAGACAGAGCCTACCACTGAGGCCATCGTCTTCAAGCTCATGCATGATGACAGGGAGAGAGGTCTTGAGGTAGTCATGCAGGATCTGATAGGACGTCTGCTAGGGAGACACTCCCGATAGGTTAGAGGTACCCACTTCCACGTCTCCGGAAGACGTGATGAGGATGGAGAGTCCATCGACTTCGAGGACGATTCGAGGGACGCAGCAGAGCCGATTCTCCTGTACCTCCAGGACGTAGAGTCTCTCATTAGGCACGTGGACACTGACAGGACCAACGTCATGCTCAGTAATGACGAGCTCTAGGTGCAGCTTTGCGAGAAGGACAAGCTCTTCGCGGAGCAAGACGAGATAGCCAAGGAAATGGAGGCGAAGTTCGAGAGCCAGGACAGGAAGTTCAAGAGTCAGGAGAAGCGTGTCCAGGATAGGAACAAGAAGATCTGCGACATGACTGAAGAACTGCAGGCCAAGGACTTCGAGCTCGAGCATCAGCAGACAGTGATAGAGAGGCTTCGTTCCCAGAAGAGGGCTCTCAAGGCCAAGATAGAGACCTTGACCACTAGTGTCGAGGAATACAAGACCGCGATGGAGAACGCAGGTCTTACCTTTGTCGAGGAGGAGATTGATGCCGAGGAGTAGATTTGGCTACTCATTTATCATTTATTATCGTACTTGTTGTTTGAGAACTTGTTATTAGACCATCCTACATGTGGATGGCTTGCTACTTGTGTTTTTTACTTTGCGAACTTGTTATCTTGTTGTTGAACCTTTATCATTGTGTTGCATGCTTCGTGTTTGTTTATGTGATGTAATGTGCATGAAAGCATCTATGGGTATCTCATTCTTATCTCTATTGATCAAACCACAGATGCCTCCCCGTCGTGCAAACCCCAACCCCAACAACAACAACAACAACGACAAAAACATCACTCCGGAAATGCAGCAAATGATGACTGCTCAAACTCAGCTGATGCAGATGATGACGACGTTCATCCAGAACCAAAACAACAACAATAACAACAATAACAACAACAACAATAACAACAACAACCCACCGGGTTTTGATATGCTTACCAGGTTCTTGAGATTGAGGCCAGCAAAGTTCTCAGGGACGACTGACCCCATGGTGGCCAATGATTGGCTACGTTCTGTGAACAAGGACTTAGTAACCGTGGGCTGTACTGATGCTGAAAAAGTCAGATTTGCAGCACATTTGCTAGAGGGACCAGCCTCCACATGGTGGGACAACTTCCAGATCACCACTCCCATAGAAGATGTGACATGGGCTATCTTTAAGGATGGCTTTCGCACTGCTCATATCTCATCTGGAGTGATGAGTCTCAAAAAGAAGGAGTTCCATAACCTGAAGCAGCGCCACCGCAGCGTGGCTGAATATATTGAGGAGTTCAACAATCTGGCGCGTTATGCACCGGATGAAGTTGACAACGATGCTAAGAGAAAGGAAAAATTTCTTGAGGGCTTGAATGATGAGATGAACCTGCAGCTGGCTATAGCATATGTTCCCACTTATCAGTCCCTCTGTGACAAGGCTGCTATTTTGGAGAACAAAATAAAACAAGTTGAAATCAGAAAGAGAAAGCACTCGGACAAGCACAGCTCGGGATCGTCTCACAAACGTTCCCATTATGATGACAGTGGAAGCTCAGGATCCCACAAGCATGGGAAATTAAACAAGCACCACAACCACAACCGTCATGACAACAAGCATCACCGTAGTCATGACAATGACAAGTACAAGAACCACAAGGGTGGATACAAGATCCACCACAGTGGTAATGGAAGTGGGTGTGGAAGCCAGCCTGTCAAGAAAGAATAAGTCAGGTTGAATGCTTCAAGTGCAAGAAGATGGGGAATTATGCAAATGAATGCCCAGAAAAGAAAGTTGAAGGACCCAACAAGCCCAACCCTTTTCAGAAGGGACAGGTGAACCACATCAGTGTGGAGGAGGTCTATGAGGAGCCTAATGTTGTTGTTGGTAAGTTCAGACTCAATTCTATTCCAGCATTTGTTCTTTTTGATACTGGAGCATCGCATTCATTCATATCAAAAGCATTTGTTGATAGAAATGGGTTTCCAACTGAAAACATTGGGTGTCCAATAAAAGTTAGTTCTCCGGGTGGAGATATGATAGTAAGTCTTGGATGCCGGGATCTAGTAATAGAGTTTGGAAAGCATAAATTTCCAGTGAGTCTGATAATCCTAGATTCCCAAGGACTGGACGTAATATTGGCAATGGATTGGATGGCTAAGTATGAAGGAGTACTAGATTGTGCTAATCGTACTGTTGCACTCACAACCCCGGAAAGAAAACGGATTAAATTCAAGTCCAACTTTGAATCAAAAGGAAGTAAGCTAAATTATCTTAAAGGGGTTAGCATGGACAGTGTGCCAATTGTTAGTGAGTATCCAGATGTGTTTCCGGAAGAATTGCCGGGAATGCCACCAGATAGAGATGTGGAGTTTCTTATAGATTTGGTCCCAGGATCTGGACCAATAGCAAAGAGACCATATAAAATGTCAGTTGATGAACTGAAAGAACTCAAGAAACAACTTGGAGAACAGTTGCAGAAAGGATTTATTCAACCAAGTTCTTCATCTTGGGGAGCCCCAACTTTGTTCGTGGAGAAGAAAGATAGAAGTCAAAGGTTATGCATAGATTACCATTCACTCAACGAGGTAACTATCAAGAACAAATACCCCTTGCCTAGAATCAATGACTTGTTTGATCAGCTAGAAGGAGCCTGTGTGTTCTCAAAGATTGATCTCCGGTCGGGTTATTTTCAACTCAAGATAAGGGAACAAGACATACCTAAAACAGCTTTCACTACAAGGTATGGATTGTATGAGTATACCGTAATGCCTTTTGGTTTGACCAATGCTCCAGCATACTACATGAATATGATGAACAAGGTGTTCATGGAATTCCTTGACAAGTTTGTTGTCGTGTTCATCGATGACATCTTAGTCTACTCCAAGAGCAAAGAAGAGCATGAAGGACATTTGCGTTTGATACTTGAGAAGTTAAGAGAGCATAAACTTTATGCCAAATTCAGCAAGTGTGAGTTCTGGTTGGATGAAGTTGGTTTTCTAGGACATGTTATGACAAAGGATGGTGTAGCAGTTGATCCTGCTAAAGTTTCAGCTGTGACTGAATGGGAATCTCCCAAGTCCGTGAAAGAAGTTCGTAGTTTCCTTGGCTTAGCAGGTTACTATAGAAGGTTCATTGAGAATTTCGCTAAGGTTGCTAAGCCTATGACTGAATTACTAAAGAAAGACAAGAAGTTTGCTTGGTCTGAAGGTTGTGAACTCAGCTTTCAGGAATTGAAGAAGAGACTTGTGACAGCACCCGTCTTGTGTCTGCCAGATTTGGAAAAAGATTTCCAAGTATATTGTGATGCATCTCATCAGGGTTTGCAGTACTTATGCAAGACGGTAAAGTTGTGGCTTATGCCTCGAGACAACTCAAAACTCATGAAGTGAACTATCCTACTCATGATTTAGAGTTAGCCTCTGTTGTCCATGCACTCAAAACATGGAGGCACTATCTTTTGGGAAAACGTTGTGAAGTGTTCACAGATCACAAAAGTTTGAAGTATATCTTCACCCAGAAGGAAATTAATATGAGACAAAGAAGATGGCTAGAACTTATCAAGGACTATGACTTAAGTTTGAAATACCACCCCGGTAAAGCAAATGTTGTAGCAGAAGCTCTAAGTCGTAAGGTTTTTGTGAATGGCCTTATCAAAGGAGAATTGCCAGATGATCTGTGTACCCAATTTAGAAAACTCAGATTGGAGATTGTGCCTGAAGGACATCTCATGACTTTGGATGTTCAACCCACTTTGTTGGACAAGATCAAAGAAGCCCAGAAGAATGATAAAGAAATCGAAGAGATTAAAGAAAAGATTGGCAAAGGAAAAGCCAAAGGGTTCCATGAAGACGAACATGGTACTTTATGGCATGGGAAACGTATCTGTGTTCCACAAGATCCGGAGCCGCGGAAACTGATTTTGCAGGAAGCACACAACTCATTGTATTCCATTCATCCGGGTAACACCAAAATGTACATGGACATGAAGGAAAGATTTTGGTGGAATAATCTCAAGAAGGACATCGCCGAACATATTGCTTTGTGCGATGTGTGTAGTAGAGTGAAGGCAGAACATCAGAAACCAGCAGGTTTACTTCAACCACTACCCATTCCTGATTGGAAGTGGGACAAGATTGGTATGGATTTCATTACCAGATTACCAAGGACCCGGTCGGGATACGATTCTATTTGGGTAATAGTGGATAGCCTAACTAAATTGGCTCATTTCATACCCGTGAAGATAACCTATACAAGTGCTAAGTTAGCCAGAATCTACATGAGTAGAATTGTATGTCTGCATGGAGTGCCCGAGAGTATTGTGTCAGATAGGGGAACTCAATTCACTTCCCATTTTTGGAGACAGTTACATGAGTCATTGGGAACGAGGTTGGAATTCAGTACTGCTTTTCATCCTCAAACCGATGGACAAACGGAAAGGACTAATCAGATTCTCGAAGACATGTTGAGGGCATGTGCCCTAGACTATGGATCCAGTTGGGATGAAAGTCTGCCTTACGCAGAATTTTCTTATAACAACAGCTATCAAGCCAGTATTGAGATGGCACCATTTGAGTTTCTCTACGGAAGAAAGTGTACCACCCCATTGTTATGGAATGGTGTGGGAGAAAGGAGTTTATTCAGACCAGATCTTATCAAGGAAGCCGAAGAGAAGGTCAAGTTGGTTAAGGACAGGTTGAAGATAGCACAGTCCCGACAGAAAAGCTACGCAGATCCTAAGCGTAGAGAAGTCACCTACGAAGTTGGTGATAGAGCCTATCTTAGGGTGTCACCGCTTCGTGGAGTGAAGAGATTCGGAGTCAAAGGAAAATTGGCACCAAGATATGTTAGACCATTCAAGATCCTGAGTCGTAAAGGAGAAGTTGCCTATGAAATTGAACTGCCGGAATCTCTGTCAGCTGTCCATAATGTGTTTCATGTGAGTCAACTTAAGAAATGTCATCCATAAATGGAAGAAAATTCTTTGAAGGATACCATACCATTGGAGGAAGTTCAACTGGAAAGTGATCTCACTTATGAAGATAAACCTATCAAGATTCTTGAGACTGCAGAAAGAGTCACACGGACTAAGACTATCAAGTTCTGCAAAGTGCAGTGGAATCATCATTCCGAAGAGGAAGCAACATGGGAAAGAAAAGATGATCTTCGGAAAGACCACCCTCACCTATTTGCTAGCCAATACGAATCTCGAGGGCGAGATTCACCTTAAGGGGGTTAGATTTGTAACATCCCAAAAATCATGTTTCAAACTTATGCATATCATCCATGCATCCATGATCATATGTTTTTCATTTCAAACAAAACATTTCAAAACAGGAGCATATGAGCTCATTATTTTATGTGATCAGCATTTGAAACAAATGCTACTCTCTAATGAGAGATTGTTGTTCATGAAACCAAACTTTGTTGTCTATTGCTCTCAGGTTGTTTTGCTAAGATTGCTAAGGTTCAAACCAAAATTTCCAAGCAAATACAATTTGAAAACCAATTTCAAAACCAATATCAAACAAGTGCTATGTCACTGTTTATTCTATTTTATTTCAAATGACCAAGCCAATTCAAAGTGACCACCTGGTTTTATGCCCAGATTTGTGACTATTGCACTCTGCAAAAATCCTGAAAAGATTTGAATTCAAATAGAGTTTGAAATCATTGGAAATTCATTCCAGAAAATCAAAACAGAAAAAGAAAAAGAGAAAGGAAATAGAAAAAGGCCGGCGCCAGGGTTTGAGCCCATCAACAGATCCAGCCCATTTAGCCCACCCGGGTCCCCTCTCTCTCTCTGTCACTCGTAGACGCACACACGGAGTCGCTGACACTAGGACCCCACCTCCCCTCTGTTTATTTCACTGATAAGTGGACCCGTGACCCCGTCGTCGTCTTCGTCAATCACGCGCGCCTGCGACGCTCACGCCGCCGTTACTCGCCGCAGTCACTGTCGCGTTGATTCCCATTGATTCCGCGAGTAACTCCACGCCCAACTCCGGCTATTTAAACCTCTCCCCCTCGTGACCATTTCCCCTCGCTCAATTTTCTCTCCACGCCACCAGGCTGCTCGCAACTCGCCAAACACCGCCGCAGCTCCGACGACCTCCGGCGTGCGATTCCGGTAAGACCCTGTCGCCCCTTGCTGTCTAAGTTGGCCAGAATGATCACAACATCCATGCGCATCTTCTCAACCTATTGGTGCATGCTAGGACCATCTGGAGACTCGCCAACGACGACGACTGCAAGCTCCCGACGCCTTCTTCTTCTCCGGCGATCGATTGCGGTAAGCACTGAGCGCCCCTTGACCTCTCTCGCATACGACTAGGTTCGCCTCGTCCTTGCGCAGCTACTGATGCCTCTGGTTGGTTCTAGGAAGGCCCAGAGCGTCGGCAACAACTTCGTCTGCAACCACCCGACGCCGTGCACAACTCCGACGAGCCCCCTCAGCCACTACAGCGCGCCCCTTGACTAGCCATCACCACCTTGAGCATCAGCATCGCACGGCGAGCTCGGTAAGCCCCTTCCCCCTCTCCCGCGCGACCTAGAACGCCAGCTCCGCCACTGACAGAGGCGCCTCCGCCTGTCGCCGCCGCTAGCGCCGCCACTAGATGGTCAGGCTGCTCAGGAACGTTGGATACAGATTGTGCGGATAGGATAGAAAGCGAGCGAAGCGGTAAGATTAGATCTGAGCCACGCGATTAAGTTAGATCTAGCGGCTCAGAAGCGTGATCCGACGCGAAACGGTACGCACCAATCAGAGCGTGACGTGTGGCTAGGGTTTAGATTTAAAACAGAATTTGAATCAGATTATTGTTTGAACTTGATTTAGCTATAACTTTTGATCCCCACGTTAGAATTTGACAAATTTTATACCGTTGGAATCAGGAGAGCAAGATCTTTCTGATTATGCAATGTGTTTAATGTTTAGTTTCTGTTAAAAAGGTTTTATTTGAAGAAACATGTGTAGGGCTTATTTGAGTATATGAAATGATTAGGAATTGTTTTAAGGGTTAAATAATTATTGTTTGGCAAGTTTATGACTTGTTTAGGACTCAGTACTATGCACTTGCTTGGTTGAGTTTGGAAAATCATCACTTAGCATTTTGCATGCATGCATGCATATATTTTTGATTGTATATGTTTTGTGTGTAATTTGTGTCTACCATTTCTTGTGTAGATTTTGGTGCTAGTGATTGTGATTGTGAGGAGTGCTACTCTCCCAACTACCAAGGCAAGTGGTACTTCATGAATATTATCATTCCTATGTTTTCTACTAAGCATTAGAAATATTTTGATAGACTTGCATGCTATATTTTGCTTATGCCATGTTGGGAAATCCTAAGTAGTTGTAGAATTGCTAGGGAATTTCTAAAGTCTATCTATGCCATGCTTAGCCTAGCTAATAGTAACCAAGGGTTGGTGAAATATATACATGTTATGATGAAAATATTTCTAAGTCCTTTGGACTTGTGTTTTGCCTAATAAAACAACTAAATTAATGAAACACCTGGGTGGAATGGAAGGAAAGGTTTATGTTGAGTGGTTACACAAGGCCCATTTCTATGGTTTACCTTGTGTATCTCACTTGTGGTAAGCCACCCAGGAACAAAGAGATTTTAGAGGCCAAGTGTTAAGAAGCTTCTAGTGCAGCCACTTGGCAATATGGGCTCTGCCTGGACCATATAGGTTGCTAGAACTTAGCCATTTGGACAGTTGGTGGTAGTGGGAATGATAGGTTGGAGCGCGTCCATTTGGTCTAAGGGAAGGCTTCTGAAAGGTCCTGTCTTGGTGAAACCAAGTCTGGTGGGGAAAGTGCACAACCTCTGCAGATGGAAAAATCTAAGTACTTAGCCAAGTACATGGCAATGGACAACTTGAGCATCAAGGCATGGAAGCTATCAAGAATCTCCTCATCCCAATTTCTAAGTAAAAATTTGTGGGTGAACAAGGGTGAAGGACCTCGATATCTATTGGTGGTTCCTTGGGAAAAGTTTTTGACAAAGAAAACTTAGTGATTTCAACTAATAGGCAAAATCTATTTTGAGCAAAGCAAGCCAAGCTACACTTAGCCAAATTGCATAGAGTATCTAGTCCACTTAAAATTTACTAAGGTATCACTTGCCAATACTATTCCAAAGTATTGACCCACTGTGGCTGTAACTTGTGATGTTGCAGGTTACTCTGATGAGGATTAGGTGTCATGAGTCTACATTCAACATGTTTGCCTGTGGCACATGAAGATGAAAACTTTTGTTTATTTACTTATTCAAACTCTTGTATTAGGCCTGTGGCCTTGGAGTTGTAAAAACTATGTTTATCTCTGGAATGGATGTAATAAATGACCTTTGTATCTGTGTACTTCATCTTAAACTGTGGATGCTAGCAATGATCCAGGGACTAGCATTGCAATCATAGGGATCCTTTTTCCTTTATAAAGGAGGGATCTTACAGCCTAAGTAACTAGCAAGAGAATATGTGATGATGTTCATAGAAAACAAACAAACCATTGTTTGTATTTCTCGTTGACATCAAAGCTTCTCTTCAAGATTTGTTTTAATAATTGTTATTTAAATCAGGTATTATGAGAACAAAGGTTGTTCAAATAATTACCGTATTCCATATAAGATGGATGATTTACAAATCTAGTTGGAGAAATCACATCCATAAAACCTAATGCTAAAATGTCACAAGACAAATGATTGAAAGATCACTTATGAAGTGACATCGCTGTTTAAATTATATTGGAAAGAAAACATGAAGAATCTCCATATTCATGGATTTTTGGAGTCTTTGATTTGATCAAGTGACGCTTGTGAGACTTTCCACGTGATAATTAAAACTTCGTTCAAAGGCCAAAGAAGAACAAACGACTAAATTATTGGAATTTATACATATTGATGTATGTAGTCCATTATGTATAGTCGTAAGCGATGGATTTCAACTTCATATGCTTTCTCCAGAAATTTGAGTGAAATGTTCACTTAATGAGAAAGAAGTATGAAATATTTTGAAAACTTTTCAAAGACTTTCAAGATGAAGTGCAAAATCATTGTAACAAGAAAATAAATGATTTATGATTTGATCATAAAGGGATTTATTTTAGTTACAAGTGTAACAAGAAAATAAATGAATTATGATTTTATAATAAAGGGATTTATTTGAGTTGCAAGTTTAGCAAAACACCTAGATTTACATATCCCGAAACACCATAGGAATATGGAATGTTTGAGATTTGTAATGAAACCTTGTTTGACATGGTTGGATCAAAGGTGTTATTTATAAAACTGCCATTATGTTTTAAAAGATTAAAGCTTTAGAGACTTCCGCTTTTACACTGAAAAGAGCTCCATCTTGATCCGTTGAAATGACACCATGGAAGTTATGGTTTGGGGTAAAACCCAAGTTGTCATTTCTTAAATTTTGGTATGCTAAACATAGGTAAGATGTTTACAACCGAAGTCGGATGATCATGTCTTTGTAGGTTATATCGAATAACAATTGGTTATTCCTTCATAACACCAAGGACAAAAGGGTTTGTCACTTGAAACGTGAAGTTTCTTGGAGAAGGAATTTTTCGTAAAAGTTAAGTGGGAGGACAATAGAACTTTGATAAGGTTAACGAACCTTAGCTATATGTGCTGAGTTGCGCAGCGCCAGAAATTGTTCCGAAGGCTGCCATAATGCTCATAGCTTATGTGCCTCAAAGGTTGTGGTCACGGAGATCTAAGTTCCTATTGAACCAAGTAGGTCGGTTAAACAATCAAATGCTAAGATTTGAGAGTAAATCATTATTGTTTGACAATGATGAACTGAATATATACAAAGAAGCGATGATGGGCCCTGACTCTATCAAATGTCTTGAAGCCATAAAATCCGTGATAAGTCCATACACGATAAATCAAGTTTTGAACTTGGAAGACTCTCCGGAAAGGTGTAAAAACCTATCGGTCGTATTTGGATCTATAAAGAAACAGACATGGATGTTTCACATCTATGAAATAGTTGACATGTCGTAAAGTATTTTATGACAATTTTCAAGGAGTTGACTATGACAAGATTTGATCTTTCATAGCGATATTTAGTCTGGACAGATTAAAGTAGCAACCACTACATATTATTTGGTATATGGTAGATGAATAAACAAAACAAAGTTCTTTTAATAGAATGGTTACCTAGGACGTGTACATGACACGATCCAAAGGGTTTTGTTAATTCAAAGGATGCTAAAAAGGGGCATGCAAACTTCAATTGTTGAAGTAAGCATCGCGGAGTTGGAATCTTCACCGTGATGAAAAAGAGTTTTCATTAGGAGACGATGAAGATGCTTGCATTTGCAAGAAATTAAGTGGGAGCGCTGAGACATATTTCTAATACATTATGTGGAAGACATCTTGTTGATTAGAAATAATGTATTATTTATTGACAAAGGTTAAGAATTTCATTTCGATGAAATACTTAGGCAAAACCCGAATATTTAGCGTGAATGTCTATAGTGGATAGACTGTGACGCCAATATGGTTGTGCCAAACGTACATATATGAGATATTGAAGGAGTTCAATATAGAAACGACTAGAAACAGTTCTTGTCGCATGGAAAAGAATTAAATCAAGATTCAAGTGTATCGACACTTGATAAGTGAAACAAGATTCAAGTGCTTTGACACTTGATGAGTAAAATCACAAGAATGATTTGATCAATCATACCATGATATGTACACATCCATATATGTCCTATGCTCTAAGTGTTATGAGCATATACCAGAATAAATCATAAAATGATCATTGTACAATAGTAAGGAAATTCTTATGATCTTTTGGAAGAACTAAGAATATATTTGTGTAGAGGTGACAAACAATTACAAATAGTTCATTGTAAAGCGTTACATTGATACTAGTTTTTTCACAAGATACAAATTAAGTTTATCTCAATTTAAACTATGAGTGGCACTGTAAGGGTCCCAACCTTTAAATAAGGTAGAGTCCCATGTGTCTACAATGCTAGTCCCTGGATCATTAGCTAGCATCCACAGTTAAGATGTAATATCAAGAAACAAAGGTCATAATATAACTTTATAACCAGGAATAACATAATTTTATTACATCACACATAGCTCATTGGGCTATTACATTACATTGCAGCGGAATAACTATAAGTATGGGGTCCTTCATCTTCAAAGTGCCACAGGCAGACATGTTGGTTGTAGACTTTGTAATCCTAATCAATCAACTTCACTAATATCAATCAAACATGCAACATTACAAGTTATAGCCACAAGGGTCAATACATTTGAATTGTATTGGCAAGTTTCACTACTATGCAGAATATAAGTGGATCCTATCATTACATGCATATTTGGCTAAGTAGAGTTTTAGGCTTATTTGCAGAAAGCAATAATGTATCCTATCTTTTAAAATGGTTTTGTTTCCTTTGTCAAATCTTTATGAACTCCTTGGTAAATCCCCAAGTGTCTTTGTCAAAATCTCTTGAGATCCTTGGTACCCCCAAGTACTTCAAGTATTTTGTTATCATTTAAAAGTGTTTCTTTTAGAAATTGGAATGTCGAGATTTCCCATAGCTTCAAACTTTAGTTGCTCGGTATTGTCCATAACCGGGGACACGGCTAAGTACTTAGATTATATTATCTTCTGCAGAAGTTGTACACTTTACCCACATGTCACAATCTCATCTTGTTGCCACCAGTGGCCGCTGTATTGGTACTCACCAAGATGGAGTACTGGCAGATTGAGAATGTGACGAAGTCTTTCCAGAGGGTCCTCCCATACACCATTGCTAGCTTGTCTTCAGTACCCATGTAGGATTCCAGGTCCCTCATTTTCAGTAACCTGAAGACAATGCATGGGTCTTCGCAATGTAGTTGACTAAGCCAGAGCCATAAGTAGCATGTGGTTGTACACGAAAGCCACAATTGGAGAAACATGTTCAATCTCTAAGTTTCCTGGGTGGTTTTATTTTGGAGTACAACACAAAGAGATTGCCATAGACATGGTTCCTTTTGTTGCCACCTTATCCAAAACTCAAAGTATCCTTGTCCACCCAGGTGGTTCATTGAGTCCTTGTTTTATTATATAAAAACACAAGTCCTTTTCTCAACTTCATAAAATCTCAACATGTATCTCTTTTCAAAATATAGCATGGCTAAGCATGTAACAACTACATTGTTTCCACTAAGGAATGTATAGGGTATCCTATTAGGGTTTAGCATAGCATAAGTATAGAAATTCTTTTTCATGCATGTTTCAAAATACACTAAGTATAATGAAAATAGTAGGACTTTGGATGATAGTGTAACTTCCCTTTTTGGTAGGGAATGATGGTTCACTTCTTGGTCTTGCTAGTTTCACACTTTTCTAACTTCACTACAAATCAATCAAGCAAACACAATATCAACAAGCATTCCAACCAATATTCAAACAATCAAACACACACACATAAAATAAGAGAAACTAGGTCATGCATGCAAGCATGCAAAAGATAGTTCTATTTGCAAAGGTGGTTTCTACTAGACTACACAATGTAAGGCTCAAAGTGGACATTTTTCTAAAGTATCAAAACCATTTGCAAAAGGGTTTTATCCATAAACCATTTTTAAATCCAATCATTATTTTATGTGGTGGAAAATATTTTTATCAAAGCAACAACTTTATGTTTTTCCCCAAATAATTTGTTGTTTCTCAAAACTTGGTGTTTAGGGTCAGTAGGTTTGATCCAAATCATTTTCCCAAAGTTTTTACTCCAAAGTCATTTCCATAGCAAAATCAATATTTTTATTTGACCATAAACAGTAGGAGAGGCTCCTACTGTGGTACTATATTAATATAAAATAGAGTTACATAGTGATGCAGAGAGCAAGTTACAAGAGAACATAACACCACACTAGATTCTATCTATATACAAGTTTATGGTATTTTCTAGGTTTTGGTTAACCCTGAACCTGAGCAAATCTAAATCAGCCTTAATTCTAGATCTCCAAGAATTTACAGAATGTTCTGTTCCTTGAAAGATTAGATTATTCCTTTCCTTCCAGATCCCCCAAGCAGCAATGATAAAAATTTCAAAGAAAAGTGGGTGTTGGAATTCCTCCTTTGCCTGTCTTAGTAAAGTAAATCTGCATGTTGAATTATCCCATGATATGTTAAGTCTATGCCAACATACTTGACTGAAAGGGCAGAAGAAAAATAAATGCTCAAGAGTTTCCTCCACGCCCAAAGTACAGAGAGAACAATCATAGTGCTGCCCATGTCCCACATTAAAGTGCCTACGCTTTAACATATTCATAGTATTCAATCTATCTGACAATAAAAACCAGGAGAAAACCTTTAATTTTGGCCAGAGCTTAGATGCCCATATCCACTTAAACTGCTCTGGAGGGTCAATCAGTTGGAAACAGAGCTTGTAATAATTTCTGGAAGTAAATTTATCTCCCCATTGATAAATCCATCTGTCATTTCCTTCTTCCTGAAGTAGCAATGGAGGTTAAAATAGCATTAAGATAAGCTAGCTTTCCAGCATGGGATAGAAGCAGAGTAGCACTAGTCACCTTTCTTTCAATTCTGTCTACTAAGGGCATAAGTTCAGTTATTGAAGGTTTGGTTGTGCCCATAGGCAATCCCAGATAAGTAAATGGCATTTTTGCAACTGAACATCCAAAAATATTTGCCAGCTCTTGAGCCCTATCATTTGATATGTTTATGGGAATAAGACTAGATTTCTGAAAATTTATTTTTAGCCCTGTTGAAACAGCATAATCAAACAAGATACTTTTGAGATGGGCTACTTCCTCATTTTTTGCTTGAAGCACCATGATTGTATCATCCGCATATTGAATAATTGGGAATTTGCCCCCACAAGGAATGGGTAAATGTAGTCTATCCTCATTTAGTTCCTTGTTCACAACTACCTGTAGAAGTTCAGATGCCAACACAAATAATAAAGGGGATAAAGGGTCACCCTGTCTGACCCCCCTTCTACAAAGGAAAGATTTCCCTGGAATTCCATTTAGGAGGATAGAAGAATGTCCAGAAGATAGAAGACACTTAATCCACTTTAGCCACAACTCAGTAAAACCCATATGCCTAAGAATTTCAATAATTGTATCATGTTCAATCATGTCAAATGCCTTCTCAAAGTCCAACTTCAAAACAATAATTTCCTTTTTTGACTGTTGACATTGGAATAAAAATTCAAAAGCCCAAGCTAAACAATCCTGGATAGATCTTCCTTTAATAAATCCATATTGATTTTCACTGACCAAGTGCAGCATCCATAGTTGCAATCTGTCTGCCAGTAATTTGGTGAGGAGCTTAAGATTATTATTCAGCAAAGAAATTGGACGAAAATCATGGACATAAGAAGGTGCAGTCTTTTTGGGGATTGGTGTAATAAGAGAGTTGTTTACACTGTCTAGGATGGCATTTCCTTCCATAAAGTAAGAACATAACTTATAAAAATCAGGTGCAATGATATCCCAACAAGTTTTCAGAAAACAGCCATTAAAACCATCTGGACCAGGACTTTTATCTATTGGAATTTTCTGCACTGCCTTGTCAATTTCCTCTTTAGTAAAAGGAGCTGAGATGATTTCCAAACCTGCAGTTTGAGAGAATAAATTCTGCATATTATATCTCATGCAATGTCCCTCTGAAACCCCAAGTCTTTGTCTGAAACTGCCAAAAAGAAGCTGGGCCTTTCCATCATGATCCTGAACAACATTTCCTTGTTGGTTGGTCAAGGAAGCAATTGCATTTTTCCTATGCCTCTCTGTAGCCACACGATGGAAAAAATTTGTATTCTCATCTCCATATTTAATCCATCTCTCAGTAAATATCTTCTTCCAATATTTTTGTTTGTAGGATAGTAATCTGGAAATATGATTTTTTAAAATTTTCCAAAAATTCCATTCAGGCACAGATAATAACCTAAGTTGCTCTAACATTTCCACTTGCTTCAACACATGCTGGCAGTTTTCAATTAATAAGGATAACTTGGAGATAGACTTACTCCATCTTTTCAGTGCTCTTCTGGTATTTTTCAATTTGTAATTAAGGGCTGCAGCAGGGTTTCTGTTGCCTACTGGGATTTGCCAAGCTGCAGACACAACTTCCTTAAAACCAGGATGATTTATCCAAAAAATTTCAAACCTAAATAATTTAGATCTTGGGATAGAAGATTGAATAGAAATCAAGCAAGGCAAATGATCTGAAACTGGCCTAGAAAGAGTCTGAACAGTAGTGTTTGGGAAAGCAGATGTCCAGTTATTTGATGTGAAAAACCAGTCTAACCTTTCCCATAAAGGTTCAGATTGCATGTTACTCCAAGTGAAAGAAGAGCCTTGAAGAGGTAATTCCACTAAACTTTGAGCTCTAATGAGATCATTAAATAAGAGCATATCCTCAACATTACCTCCATCTCTATTCCTATCCTCCTGGGATCTATAAAAATTGAAATCCCCAACTAGCAACCAATTATCCTCATCACCAATATTCAGATTATACATCCATTGTACAAATTCCTGTCTCTCTACTCCATTTCAGGGACCATAAATATTTGACAGAAACCAAGTACAATTGGAATGGGTTGAAGAGAATTTCATGCTAATGGCCCAAGAAACATTCTCAATTAGTTGCCCTTCAAAAATGGCACTATTCCAAATTACTATTAGGCCCCCTGAGTTTCCTTCTGAAGGAAATAAAACAAATTTATCAAATCTACGAGGGCAAAACTTTCTGATGTAGGAATGGTCAAAACTCTCCCTTTTTGTCTCCTGTAGACAAATAATATCACAACCGCAAGTATCAATGTGTGATCTCAAAGCATTATGTTTGTCCTCAGAATTTAATCCTCTAATATTCCAACATAACACCTTCCATTGTCTGAGAATAGAATTCATTAAAAACTTAAAGGAAAGCAAACACAATCACACCCACTAGAGTCCAAAACAGACAGATGCCAAACAGAGAGTTAAATAAACTAAATGGAAAAGCAAAATAATTTATTTCTAAAATAAATTTATCAAGCCCCAGCATCATCATCTTCCTTCTCCATCTTGTCCTCTATAATCTCCTCAGGGGTAATGCCACAGATGTCCACTCCAATCCTTTGCAGTACTGAAATAGGAGTAACTGATGGAATGGGAGAGGGAGGATCAGTTACTTCAGAACCTTCAGAGTTGGCACTGTTGCTTTGCATCATCACAAAAGGCATCACTCTGCACTTGACTTTGGAGCTTCTTTTCCTTGAGTCAGATGGCATATCAACTTTAAATCCATTATAGATGTTATTCCTTGGGCTTCTCCTAACAGCTGCAGTGTGAGTTGGTATCTTTCCACTTCCTTTTTTCTTCCTTGTTCTTTTTGCCTGAACCACTTCACCAATGTCATTCCCTGCCTCTTCAGCAGACAGAACCATCTGGTCATCACAGATAGACATAGGAGATTCACTGTAAGGTGTATCAGTAAAGCAAAGCTTCCTTGCCACCCTTCTGTTAGAAAGGGAACCAAACTGAACAAATTCAGATTCCTCTCCAGAACTGAAACAAGTTTTGACCAAGTTGACAGGAGGTAGAATTGGTACCTAAAATGGATGATGCCCCAATGAACAAGTTTGGTGTTTACCAATTGAGAAGAACTGTTCTTGCAATCATAAATGAAGGAGGTGAAGGGAATATGCCCTGAGAGGCAATAATAAATTGTTTATTATGTGTATTCCAAGTATATGATAGATGTTTATTTTGCATGCTATAATTGTATTAATACGGAAACGTTAATACATGTGTGTTTAATAAACAAACAGAAAGTTCCTAGTTAAGCCTCTCTCATAAACTAGCTCGTTGATTAACAAGATGATCAAGGTTTCCTGATCATGGACATTGGATGTTGTTAATAACGGGATCACAACATTAGTGTAATGATGTGATGAACATTCATCCGAAGTATAGCATTACGATCAAAGTCATTGAGTTTATATTGCTATAACAACTTACGAAGTGATCCTAATCCTTAGACCATGAGATCATGTCAATCACTAACACCGGAAGAGTTTCTTGATAACATCAAACGTCACACCATAACAGGGTGATTATAAAGATGGGTTCAGAACTAATAAAGTGTTATGTTGAGGCTCATGGATCGAGAGTGGAATTTGTTCATCCCGATGACGGATAGATATACTCTGGGCCCTCTCGGTGATATCACATTGATTAGCTTGCAAGCAAGTGATTTGATCACTAGAATGTTATATCACAGGAACGAGAAAAGAGTGCATGTCGGTAACGAGATAAAACTAGGTATGGAGATACCGATGATCGAATCTCGGACATGTAATATATCGTGAGACAAAGGGATTAAGATACTAGCGTAAAAGGTTCCGACGATCACAAGAAAGTCATCGTTGAATGTGTGGGAGTCAGTATGGGTCTCCAGATCCCGCTTCTGATTATTGATCTGAGAGGGGTCTCGATCATGTCCGCATTATTCACGAACCGTAGGGTGACACACTTAAGAGACACCGACATCCAATTGGAGCAAATGTTTCATGCCGAAAGAATAAACAAGCGCAGGAATTTATTTCACTAGATACCGAAACAGGTTTTCGGGTGAAATTGCATAAAGTGGTTATGCATGTGAAATAGAATTCTAGCAAGGGGTTATTTGTGAATGTTTGTCATTAAAGTAATTGACAAAATTCTGAATAAAATAAAAGAGTTTTATTTAATGAGAGTTTGCATTAAATTTGGTGGAAATTTAATGGGATTTTTGAGTGGGTTTTTGAGTGGAGAATTTTGAAGGGCCATTTTGTGAGTGGAGTGTCCAACCACATGAATGAGGGAGAGGTGGGGGCACCCTCCATGGCCGGCGGCCATGCCCCCTTGGGTTGCCCCCCCTCCTCCTATAAAAGGAGCCCCTCCTCTCACTTCTCACTCACACCTCCTCGTGAAGGATCTCTCTCCCCCTCTAGAATTTATCCCCCATGGTCTCGGACTAGCGAGATACATGTTCCCGGTGGCTATTCGGCAAGAAAGAGTTGTGCTTCCGCTGCATCGCTGGAGCGAGGAGGCGGAGGTTGCTCGGTGCCTCGAACGTGTGTGCGAGCACGGATGCGCTGCTGATTTGCGGCGCTAGGACTTCCTCTCGATCTTGAGATCGGCAAGAGATCGTCTACATCAACCACGAGTTGAACTCGTTAAGCTTTGTCGGTCTTCAAGGGTATGTTCTCTACGGATATACATCTGCCCGTTGTTTGTATCTAGTATAAATAGATCTTGGTATATAGTTCACATCGTAGGAAAATTTTTGTTTTCTATGTTGCGAACCCTTCAGTGGTATCAGAGCCGGATCTATGCGTAGATACTTTACACGGGTAGTACACATATGAGTATGTGGGCGATGATGATCATGTTGTTGCTCCTTTCTTGTGATTTTGGATATTGGTGGCATAGTGGGATGAAGCGGCCCGGACAAACTTTACATGTCCTCGCACATGAGACCTGTTCCACGCTTGACATGCAACTAGTTTGCATAAGTGGCTAGCGGGTGTCTGTCTCTCCTACTATAGTCAATATCTATTTTGCAAGCGAGTTGTCAACAATTTGATTATCCTCGTTGTGGTTCATGTTCGTAGGTAAGAACGGTTCTATCTCGAAAGCCCTAAGCCACGTAAAACTTGCAATGGATAAATTAGAGGCGTCTAGTTTAGATTGTTGCTGGGCTAGTGTTATGATATGGTAGTGTTGTAAGTAGAAGTATGAGATGATACTCTTACAACACACATAGCGTGTAAAATCCATAGACTTTGGATTTACACATATAGGTATGATAGTGATCATACCACGATGCACATGATAGAGATCATCTGCGGGAACCATATAATTTCACTAATAAACATATGATGTTTGATTACATCTTATATTGCTTGTTTAGCGCTTTGTTAAGCATAATAAGATGATCCCTCATTTAAAATATCAAGATAAGAATGTGTTCTTCCTTTAGTATGCACCGATTATGTTTTCGTCGCTCCAAGACATCACGTGATGATCGGGTGTTCTTGGATCCACGGCCATATTTCGGGTGTAAAACAGTTACACACGCAAATACTAAGGTTCTAACTTGGCGAGCCTAGCATGTACAGACATGGCCTCGGAACACAGACCGAAAGGTTAAGCATGAGTCATATAGTTGATATGATGCCCATTTGATGCTCGCCTTTGAAGCTACACCGACTCACGTGATGATCGGACTTGGTGTAGTGGATTTGGTTCATGTAATCACCAAAAGGACACGAGGGATGTCGCTTTTGAGTGGGAGTTCATTCGTAATATAGATTAGTTGAACTCGATCTATCATACACTTAGTCTAAACTTTACAAATTCTGTTGTAGATGGCACCACCTGCTTTTAATTTCAATGCGTTCATGGAGAAAGAGAAACTAGCAACGAACGGTAGCAACTTTACTGAATGGGCCATGAATTTGAGGATTCTCCTCTCTGCTGCACAAAAGCAATATGTGCTAGAAGCGCCGTTAGGCCCCCCACCTTTTGATGATGCCCCTGACGAGGAGAAGAATGTCTATCAGACTCGTCAGGAGGACCACAACTTAGTTCATTGCGGCATATTGTATGGGCTAGAGCCGGAACTTCGAAAGCGTTTCGAAAACGGCAATGCATTTGATACAATGGGTGAGTTGAAAATGATTTTCGACACACATGCTGTTGTAGAGAGCTACAATGCTTCAGAAAAGTTCTTTAGCTGCATGATGGAAGAGCACAGCTCCGTTAGTGAGCATGTACTCAAGATGTCGGGTTACGCCGATAAGCTTGTGTCCTTGGGAATAACGATTCCCATTGACTTAGGCATCCATCGTGTTCTGCAGTCTCTGCCACCTAGCTATAAGAGCTTCGTGATGAACTATAATATGCAAGGCATGAAGAAGTCTATCCCCGAGCTTCTGTCAATGCTTAAAACTGCAGAAGTGGAGATTAAAAAGGAACATCAAGTGTTGATGATCAATAGGAACACTGGTTTCAAGAAAGACAAGAAGGGAAAACGGAAGGGAAGTAAGGGCGGCAAGCCTGTTGCCGCGCCTGAAAAGAAACCCCGAGTTGGACCTAAGTCTGATACCGAGTGCTACTATTGTAAGGGGACTGGCCACTGGAAGCGCAACTGCCCCAAGTATCTGGCAGACAAGAAGGACGGCAAGGCAAACAAAGGTATATATGATATACATGTTATTGATGTGTACTTGAATAGTGCTCGCAGTAGCACCTGGGTATTTGATACCGGTTCAGTTGCTAATATTTGTAACTCGAATCAGGGGCTGCGGAACAGGCGACCGCTAGCAAGGGGTGAGGTCAAGATGCGTGTCGGCAATGGATCAAACGTTGATGTGATCGCCGTCGGAACGCTACCTCTCCACTTACCGTCGGGATTAGTCATAAACTTAAATAAATGTTATCTGGTGCCTGCACTGAGCATGAACATTGTATCTGGATCATGTTTGATGCAAAGTGGTTATTCATTTAAATCTGAGAACAATGGTTGTTCCATTTATATGAATGAAATCTTTTATGGTCATGCACCGATGATGAATGGTTTATTTCTGTTAGATCTCGATGATAATGTTACACATATTCATAATGTTGATGCTAAAAGGATTAAACTTAATGATGATATATCCGCATATATGTGGCACTGCCGTCTAGGTCATATTGGCATTAAACGCATGAAGAAACTCCATTCAGATGGACTTTTGGAATCACTTGATTATGAATCATTTGATACATGTGAGCCATGCCTTATGGGCAAGATGACTAGAACGCCGTTTTCCGGTTCAATGGAACGGGCGACAGATTTATTGGAAATCATACATTCTGATGTATGTGGTCCAATGAGTGTGTCGGCGCGAGGTGGATATCGTTATTTTGTTACTTTCACGGATGATTTGAGTAGATATGGTTATATCTACTTGATGAAACACAAGTCTGAAACCTTTGAAAAGTTCAAGGAATTTCAGAATGAAGTTGAAAATCATCGTAATAGAAAGATCAAATTTCTACGGTCTGACCGTGGAGGTGAGTATCTAAGTTACGAGTTTAGCACTCACATGAAAGAGTGTGGAATTGTTTCACAACTCACACCTGCCGGAACACCACAGCGAAATGGTGTGTCGGAACGTCGTAATCGTACTTTATTAGATATGGTTCGATCTATGATGTCTCTGACGGACTTGCCGTTATCATTTTGGGGTTATGCACTAGAAACTGCTGCATTCACTTTAAATCGGGCACCATCTAAATCCGTTGAAAAGACACCGTATGAATTGTGGTTTGGAAACAAACCTAAGCTGTCATTTCTTAAAGTTTGGGGTTGCGATGTTTATGTGAAGAAACTTCAACCGGATAAACTCGAACCCAAAGCGGAAAAATGCGTCTTCATAGGATACCCTAAAGAAACTATTGGGTATTCCTTCTATCACAGATCCGAGGGCAAGGTTTTTGTTGCCAAGAATGGATCCTTTCTAGAGAAAGAGTTTCTCGCGAAAGGTGTGAGTAGTCGGAAGGTAGAACTCGAAGAGGTTATGGAACCTTCTCTTCAAAGTATGGCGAGTAGCGCAGCGCCGGAAGTTGTTCCGGAGTTGGCTCCACCTGTTGAAGAGGGAACTAATGATAATGATCATGAAACTCCGAAAGAGAGTACTACCGAACCTCGCAGGTCAAACAGGACGCGTGCAGCTCCCGAGCTGTCCGGAAATCCTGTCATAAATTTCATGGTTGATGAAAATAATGACCCTGCGACGTATGAAGAAGCGATGATGAGCCCGGATTCCAACAAATGGTTAGAAGCCATGAAATCCGAGATGGAATCCATGTATGAAAATCAAGTTTGGAACTTGGTGGAATTACCTCACGACCGAAAGGCCGTGGAGAACAAATGGATTTTCAAAAGGAAAACTGATGCTGATGGTAATGTGACCATCTATAAAGCTCGACTTGTCGCAAAGGGGTTTCGACAAATTCAAGGAGTTGACTACGATGAGACTTTCTCTCCCGTAGCGATGCTAAAGTCAGTTAGGATTATGTTAGCAATTGCTGCATATTTCGATTATGAAATATGGCAGATGGATGTCAAAACCGCGTTTCTCAATGGTAATATTGAAGAAGAGTTGTATATGATACAACCAAAGGGTTTTGTCGATCCTAAGGATGCTAACAAGGTGTGCAAGCTTCAGCGATCCATCTATGGATTGAAGCAAGCATCGCGAAGTTGGAATCTCCGCTTTGATGAGGTGATCAAAGAGTTTGGATTTGTCCAAACTTATGGAGAATCTTGTATTTACAAGAAAGTGAGTGGGAGCAATGTGGCATTTCTGATATTATATGTGGATGACATATTATTGATCGGAAATGATATAGAAATTTTAAACAGTGTTAAAAGTTATCTAAACAGCAAATTTTCAATGAAGGACCTAGGTGAAGCGTCATACATATTAGGCATAAAGATCTATAGAGATAGATCTAGGCGCCTAATAGGGCTATCGCAAAGTACATACCTTGATAAGATTTTAAAGAAGTTTAAAATGGACGGAAGTAAGAAGGGGTTCTTACCTATGTTGCAAGGCAAGACATTGAGTAAGACTCAAAGTCCGGCTTCGGCGGAAGAAAGAGAGATAATGGACCAAGTCCCCTATGCTTCAGCCATAGGCTCTATAATGTACGCCATGCTATGTACAAGACCGGATGTGGCACACGCTATTAGTTTGACTAGTAGGTACCAATCGGATCCAGGTTCGGAACACTGGATAGCGGTCAAGAATATCCTTAAGTACTTAAGAAGAACTAAGGATATGTTTCTTGTATACGGAGGTGAAGAAGAGCTCGTCGCTAAGTGTTATGTCGACGCTAGCTTTGACACCGATCCGGATGACTCTAAGTCTCAATCCGGATACGTATTTCTCATGAATGGCGGAGCGGTTAGTTGGAGGAGCTCCAAACAACCTGTGGTAGCGGGATCAACAACGGAGGCCGAATATGTTGCTGCTTCGGAAGCGGCTCAGGAAGCAGTTTGGATGAAGGAGTTCATATCTGAACTAGGAGTTGTGGCAAACGCGTTGGACCCAATGGTGATCTATTGTGACAACAATGGTGCCATTGCCAATGCCAAAGAGCCAAGGTCTCACAAGCATTCCAAGCATATTAAGCGCCGGTTTCACTCCATCCGCGAGCATGTCAAGGATGGAGATATAAAGATTTGTAAAGTACATACGGATCTCAATGTAGCAGATCCGTTGACTAAAACTCTCCCTAGAGCAAAACATGATGAACACCAGAACTCAATGGGTGTTAGATATATCACTATGTAACTAGATTATTGTCTCTAGTGCAAGTGGGAGAGTGAAGGGAATATGCCCTGAGAGGCAATAATAAATTGTTTATTATGTGTATTCCAAGTATATGATAGATGTTTATTTTGCATGCTATAATTGTATTAATACGGAAACGTTAATACATGTGTGTTTAATAAACAAACAGAAAGTTCCTAGTTAAGCCTCTCTCATAAACTAGCTCGTTGATTAACAAGATGATCAAGGTTTCCTGATCATGGACATTGGATGTTGTTAATAACGGGATCACAACATTAGTGTAATGATGTGATGAACATTCATCCAAAGTATAGCATTACGATCAAAGTCATTGAGTTTATATTGCTATAACAACTTACGAAGTGATCCTAATCCTTAGACCATGAGATCATGTCAATCACTAACACCGGAAGAGTTTCTTGATAACATCAAACGTCACACCGTAACAGGGTGATTATAAAGATGGGTTCAGAACTAATAAAGTGTTATGTTGAGGCTCATGGATCGAGAGTGGAATTTGTTCATCCCGATGACGGATAGATATACTCTGGGCCCTCTCGGTGATATCACATTGATTAGCTTGCAAGCAAGTGATTTGATCACTAGAATGTTATATCACAGGAACGAGAAAAGAGTGCATGTCGGTAACGAGATCAAACTAGGTATGGAGATACCGATGATCGAATCTCGGACATGTAATATATCGTGAGACAAAGGGATTAAGATACTAGCGTAAAAGGTTCCGACGATCACAAGAAAGTCATCGTTGAATGTGTGGGAGTCAGTATGGGTCTCCAGATCCCGCTTCTGATTATTGATCTGAGAGGGGTCTCGATCATGTCCGCATTATTCACGAACCGTAGGGTGACACACTTAAGAGATACCGACATCCAATTGGAGCAAATGTTTCATGCCGAAAGAATAAACAAGCGCAGGAATTTATTTCACTAGATACCGAAACAGGTTTTCGGGTGAAATTGCATAAAGTGGTTATGCATGTGAAATAGAATTCTAGCAAGGGGTTATTTGTGAATGTTTGTCATTAAAGTAATTGACAAAATTCTGAATAAAATAAAAGAGTTTTATTTAATGAGAGTTTGCATTAAATTTGGTGGAAATTTAATGGGATTTTTGAGTGGGTTTTTGAGTGGAGAATTTTGAAGGGCCATTTTGTGAGTGGAGTGTCCACCCACATGAATGAGGGAGAGGTGGGGGCACCCTCCATGGCCGGCGGCCATGCCCCCTTGGGTTGCCCCCCCTCCTCCTATAAAAGGAACCCCTCCTCTCACTTCTCACTCACACCTCCTCGTGAAGGATCTCTCTCCCCCTCTAGAATTTATCCCCCATGGTCTCGGACTAGCGAGATACATGTTCCCGGTGGCTATTCGGCAAGAAAGAGTTGTGCTTCCGCTGCATCGCTGGAGCGAGGAGGCGGAGGTTGCTCGGTGCCTCGAACGTGTGTGCGAGCACGGATGCGCTGCTGATTTGCGGCGCTAGGACTTCCTCTCGATCTTGAGATCGGCAAGAGATCGTCTACATCAACCACGAGTTGAACTCGTTAAGCTTTGTCGGTCTTCAAGGGTATGTTCTCTACGGATATACATCCGCCCGTTGTTTGTATCTAGTATAAATAGATCTTGGTATATAGTTCACATCGTAGGAAAATTTTTGTTTTCTATGTTGCGAACCCTTCAGGAGGGATGTCATCCTCATTGAGTTGAACATTTGCAATTGAACTAGCTCTAGCTGCACCTTGGGCTGAAGACTCAGCCATGTCTGAACTTCCTGTTATGATTTGTAGAGTATCCTCTGAAGATGAACTATTTTCAGTGACCATGTCATTCCAAGCAGAAAGTGGACTATTAGTTAGGCTGTTAAATGGAGGATGCACCCCATCCGAAAACAAGACTCCTTGCTCCCTCAGAATAGTCTGGTAGTTTATTTGCCCCCTGTTAGGCAAAATTGCAAGAGGCTCCTGAGAAACTCTTGCCCTCTGGTAAAGTCTGTCTACTCTCCTAACATTACCTGCAGAATTGCCACCATTTCCTCTATGACCAGTAGTGCCACCATTTCCTTGAGCAAAATTACTATTATGTTGCAGCCAAATTTGCAAACGTTGCTAAAAACGTGCCTCTGCACTTACTTATGTACCATAAAATGGGTGTGGATCATCATCTGCAGGTGGGGGGTCCTCAGTATCATCTGGCAACACATGAACATGTGCAGTCCACTGGTCACTACGAAGCAAGTAAACAGGGACTGACCAAGCATGCCTGCGGCCTCCCATCTGACGCAACACAAGACTTTTGGGAACAAGACTATCACTCATAATCCACACCTTAACCAAGATGCTTGCATGGTTTTCATTACTTGTGTTGTGCCAAAGCAAAAGTTTCCCAAATAAGCTTACTGCTTTCTCTATCCAATAATCAGTTTGATAGTCAAGGGGAAAATTCAGTAAAAGAACCCATTTTTCCTGGCCTAACATAGCAGCTCTTCTATTCAGGCCCTCATCATGCTTAACAAAAGTAACCCCAATCCAACCATCAATTGTATATGATCTGCCCACTACTGCATCTGTAACATGAGTTGAAGCAAAACTGAACAACCCTAAACCTAATGGATAATCCTCCATGTGACTGACCTGAAACCCATGTCGGTTTAATCTGCGACGAAGCTGGATACGAGCATGATATCTCTGCTGAATAGGAACTGTCACATCAGTTTCAGCAATGACATAGTTGTCATGGTTGAGTGGAGCCTCTGCACTGACTGCCAGATCGCTTCTAACTCTGCGTCCAGGTGGCCCATGATCAATGGCAAAACCATTTGGCACAAAGGAGAGGGGATTGCAGTGGTAATTAGCCATTGGAGGGTCAATGGGGCGGTGGACTAGCTCGAGCTGCAAAGGAGATGAGGCTGCACAAGGAAGAATGGGTTTGGCCAAAACAGATGTAGAATTGTTAGGAGATAACTCTTTACTTATCTTTGGTCTCTAGACTTTTAGCTTCAGTTGTTTCAAACTTTTGCATCCCATAATCGAGTGACCATATCGCCAACAATACTGACAACGTGGGGTGGCAGAACAAAGCAGAAGATTATGTCCATCTGTCAGACACCGATGACAAAATTCTAGATAATTTTTATTGACCCAAGTTTCGTCAACTGAATTAGATATGAACGAAAGCGGTTGAACTAACTCCGGGCCTTGGGAAGGATTCTGTTTTGTCACATCCCAAGATTTTCCAAATCTTGTAATGTGAAAATAAATGAATAAAATAAAACTTTGTTTGATTTTCAGAGCCAGAAGAAACTTTTTGAATTCAATTGGAACTTCAAACCCATTTGAAATAAATAAAACCTAAAGGGATTTAAAAAGATAAAAATTTAATAAAAGGAAAAATAAAAAACATTTGGAAATATTATTTTGAAACAATTAAATGAAAAGATTTGTTTTCAAATAAAATAGAAGTTTTACAAATAAGGGTTATTTTATAAAGCCAAATTAAACCTTGGCCAAGCTTTTGAATTAAAACATTTTGTTTTGAATAAAAATAGCAAGGGTTTATTTAAATAAAATAATAAAGATTTAATATCCAAATTTTATTAAAGTAAAGGCTTTTTCCATTTTAAATAAAACACTAAAACTTAATTATTTAGTTTAAATAAGTTTTCTAAGTATTTTATTTTCTTAATTAAAACCTACTGAAGAGTTTTGGTTTTATTTTAGATTTCAAAATAAATAACTAAATAAAACAAATCCTATTTGAATTAATAACTAAGGTCCAATCTATTTAATTATTAATGGAGCCTAAAGTAAGAATGTTATTTTGTTTTAAACAAATTTTCCAAATATGTTTTATTTTCAAATAAAACCTACTGTTTTGGTTTTGAAAATATTTGGATTTCAAATTAGGATTCTAATAAATAAATCAAACCCTATTTTGATTAAATAAACAAAAGGTCCATTTTATTAAATAATGAATGGATTTTAAAATAAATAAAAATATTATTTTATTTTTGAGATTTGGTTTATGTTGATAAACAGAACCAAAAACTCATTATAATTGTTTGAATTATTTGAATGCTTGAATAGTTGGATGAAATTCAAAACAGAAAAATAGAATTAGAAAAGGAAAAAAAATTCAGAAGAAAAAAAAATATGGAACAGACTGGCCCAACTGCCCCAGCCCAACTCAGCCCCTCCGAGCCCACCTCTCTCTCTCTCAGCGAAGTGAATCGTTTTTCACCGCAAAACAAACCCACGCAGTGAATGACAACTGGAGCCCACCTGAAACTTTCCTCACTCGCTGACAAGCAGGCCCCACATCCCCAGCCATCGTCTTCAACGAGATACCGTCGCCCTGACTGTTGCAGTGAGATTACTCCGGCGATTGATTACACATGAAGGAGGCTTTGATTTCTCGTAATAACCACGCCCCTTTAAACGCCAGTGACCCCTCTCCACTTTCCCTCTGTCGCCTCACTTCGACACGCCCCCAGGCCGTCTCAATTTCTTCCCGAGCATCCTCTGCTCCGACGAGATTCTCGTCCGATTCCGGCAGCCCCTCGCCACCCTTTGCCTCCTCAACCATACTCACGTGATCCCCACCTCCTGGCGATCATCCTCGTAGCTCCAGCTCGCCCCCGAGCACTCCAGAACGTCGGCAACGTCTCCACCTGTACGCCACCGACGACCCCCGAGACTCCGGTGAGCTCTAGCACTCGACTCCGTGCGCGCCTTGATCAGTGGATCATGCCGTTTGATTAGTCCGCGTCTTCTGCATCTCCAGGTGCTCGCCAATCACTCGCGTGTGGACTGCAACCTCGCCCCCTTCGACGACTGACCACGCCCGAGGCGCAGCCCCACTCCGGCGAGAAATCAAGCCCACTCTAGAGCGCCCCTCGTCGAACCAACAACGCCTTGAGCATCTCCAGGCTATTGCGAACCAGGTGAGCTTACTTTTTCCCTTTCTCGCTTCCTGCCTCGCCAGCGCCACCGCCAACTGGCCGCTCCGCCGCTCGCCGGTAACATCTCGCCGCCAGTTCCTGGCTAGTTGATAGGAACCGTTAGATCGTCATCCATCGGCTAGGAAAGAAAGTGAGCAAAGGGGTAAGCGTCGATCAGAGCCACACAGATCCCTTTTAATCCAACGGTCTGCAGCTGTGCGATCCACACGAAGAGGTACCGGCCAATCACGGCTCGACACGTGGCCAGTGTTTGGTTAAAACAGAATTAGAAACCAGATTTAAAAGCCATTTTGAAACCCTTGTAACTTTCAAACCACACGTCCAAAAATTATAAATTTTATATCAATGGATTCAGGAGAACAAACCCTAGCCAACCATGCCCTTAGTTTAGCAAATAGTATCTGTTAGCTTGTTTGAATTTGCAGAGACATTTGTAGGCTTGTTAAGGATGTAAAAATTGTTTAAAATTGAATTTAGGGTTAAAATCTTTGGCAATTGGATTGATTTGAACCTACTGACCCTAGGAAACACTTTGTGGACTCAAAAATGTATTTGGTGAAATTAAGAAATGATTCTTTGATTTAAAACCATTTCTAGTCAAATAGAAATGTAATTTATTGAAAATGATTTTGAAGGAAAACTTTTGCAAAATGGTTTGTTGTGACCATACTGACCCTAGGAACCAACCCATGATTTGGAAAATAGATTTGGAAAAGTTTAGAATGGATTAATTAGTTTAGTCCATTTCTAGCCAAATAAAACTATTGATTTGTTACGAAAATGGTTTTGAGTAAAAAACTTTGGAGAAAATGTTTTGGAACAAACCTACTGACCTAAAACACCAAGTTTTTAGAGACCTCAACATATTTGGTGAACCCTACAGATTAATGCCCTAGTAAAAAATATTTCTACACCACATAAAATGATACTTTATTTTGAAAATGGTTTTGAAGTGAAACCTCTTTGCAAATGACTTTGCCACTTTACAAAATGACCAAATAGGTGTTTTCAATTGTATATGACTCACTAGGAACCACTTCTTCAAACAAAACAGAAGCTTGGCATGCTTACATGCATTACTTTGACTTTGTCATTTTATGTGTTGTTTTGCTTGTTTGGTAGATTAAGTTTTGTGTCTTGCTTGATTGATTTGTAGTGACTTGAAGAGTGTGGTTGTTTCAAGCACAAGGAGTGAACTTATACCCTCTACCAAAAAGGCAAGTGATCCTTCATACTTTTTGTCCCATTACTTTCTCTATGCATTAGTGATTTTTCTAAGCAAAACTTGCATGGATTTTGCTAAGTATAGACCTTGCTATAAGAAAACCTAGTAGATGAATCCTTAGTAGGATTTTCCTAAGTTAAGATTCCTACTACTATCAAGCTTAGCCTAGCTAATATAAAACATGGGTGGAAAATATATTCACACTATGGAAAAATCTCTAAGTCAAAGGACTTAGGTTTTTGTTTAATAAAACCACTAAGTCAATGAATCCCCTGGGTGGAATGGAAGGATTGGGTTATGTTGAGTGGTTCACAAAGCCATGGACTTGGATTGTGTATCTCACTTGTGGTATGCCACCCAGGAACAAAGAGATTTGAGATGTCAAATGTCGAGAAGCTTCAAGTGCAACCACTTGGCAATATGGGCTCTGCCATGATCATATAGGTTGCAAGAACTTAGCCATATGTACAGTGGGTGGTAGTGTTTGATAGGTTGGAGAGCGTCCATTTTGGTCTAAGGGAAGGCTTCTGAAAGATCTTGTCTTGGGAAACTAAGTCTTGTGGGGAAAGTGCACCACCTCTGCAGAGTGTAAAACCTAAGTACTTAGCCATGTCCCTGGTAAAGGACAATTTGAGCATCAAGACATGGAAGTAATCAAGAATCTCATCATTCAAATTTCTAAGTTAAAACTTGTGGATTGAACAAGGGTTGTTTGAAATCTTCAATCTTTGATGGAGAGATGCCTTGTAAAGGATCTTCAAATCTTTGATTGAGGAAAATGATTTTGTCAAGCAAAAACTTAGTATTTTAAAAATGATAGAAAAATCTATTTTGAGCAATGCAAGCCTCAACTCCACTCAGCCAAATGTATATAGTTGATAGACTCCACAATACTACCATAGTATCACTTGCCAATACAATTCAAATGTATTGACCCTTTGTGGCTGTAACTTGTATGTTGCAGGTTTGATTGATTTTAGTGAAGATTGTTTGATTAGGATTACAAAGTCTACAACCAACATCTGCCTGTGGCACTTTGAAGATGAAGGACCCCATGCTTATTGTTATTCCGCTGTAATGTAATGTAATAGACATATGAGCTATGTGTGATGTAATAAAATTATGTTATTCCTGGTTATAAAGTTATATTATGACTTTTGTTTCTTGATATTACATCTTAACTGTGGATGCTAGCTATTGATCCAGGGACTAGCATTGTAAAACACAAGAGGAATCTACCTTATTAGGTTGAGATCCCCTACATGTTTGATAGTACCTGAATGGTTTTTCTCAGCCGAAGATTGAGCATTCGCATTGTGGGGACACTCTTTTTTAACGTGTCCCGAATTTAAACATCCCAGACAACGAATAGAAGTTGTACACGAAGCTGTATAATGATCTAAAGAAATGCAACGTGTACAAGCTCGTTTGAAAGTTTGAACGTACCGAATGATCTCTGTAGGCGAAAAACCAGCCTCAATATAGATTTGAATCTCATCAAGTGAAAAAACTTCTTGTGAGAAAAAAGTTCTTGAGGAGCCTTGACTAAATTTCCTCGGTAATGAATGAGAATGTGAATCTTGATAGCTTGATGAACTTGGTGAAAACTTGAAACTGCCAATCTGAAGATAATCCTTAGGCCAAGAATCCTTTATAGACGAGGATTTTAAATAATTAAAATTTGTTTTGACTGCAACCGATCTCACAGAAGCACCGAGATAGTTCCCTTTAATGTCGTGAGGAACATTCCTGAGATAGACAGGCACAAATCTCTTTCTGCAATTACGTCTAGAATTCCAGTAATCATCACCCTCAAGACGATCAAAAACAGAAGAAGAGTACGTTGAACTTTTTCCAGAATATAAAAGGAAGTGGCAGAAAAAATCATCACATTTGAAGAAATCCAATGCATGTATGAAATGTCCAACACGATTAGATGCCACCGAAAATCTAAAACAGGTTCCATCCAGCCAGGAAACCTTGAACTTGTCCGCATCTCCTCCAAGACAAGATTGTAATGCCAGAGCCACATTGCCAACCGAGAGAGGGAAATTGTACTCCAAGAAACAAACAACCAGGAAGAAATCCGGCGAGACCGAGACATCAATGTGATGAACACTCGAACTAAAGCGACGACGTACCTGGCGAGCTACTTTTAGACCCTGAGAAAAGTCCCACGAAATCAAAGAATCCATGGAAAACTTAAGGATCCAAGAGTAGGAGAAGAAATCTGATGAATCAATGTGAGGAAATCCATGATCGCCGGCTAGATGTGGTTTTGGTGGTGGTGGGTGGGAGAGACGTTGAGAGTCCCATTTTTCGCAATGTGACGAAAATAAAAAAATCAATATTTTTATTTGGCTAGAAATGGCTAAATCAAGTTTTTATTCCTAAACTTCACAAAATCCATTTTTAAATCCATGGGTTGGTTCCTAGGGTCAGTAGGTTCACCACAAACCAATTTGCAAAGATTTTAACCCTAAAAACATTTTGGAATGATTTTCATCACCTAAACAAGCATACAAATGTTTCTGCAAAAACAAACATTTTACCAGAGGCTTTTTACTAAACAAATTGCATTGTTGGCTAGGGCTTGTTCCACCGATTCCAATGATATAAAGTTTGAAATTTTTGGACGTGTGGATCAAAAGTTACAAGGGTTTCAAGTTTGCAAATAAATCTGATTCCAAAATTTCTTTTAAACAGATATAGTGCCACGCGGCATGATTTCATTGGGCGGTACCGCTTCGCGCGGATTGCGCTCTATGGGGCGTTGTATCTAACTTAAATGAATGTATCAGATGGGGCGCGTACCGGTTCGTCTAGTTCTAATTGCAGCCACCAGATTTAAATCTAACGGCCATAGATGCTTGGCCAAAGGCTGGCGGCGCTGCGCGGCGGCAGACGGCGGCGACGGTCGGACGATGGACTAGCGGCGGTTCTAGGAAGCAAAGAACGAAGTGGGGATGCTCACCGTGATCGCAAGTACGTGGTGATTCTCAAGGTGCTCTCGAGGAAGAAAGGGGCGCACGGGGACGGGAGTAATCGCTCGCCGGAATCGTCATCGGCGTCAGATGGTCCTCTTCATGGTCGGGGTCGACGCTATAGATCACAAGGGGGCAAATAGAGAGCATGGTTAGATGCGCATGGTCGAGGCGATGACGCGTGCGTGATCGAGAAGGCTCGGGGTGGTCTGTGCTTACCAGGGGACTTCGCCGGAGAGAGGCAGACGCGGCGGCGCGGTCAGAGGTTGTCAGAGTTGACGCTCTGGGGCGCCCGCGGTTGAACGGATGGCTCAGGAAGAAGCGCCTGGGAGTGGGGGTCACGGTCGTGTGCTCAGGGAGGCAAGGGGTGGCGAGGTTGGCCCGGAATTGGAGCAAAGGCTCGTCGGAGACCGTGGTGGTACGAGCTCGAATTGAGGCAGCCTAGGGGCAGAGAGAGGGAGGCGCGTGAGGGAAAATGGAGAGAAGACACAGGCGGTTAAATGGGCGCAGTCACGGTGAGTAACGGTCGCGGCATCAACGCGTATTGATCGCCGAAGTAATGGCGGCAACGGCAGGGCGTCGTCTGCGCGAGGAAGAAGAGAAGGAACAGCGTTGTGGGGCCTGTGCGTCAGCGAGAGAGAGGAGAGGGAAAAGAGGTCCACTGGTCAGTCGCTCTGCGGGTGTGCGTTTAGGTAGAAAACGCTTCGCGCGTGGGGGAGAGAAGGTGGGCTAGCTGGGCTCGTTGGGCTTGGCCAGTTGGGCTGAGTCCATTTCTATATTTTTTTTTCTTCTGAATGCTTTTTCCTTTTCTGATTCTATTTTCTGTTTTGAAAGTCAAACAACAATCAAACATTCAAAACAATTCAAACATTCAACACACTTTGCAATTGAATTTGGTTCTGTTTAACAACATAAACCAAAGTCTCAAAAATAAAATAATATTTTTAATCTTTTTAGGATCCATTCCTTAATTAGATAAAATGGACCTTAGTTATTTAATCAAATAGGGTTTGATTTATTTAATAAAATATCCATTTGATACCTAAATATTTTTAAAACCAAATCAGTAGGTTTTATTTGAAAATATAGAATACTTGGAAAACTTGTTTAAAATAAAATAACATTTTTATTTTAGGGTCCAATAATAATTAAATGAATAGACCTTATTCATTTAATTCAAATAGGATTTGTTTTATTAAAATCTTTATTTTGAAATCTAAAATAAAACCAAAACACTTCACTAGGTTTTATTTGAGAATATAAAATACTTGGAAAACTTATTTAAAATAATTTAACAAGTTTTGGTGTTTTAATTAAAATAGTAAAACCTTTATTTTTAATAAACTTGGATATTAAATCCTTATTAATTTATTTTAGATAAACCTTTACTATTTTTATCAAATAGGAATATTTTATTTCAAAGGCTTGGCCAAGTTTTAATTTGGCTTATAAAAATAATCCTTATTTATATTTCTATCTTTTCATCTATAAACCAAATCTTTTTATAAAAAGATTTCAAAATAGTAATTCCAAATATTTTTTATTTTTCCTTTATTAAATGTTTATCTTTTTAAATCCCTTTAGGATTCATCCTAATCAAAATAGGTTTGAATGTTTCCAATTGAATTCAAAAAGTTTCTTCTCACCCTAAAAATCAACAAAGTTTTATTTTATTCATTTATTTTTCACATTACGAGATTTGGAAAATCTTGGGATGTGACAGGCACAATGAATTGGAAAGGAGTTTTCATGATGGATTTGGATGTATTCCATAGTTAAGACATTGTGATGAATACTACAACAAAAGGGCTAAGTATATGACTGCTATAATAGCAGCAAAGGAGGGAATTTGTGTCAAATAGTTTGTTATCAAACTAAGGTGTGGTTCGCAACGGGCTAACACTAAAGATATATTGTATGACAATAGTATCGACGTGTTTTAAACCCCAAGGAACTAAAGGTCTCACCGAAAGACCAAATTTATACAATGCCATCTCACTGGAGAATGAGTGATGCGGGAAGACGCAAAGACATGCAAATACACACGGACCTGAAGCGTCAGATCCGTAGATTATATTAACCACTTGCAATTGCGTATATGGAACACCGGAAAGCCATAAGTGTTCAATACGCAAAGTTCTCAAACTAGATTATTGTCTCTAGTGCAAGTGGGAGACTGAAGGGAATATGCCCGAGAGGCAATAATAAACGATCTAGGTTATGATCATTTTGCATGCTATAATTGTATTAATATGGAAATGTTAATACATGTGTGTTTAATAAACAAACAGAAAGTTCCTAGTTATGCCTCTCTTATAAACTAGCTCGTTGATTAACAAGATGATCAAGGTTTCCTGATCATGGACATTGGATGTTGTTAATAACGAGGTCACAACATTAGTGTAATGGTGTGATGAACATTCATCCGAAGTATAGCATTACGATCAAAGTCATTGAGTTTATATTGCTATAACAACTTACGAAGTGATCCTAATCCTTCGACCATGAGATCATGTCAATCACTAACACCGGAAGAGTTTCTTGATAACATCAAACGTCACACCGTAACTGGGTGATTATAAAGATGGATTCAGAACTAATAAAGTTTTATGTTGAGGCCCATGGATCGAGAGTGGAATTTGTTCATCCCAATGACAGATAGATATGCTCTAGGCCCTCTCGGTGATATCACATTGATTAGCTTGCAAGCAAGTGATTTGATCACTAGAATGTTATATCACGGGAACGAGAAAAGAGTGCATGTCAGTAATGAGATCAAACTAGGTATGGAGGTACCGATGATCGAATCTCGGACATGTAATATATCATGAAACAAAGGGATTAAGATACTAGCATAAAAGGTTCCGACGATCACAAGAAAGTCATCGTTGAATGTGTGGGAGTCAGTATGGGTCTCCAGATCCCGCTTCTGATTATTGATCCGAGAGGGGTCTCGATCATGTCCACATTATTCGCGAACCGTAGGGTGACACACTTAAGAGACACCGACATCCATTTGGAGTAAAAGTTTCATGCCGAAAATAATAACAAGCGCAGGAATTTATTTCACTAGATACCGAAACGGGTTTTCGGGTGAAATTGTAGAAAGTGTTTCTGCATGTGAAATGAAATACAAGCAAGGGGTTATATGTGAATGTTTGTCATTGAAGTAATTGACAAAATTCTGAATAAATAAAAGGAGTTTTATTAAATGAGAGTTTGCATTAAATTTGGTGGAAATTTAATGGGAATTTGAGTGGGTTTTTGAGTGGAGGGAATTCAAAGGCATTTGAGTGAGTGGAGTGTCCACCCACATGAATGTGGAAGAGGTGGGGGCAGCCCCATGGCTGGGCGCATGGCCCCTTGGGTGCCCCCCCCCTCCCTATAAAAGGAGCCCCCCTCCCTATCTCTCACTCACACCTCCTCGTGAAGGATCTCTCTCCCCCTCTAGTATTTATCCCCCATGGTCTCGGACTAGCGAGATACATGTTCCCAGTGGCTTTTCGGAAAGAAAGAGTTGTGCTTCCGCTGCATCGCTGGAGCTAGGAGGCGGATGTTGCTCGGTGCCTCGAACGTGTGTGCGAGCATGGATGCGCTGCTGTTTTGCGGCGCTAGGACTTCCTCTCGATCTTGAGATCGGCAAGAGATCGTCTACATCAACCACGAGTTTGGACTCATTAAGCTTTGTCGGTCTTCAAGGGTATGTTCTCTATGGATATACATCCGCCCGTTGTTTGTACCTAGTAGATAGATCTTGGTACATAGTTGTTCCCATCGTAGGAAATTTTTGTTTTCTATGCTGCGAACCCTACACACATTGGTTAGCTTGCAAGCAAGTGATTTGATCACTAGAATGTTATATCACGGGAACGAGAAAAGACTGCATGTCAGTAACGAGATCAAACTAGGTATGGAGATACCGATGATCGAATCTCGGACATGTAATATATCGTGAAACAAAGGGATTAAGATACTAGCGTAAAAGGTTCCGACGATCACAAGAAAGTCATCGTTGAATGTGTGGGAGTCAGTATGGGTCTCCAGATCGCGCTTCTGATTATTGATCTGAGAGGGGTCTCGATCATGTACACATTATTCACGAACCGTAGGGTGACACACTTAAGAGACACTGACATCCATTTGGAGCAAAAGTTTCATGCCGAAAAGAATAACAAGCGCAGGAATTTATTTCACTAGATACCGAAACGGGTTTTCGGGTGAAATTGCAGAAAGTGTTTCTGCATGTGAAATGAAATACTAGCAAGTGGTTATTTGTGAATGTTTGTCATCAAAGTAATTGACAAAATTCTGAATATAATAAAAGAGTTTTATTTAATGAGAGTTTGCATTAAATTTGGTGGAAATTTAATGGGAATTTGAGTGGGTTTTTGAGTGGAGAAAATTGAAGGGCCATTTTGTGAGTGGAGTGTCCACCCACATGAATGAGGGAGAGGTGGGGGCACCCTCAATGGCCGGCGGCCATGCCCCCTTGGTCTTCCCCCCCCCCCCCTCCCCTATATAAGGAGCCTCTCCTCTCACTTCTCACTCACACCTCCTCGTGAAGGATCTCTCTCCCCCTCTAGAATTTATTCCCCATGGTCTTGGACTAGCGAGATACATGTTCCCGGTGGCTATTCGGCAAGAAAGAGTTGTGCTTCCGCTGCATCACTAGAGCAAGGAGGCAGAGGTTGCTCGGTGCCTCGAACGTGTGTGCGAGCACGGATGCGTTGCTGTTTTGCGGCGCTAGGACTTCCTCTCGATCTTGAGATCGGCAAGAGATCGTCTACATCAACCAAGATTTTGTACTTGTTAAGATTTGTCGGTCTTCAAGGGTATGTTCTCTACGGATATACATTCGCCCGTTGTTTGTATCTAATAGATAGATCTTGGTACATAGTTGTTCCCATCGTAGGAAAATTTTTGTTTTCTATGCTACGAACCCTACAATGGTATCAGAGCCGGATCTATGCGTAGATACTTTGCACGGGTAGTACACATATGAGTATGTGGGCGATGATGATCATTTTATTGCTTATTAGTTGTACTTTGGATATTGGTGGCATAGTGGGATGAAGCGGCCCGGACAAACTTTACATGTCCTCGCACATGAGACTTGTTCCACGCTTGACATGCCACTAGTTTTGCATAAGTGGCTAGCGTGTGTCTGTCTCTCCTACTATAGTCAATATCTAATTTGCAACGAGTTGTCAACAATTTGGTTATCCTCGTTGTGGTTCATGTTCGTAGGTAAGAACGGTTCTATCTTCGAAAGCCCTAAGCCACGTAAAACTTGCAATGGATAAATTAGAGGCGTCTAGTTTAGATTGTTGCTGGGCTAGTGTTATGATATGGTGATGTTGTAAGTAGAAGTATAAGATGATACTCTTACAACACACATAACGTGTAATCTCCATAGACCTTGGACTTACACATATAGGTATGATAGTGATCATACCACAGTGCACATGATGGAGATCATATGCGGGAACCATATCATTTTACTAATAAACATGTGATGTTTTGATTGCATCTTATATTGCTTGTTTGGCGTTTTATTAGCATAATAAGATGATCCCTCATTTAGATATCAAGATAACAATGTGTTCTTCCTTAAGTATGCACCGACAATGTTTCGTCGCTTCAAGACATTACGTGATGATCGGGTGTACTTGAATCCACGAGCATATCTCGGGTGTAAGACAGTTACACACGCGAATACTAAGGTTCTTACTTAGCAAGCCTAGCATGTACAGACATGGCCTTGTAACACAGACCGAAAGGTTAAGCATGAGTCATATTTTTTTGATATGATGACCATATTGATGCTCGCCTTTGAAGCTACACCGACTCACGTGATGATCAGACTTGGTGTAGTGGATTTGGTTCATGTAGTCACGAAAAAGACACGAGGGATGTCGTTTTTGAGTGGGAGTTCATTTCTAATTTGGATTAGTAGAACTCATTTTATCACAAATTAAATCAAAGTGAATTTGCATAATTTGTTGTAGTCATTGGCATTCGTTCACCACCTTATGCATAGTTGTAATTGAGATAATAGAACTATAGAATTCTGGATATATACTTTACGAACTGGTATCGTATTGTGTTGAGTGTCAATCTAAAGTTTAAAGTCCTATTGCAAACTTTCAGAAAACTCTATTTACTCCATGAAATTTAATAATTGGTATTAAATCGAGAGTAACAATTCCAGTGTTAGTATCTTAAGTATCATGTTTGCCTCCATGATTCTTGATTGTTTTAATATCAAGTTTATCTAGGAGCTGAAAGAATTGTTTCAGAAACCATCATGTGTGGAAGATATAACGATATCTGAAACAATGTTTTGGTTGCAATATGATAGAGTATAATATATGTTCTCATATTGGATGAGAATTTACGAAGGTTGGAGATGCTAGACATCCTAATCATCCAAAAGGGTTTTGGAAAGTAATGTTATACTCACGATTCGCCTTTATAACCTACAGTAGCTTGATCATGAAAGTCGTCATGATAAGGATGAATAGAAGATGTATGTAAAGTGTTTACTACACTAAAAGATTACTAAAGAATGGATTTTTAAAGAATACCGATCATTTTGATGATGGTGATCTACTTCAAAGTGCAAGTCCAAAGGTATTATTATTTGAATATACACGCTTTGGACTATGTGTCATGTATATGGCGCCACTTTTGATGTTGATAGATTCTTTTAAAAGGAAAAGGAAATGCTGAAAGAGAATCTATAAAATATATTTGGCAGAAAAGAAAAGATTGGAAATATCCAATTTAGGTATATAGATGATATACATGTTATGGTTGTATTCTTTGCTTGTTAAACAATGTGGTTCTTGGGTATTGGATACCAAATTGGTTGGTATGAAATTTCATACAGAACGACGCAATTCATGAACCACAATGGCCTAAGTAACTAGCAAGAGAATATGTGATGATGTTCATCGAAAACAAACAAATCGTTGTTTGTATTTCTCATTGACATCAAAGCTTGACTTCAAGATTTGTTTTAATAATTGTTATTTAAATCAGGTATTATGAGAACAAAGGTTGTTCAAATAATTACCGTATTCCATATAAGATGGATGATTTACAAATCTTGTTGGAGAAATCACATCCATAAATCCTAATGCTAAAATGTCGCAAGACAAATGATTGGAAGATCACTTACGAAGTGACATCGCCGTTTAAATTATATTGGAAAGAAAACATGAAAAAACTCCATCTTCATGGATTTTTGGAGTCTTTGATTTGATCAAGTGACGCTTGTGAGACTTTCCTCGGGATAATTAAAACTTCGTTCAAAGGCCAAAGAAGAACGAACGACTAAAATATTGAAATTTATACATATCGATGTATATAGTCCATTATGTTCATCTTCATATGCTTTCTCCGGAAATTTGATTGAATGTTCACTTAATGAGAAAGAAGCATGAAATATTTTAAAAACGTGTCAAAGACTTTCAAGATGAAGTGGAAAATCATTGTAACAAGAAAATAAATGGTTTATGATTTTATCATAAGGGATTTGTTTGAGTTACAAGTGTAACAACAAAATAAATGAATTATGATTTTATCATAAAGGGATTTATTTGAGTTGCAAGTTTAGCAAAACACCTAGATTTACATATCCCGAAACACCATAGGAATATGGAGTGTTTGAGATTTGTAATGAAACTTTGTTTGACATGGTTGGATCAAAGGTGTTATTGATAAAACTGCCATTATGTTTTAAAAGATTAAAGCTTTAGAGACTTCCGCTTTTACACTGAAAAGAGCTCCATCTTGATCCGTTGAAATGACACCATATGAGTTATGGTTTGGGGTAAAACCCAAGTTGTCCTTTCTTAAATTTTGGTCTGCTAAACATAATTAAGATGTTTACAACCGAAGTCGGATGAGCATGTCTTTGTAGGTTATTTCGAATAACAATTGGTTATTCCTCCATAACACCAAGGACAAAAAGGGTTTGTCTCTTGAAACATGAAGTTTCTTGAAGAAGGAATTTTTCATAAATGTTAAGTGGGAGGACAATAGAACTTTGATAAGGTTAACGAACCTTAGCTAAATGTGCTGAGTTGCGCAGCGCCGGAAATGGTTCTGGAGGCTGCCATAATGCTCATAGCTTATGTGCCTCAAAGGTTGCGGTCACGGAGGTCTAAAGTTCCTATTGAACCAAGAAGGTCAGATAAACAATCAAATGATTAAGATTTGAGAGTAAATCATTATTGTTTGACAATGATGAACCGACTATATGCAAAGAAGAGATGATGGGCCCTGACTCCGTCAAACGGCTTGAAACCATAAAATCAGTGATAGTTCCATACACGAGAAATCAAGTTTTGAACTTGTAAGACCCTCCGGAAAGGTGTAAAAACCTATCAGTCGTATTTGGATCTATAAAGAAACAGACATGGATGTTTCACATCTATGAAATAGTCGACATGTCGTAAAGTATTTTACGACAATGTTCCAGGAGTTGACTATGACAAGATTTGATCTTTCATAGCGATATTTAGTCTGGACGGATTAAAGTAGCAACCACTACATATAATTTGATATATGGTAGATGAATAAACAAAACAAAGTTCTTCTAATAGAATGGTTACCTAGGACGTGTACATGACACGATCCAAAGGGTTTTGTTAATTCAAAGGATGCTAAAAGGGGCATGCAAACTTCAATGGTTGAAGTAATCATCGCGGAGTTGGAATCTTCACCATGATGAAAAAGGAGTTTTTCATTAGGAGACGATGAAGATGCTTGCATTTGCAAGAAATTAAGTGGGAGCGCTGAGACATATTTCTAATACATTATGTGTAGGACATCTTGTTGATTAGAAATGATGTAATTTTTATTGACAAAGGTTAAGAATTTCATTTCGATGAAAAACTTAGGCAAAACCTGAATATTTAGCATGAATGTCTATAGTGGATAGACTGTGACGCTAATATGGTTGTGTCAAACGTACATATATGAGATATTGAAGGAGTTCAATATAGAAACAACAAGAAACGGTTCTTATCGCATGGAAAGGAATTAAATCAAGATTCATGTGTATTAACACTTGATAAGTGAAACAAGATTCAAGTGCTTTGACACTTGATGTAGAGGTCCCAACCTTTAATAAGGTAGAGATCCCTATGTTTACAATGCTAGTCCCTGGATCAATAGCTAGCATCCACAGTTAAGATGTAATATCAAGAAACAAAGGTCATAATATAACTTTATAACCAGGAATAACATAATTTTATTACATCTTACATAGCTCATTTGGCTATTTGTCGGGGGGTTAACCTCGGGTAGGTCAGAGACGGGGAAAGACAGAGGTACTGTCCCCGTCTGGTTTCCGAGTTACAGCCTAAGTCGGCCGAATCATGGATATGTCGGCCGATGAACGGAGGCAAGAAGCCCACGTATAGGTATCAAGTGGTTACCCGGCCGAGTTAATGAAAGAATCGGCCGGGTTACCCAAATGATCTTCATGCAGGTGAGGAACGAGCCGAGTAACACAAGGTAAGGCCGAGTGATACGAAGCTTGCAGGAGAAGGAGAAGCCCAGGGTCAAACTATAGCTGCAGGCTAGAAGGAATCAGAACAGGGCCAAGCACAAGAGACAAGGATGCACAGCGTCAGAGGGGCAGAAGGAGGTCACGGAGGTGACAGTCCTGGAGCCCGAGGCACGCAGGAGGGGGCCACTGGAGCCTTGCCGTCATTAGAAGGGCGACAGGGAAAGGAGGCCGCCAAACTACTATTTTGGGACAAGCATATTCCACGAATATGCTTGCCTCGTTAGCCCTAAGGGCACCCAAGGCACCCCTTTATAAGGGGAGGTTTGGACCCTGAGGGAGGGATCGACTCTTTGAGCACCGTTAGGCTGGGGAGATTCATCTTGTCCCCCTGTATTCAGCTCAAGGAGCATTTGTAACCCAACAAGAGAGAAATAAAGTTCATCACTTTGGCAGCTTGAGTGTAAAGACAGTTGCATCTTCCCTCCCCAGATCCCACTAGCATCCATAGGCCCCGTACTTTAGCCTACCCATGGCATCTGCCGTGCCAAAACCACGACAGTTGGCGCCCACCGTGGGGCCAGCAGCGGTGCTAGCTGGAGTTGTGATCCGGACGGGAAACTTCATCAACACCGGCGAGCGCGTTGTTTCTGGTTTGGTCCAGAGATTTGGTCTCTGCGACTATGTCGGAGACAATGCAGGAAGCTTCAGGGGGAAAACTCCCCCGCGCAACGGGATCTTCATCGGCCTGGGCGAGCACAGGGTCTACGTCGGCGTCGACATCACCGGCATTTATCCTCACCAAGTTGTTGTTGCAGGAGAGCCACCTCGAAGCGCGGCGAGTCGTCCATCAGGAGAGCATCTTGTAGGCAGCGTCGAGGTGATGGTCGCAGCAGGAGCTCAAGCAGGAGCAGCGGTAGCCGGGTCAAGCAGAGAACCCGCCGCAGGCGTACGAGGCGCACCCAAGCAGACCACACTGCAAATCACTGAGGTAATTCCGGCAGTGACAAACCCGGCCGAGCTGCATGACACCACCCCAAAGGCGCCAAGAGTGAGAGGGCCACCTCTGGAGAGACCAGAGAACATTCTTCAGGCAACTATAGAAAACTTAACCACACCTGTAGCGCCGATACTTGATCCGGCAAATGCTCAGGCAGAGTTAGAAGAAACCAGGCAAAAGGTGCTTGTAGAGGCCAAAAAAGTATCAGCCCTGCGGGAATCCTTGAACAGGACCCTGAGAGAATATGCAAAAGCTAATAAGCTTGATATCGCACCCGAGCGGGTGGATGAACTAAGATTAAGAGGGAAGAACCTCATGAATGACATTAACAAAGAGCATGAAGCTCACAGAGCCGAATCAGGTGATTTGGGTTTGCCGAGGTACAGTACCCCGGCGAAAAACCTGAGAGCGGCAAATGCCGCAGCATTGGAATTAGAGGGGTTAACAGGGGAAGCTCGGCAGAAACAACAAGAAAGAGTGAATGAGCTGGTGCGCATCGCGAACCAGCAAAATGAGGAAATGCACAGAGCTAACCCGGCAAGACCAGGGGCTTCGCGGATGGTTCATTCGGCAGGGGCAGCACCTGCTTTATCTGCGGCAGCGGCATCTTCACCCGGAAACAACGCTAGAAAAGAGAAAGCAGTAACCTCAGGGAAGAGGAACAAGCAAATTGTTCCATATGACCCGGCAATAGCTGGAAAGGCAAATGAGAACAGAGGCAATGCAAGCCGAGGTAATAGTGGGGAGAGAAACCACGGCCGTATGGAAAAGGACGGTGGCGGCCGAGGTAATGGAGATCTCGGCAGGAGAGAACCTGCAAGAGACAATCATGAAAACCAAACCCCGGCCGAAGTAAGGAGAGAAGTGCCGCTCAACCCGCAACCAAGACATGAGCCTCGGCAGGAAAGAGAAGTGAGGCCAGCTCGCCACAATCAGATGAATGAAAGGTATAATGATGGATAATCCGAGGTAGAATACGCAAACCAGGGTGGAAACAATCACTATGGGATGCAGGATAGAATCATGTACAGAGATTTGCCAGCAAATGATGCAAGAGTAAAGTTGGATCGGCTATACCGGTCCGAGCTATTGGAAGAGCAAGGTCCACCAGGTCCGACATGTTTTGGACCACGGATCATGGGCGAACCACCAGTGCCGAATTTTCAGTTGGCAAGAGGCACAAAAACGTACAATGGAAGTACCAAGCCACAAGACTGGTTGATTGATTATGCCACCGCTGTGAAGATAGCGGGTGGCAACCTAAGATGGGCTGTGCGGTATGTCCCACAGATGTTGGAAGGACCAGCCAGGGTATGGTTGAATAATCAACCAGCTGGCAGTATCAACTGCTGGTTAGATTTCGAAGAAATGTTCGTTAGCAACTTTACCAGCACATACAAGAGACCAAATAGACCACAGCAACTAGCCATGTGCAAGCAGAGGCCGAATGAAACAGATAGAGAGTTTTTAACTCGATGGTGTAACCTGAGAAACTCATGTGAGGGAGTTATCGAATCGCAAGCAATCGCTTGGTTCGCGCAAGGCTGCCGTTATGCCAGCGTGTTGTGTCAAAGCCTGCAGAGAGATATGCCAACCACACTGGCAGAAACTATCAGAATAGCAGACTCCTATGCATTGGGTGACCCAACCCAACCCGAGTTAATGTCGGCAGATCATCGTGAGCAACAGGACCAGTACACGAGAGAATTGGCCGGGTCATCCAGGCGTGATTTCAGAGGAAGAAGAAGAGAAGAGAGGCCGGATTATAGATATAATTCGGCCCAGGTGGCGGCTGTAGCACAAGATCAGCCGAGTCACGGAGCAACTCAACGACAGAAAAATGGACCTCAACAGTGGACATCAAGAAATGAGGGAAAGAGGCAATGGACCCCAGAGCAAAAGAAGCAATGGCAAGAGAGGCCGAAGTATACGTTCGAATCCATGTTAGACCAGCCGTGCAAATTTCACACATCAAACCCATCCAGACCAGCCAATCATACAACCCGGCAATGCGCCTGGATGAAAAATGCGATGGGGAACCCAGCAGGAGTTCAGGCTCCCCATCAGGTGCAACAGCAGCATCAGCCGCAATTAACTGGAGCAAATACACAGCAACTGATGCTACCGCCCCCTCCCCCGAGGTACGATAACTCGGATCGGAGGGATGCAGTGCATCAAGTAATGAACCAGGGCCAGGACGGAAGGATGAATCCGGTAAATACTGGACGCAATGATTACAGGGAACATCACCAGTCTTATTGTGTGTTCACAACAGAACAGCAGGACAAGCAGAGTGTGCAGCGCCGGCATATGGAAGTGAATGCAGTTGTACCGGCAGTGCCAAGATACCAGCCATGGTCTGATCAGGAGGTGACCTGGAGCATGAAAGACCACCCCAGAATAATGCCGAGTCCAGGATCATATGCACTTGTGTTGGATCCGACGTTTGTGGGACCAAGCATCAATGTAAAATTTTCAAAAGTACTCATCGACAATGGAAGCAGTATCAACATCATGTACAAAGATACCATGCATAAGCTCGGAATATCACAGAATATGCTGCAGTCCACGAGGACAACTTTCCATGGGATAGTGCCAGGGCTTTCATGTGAGCCCATCGGTAAAGTCCGAGTGGACGTGTTATTCGGTACAAGAGATAACTGCAGAGCAGAAAACTTAGAATTTGAGGTGGTGGATCTGGAAAGTTGTTATCATGCTCTACTCGGACGGCCCGCACTGGCCAAATTCATGAGCAGCTGTCATATAGGTTATCTAAAGATGAAGTTACCCGGACCACAAGGGGTGATAACAGTTGCAGGGGATTACAAGAAGTCAATGGAGTGTGCTTCGGCCGGGTCAAATTTGGCCGAGTCATTGGTTATAGCAAGAGAAAAGAAAAGGATTCAGGAGGTAGCAGCCCTCGCTCAGTCAGCACAGTTAAACATGCCGGCACTGGCCAACCCTCATGGCAGTGTTTCTTTTCAGCCAACCAAAGAGACGAAGAAATTTCAGATTGATGAGCAATTCCCAGAGCGCACTGTTACTATTGGTGCAGGCCTTGACGCTAAATAGGAAGGCGAGCTCACCAACTTCCTCCGTGAGAATCGGGACATATTTGCGTGGTCAACCCAAGATCTGCAAGGTGTTCCGAGGGAGTTGGCTGAGCACTCTTTAAACGTCAGGACAGGGGCAAGGCCGGTGAAGCAACCTCTCCGCCGCTTCGCCGAAGACAGGAGAAAAGTAATAGGGGATGAAATAGCTCGGCTCCTCGCAGCCGGGTTCATCATGGAGGTGCTATATCCGGATTGGTTATCAAACCCGGTGCTATTAGAAAAGAAAAAAGATGACCCCAATGTAGCCATTGTGTGGCGAATGTGTATCGACTACACTAACCTGAACAAGGCGTGTCCGAAAGATCCATTTCCATTGCCTAGAATAGACCAAGTCATTGACTCGACCGCTGGTTGTGAGCTGTTATCATTTGTAGACGCGTATTCTGGTTTCCACCAGATACCGTTAAATCCGGCCGATCAAATAAAGACTGCATTTATTACCCCGTATGGGGCTTATTGTTATCGCACAATGCCATTCGGCCTGCGAAATGCAGGAGCAACATATCAAAGATGCATGCAAAAATGCCTACATGATCAGATAGGGAAAAATGTACAAGTATATGTGGATGACGTAGTCATCAAAACTAAGGAGAGCAAAACCTTGCTAGAAGATATACGGCAAACTTTCGCGAACCTGAGAAGGTTCCGAATGAAGCTTAATCCAGAGAAATGCACATTTGGCGTGCCGGCAGGAAAACTACTCGGTTTCCTTGTGTCCAGCCGAGGTATCGAGGCTAATCCAACAAAGATAAGAGCAGTAGAAAGAATGGAATTGCCGAGATGTTTGAACGATGTACAAAAATTCACGGGCTGCCTGGCCTCGCTTAGTCAATTTGTATGTCGGCTAGGAGAAAAGGCACTGCCACTTTATCAGCTGATGAGAAAGTCGGACAAATTCAGCTGGACTCCGCAGGCGGACCTTGCATTTCATGAGTTGAAAAAGATGCTAGTTACGGCACCCATTTTAGCTTCTCCATTATCGAAAGAACCTATGCTACTCTATGTAGCGGCTACCAATCGAGTAGTTAGTACGGTGGTCGTAGTGGAACGACTTGAAGATGGTAAGTCAGTTCAGAGGCCGGTGTATTATCTAAGTGAAGTATTATCCACTTCAAAGCAGAATTATCCGCACTATCAGAAGATGGCTTATGGAGTATATATGTCGGCAAAAAAGCTTAAGCATTACTTTGAAGAGCACCCCATCAAAGTAATCTATGAGGCACCCATAGCCGACATCTTGAGCAACAAAGATGCAAGTGGCCGAATAGCAAAATGGGCGATCGAATTATCACCGTATGCTCCACAATTTGATAGAAGAGATGCAATCAAGTCTCAGGCTGTCGCCGACTTTCTCGTAGACTGGGCCGAGGTGAAGTATGAGCCACCATTGCCAGATCCAAATTACTGGACAATGCATTTTGATGGTTCCAAACTAAGGAATGGCTTGGGAGCAGGAATAGTGCTAACATCACCTAAAAAAGATCAATTGAAATATGTACTGCAAATACATTTTGCTGCGTCCAACAATGTAGCCGAATATGAAGCGCTAGTCCATGGATTAAAAGTGGCAAAAGAAATTGGTATACGCCGAATCCTATGCTACGGTGACTCGGATCTAGTAGTACAGCAAGTATCGGGCAGTTGGGACGCATTAGATGCTAATATGGCTTTATACAGATTCCATGTGCAAAAAATCAGTGGATACTTTGAAGGATGTGAATTCCACCACATACCACGAGCAGAAAATGACGCTGCCGACACACTGTCGAAATTAGGATCAACCCGGCAGTCAATTCCGCCAGGTATTGCCCTGGAGCACCTCAGGAAACCATCAATAATCCCATCACCAGAATCCGAATCAATCTTTATCCCAGCAAGTTCTGCAGAAAATCACACGCCAATGGAGGTAGATCCGCAGAAAGATTCGGAACCCCTAAAGAGGGGGACGGCCGAAGTAATCACAATCATGGAGAGAGCCGAGGTATGTACGTCGGCAGAAAACATGGAGATAGACACTGAGATCACTGCAGAAAGAGTAACACCGACATGGGCGCAACCCATATTTTCTTACCTAAAAGACGCGATATTGCCGAGTAATGAGGTATCATCTAGACAAACCATAAGAAGAGCAAAGGCCTATACAATCATAAACAATGAGTTGTATAAGAGAAGCGTCACAAACGTATTGCAGAAGTGCGTGAGTTCCACAGAAGGTCAGGAAATCCTTCTAGACATACACCAAGGAGAATGTGGGCACCATGCCTCATCTCACGCTTTAGTAGCCAAGGCATTTAGGCATGGATTTTACTGGCCAACAGCGTTAAAAGAGTCAAAAGAATTGGTTAAGAAGTGCAATGGATGTCAGAGATACGCAACCAGAATACATATGCCGTCAGCCGAGTTAAAAACAATACTCATCACTTGGCCATTTTCTGTATGGGGTTTAGATATGGTGGGACCGTTCAAGCCGGCGAGAGGAGGAATGACCCACATGTTGGTTATGGTAGACAAGTTCACAAAGTGGATTGAAGTAAAACCAATTAAAAAGTGTGATGGGCACACAGCCGTGAAATTTCTCAAGGATATCATCTTGAGATACGGGTACCCACATAGCATTATTACGGATAATGGCACAAACTTCGCAGAAGGAGCTTTCGCTAGATTTTGCCAAGAGAAGCACATAAGACTAGATATTGCCTCGGTAGCTCACCCAGCATCCAATGGACAAGTGGAAAGGTCTAATGGACTGGTGCTATCAGGAATAAAACCACGACTTGTTGAACCTTTGCAAAGGTCGGCAGGATGTTGGATCGAAGAAATCCCAGCCGTGTTATGGAGCCTTCGGACTACTCCGAATAGATCAACAGGTTATACTCCATTCTTTCTGGTGTACGGGGCAGAGGCCGTACTCCCAGCGGACATAATATATGACTCGCCAAGAGTTGCTCAGTACACAACCTCAGAGACAAACGAAATAGCTCGGCAAGATGCCGTAGACCTGTTGGAAGAAGCCAGAGAGTTGACATTATCACGATCGGCTATTTATCAACAGAACTTACGGCGGTATCACAGCAAGAAAGTGAATCCAAGAGTATTCAAAGAAGGAGATTTGGTCCTCCGACTAGTGCAACGCACGGCCGGCATGCACAAATTGTCACCCCCATGGGAAGGACCATTTATTGTAAGCAAAGCATTGCACAACGATGCATATTATCTGATCGATGCTCAGTCCCCTGGAGAGAACAAGGCAGACAAAGCTGGTGAAGAAACGAAGCGCCCCTGGAATGTGGCTTTACTTCGACCATTCTACTCGTAGCGTTACATCTCAAGGTCAAAATCCAATGATGTATTTGAACCTCGGCACCCAGAGCAGTGACTCGGGACTGCCTTGGGATATACTTATTTTGTATTATGTATTCAAACCTCGGCACCCAGAGCAGTTACTCGGGGACTACCATATGTTATGTTATTTCGTGTTATATGTTTGAACCTCGACACCCAGAGCAGTTACTCGGGGACTGCCATATGTTATGTTATTTCGGGTTATATGTTTGAACCTCGGCACCCAGAGCAATGACTCGGGGACTGCCATATGTTATATTTATTTTTTCGCGTTACATGCTTAAACCTTGGCGCCCAGAGCAGTGACTCGGGGACTGCCGTATGTTGTATTTCTTTCATGTTATGAATATGAACCTCGGTGCCCAGAGCAGTGACTCAGGGACTATCATATGATATATTAATTCCGTATTGATACCTAAACTTCGGCATCTAAAGCAGCGACTCGGGGACTACCGTATGCTACCTCAAAATTATGCTGAACGCACTCATATCAGTTTCATACTACCTCTGAAATTTGATTTACATGAGGAAGTTTCGAACAATAAACAACGATCCAGCGATTGCTGCATACTTCCACAACGAAGTAGTTAACTCATGTTCAGAACAGATCAATATCATAGGTATTCAGCGCTCATGCCTGGATAAGACCATAAGAAATAACGGCAAAGTTAAGCCCTAAAAAAGTCAAGAAATTAAGTGTCAGCGAAGCAAGAATTCGGACGAGCATCCACTTAACCAAGTGTCTCAACAGTACATGGCAAAAGAAATTCAAATCATACAGCAAGTTAACAAATTTTTTCACCTACATCATACGCCCGGCATACCAGGGATCAGAAATAACTTAGGCGTTGTTCGTAGGAGGGGCAGCTACTTGCTCAGGTACGGCGCACTCCGAGGTAAGAGGGACCTCAACTGAGGTCGCCTAGCCATCCGCTGACCCAGGTGTAACTTCGGCGGAAGTCCGGGCTTGTTCAGGAGCGTCAGTCCGTGCGGTAGAATGCCCGGTACCTTTGGAAGAGGACCGCGCATCGCCGTTGCTGTCCGAGCTTGAGCTAGAGCTATCAGATGCGGCCGAATCATTTTCACCTTCCCCCTGCTCCGCTGAATCATCATCCGAGGCACCTTCAGCCGCAACCTCCTGATCCGGGTCTGGGAGAAAACTCGGCCCTTCATTCCAAGTATGCACGTCGGCGTACTCCACGAGTTGGAACGCCCGAGCTTGTCAAAGAGCAACAAAAGTGGGATCTTCGACCCAGCGGGAGCCAGTGCGCAAGTTTCTCAGGATGTCCAGGGAGATGTCTTCATACCATGACATGATAACAGTAAGGGCCATGTCGGCACCAGCACGCCCAGCAGATTCTCTCCAAAGACTCAACTGCCTCTCAGATGTCATCAGCCTTGTCACCAATAACTTGATTTCATTGATATCAGGAGTCCCCGAGGTATTCGGCCAGAGTACATGGTAAGCTCGGATAGCGGCCTGCACCAAGTCCCGGCCCATAATTTTCATCGGACCAACTGCGGCACCAACGGCAACCAAGTAATCCTCCATTGAGTATTCTGAATCAACAGTAACAGGTTCACCTCGGCGCGCACGAGCTGCAAGAACTGCTTTAGAACTCACGGGCTTGGCCTCGGGGAAATGATCTGCGCAAAGCACGAACGTGTCAAAGGGTTGCAGGGACGAAAAAGAAAAATATAATTCGGCCATGCCAAGTAGCTTACGATGAATATAGCTCATCATTATCTGAAGATCTTTGGCCCAATCAGCCTTGCTCTTCTCAAAACGAGCAATTTCCTCGCTCAAACCACGGGTTTTAAGTTCGGCAGCTTCGAGAAGTTCTTTGTTCTTCTGCAGATCCAGAGTCAGCCGATTATTTTCCTCGGAAAATTCTTGGTCGACCTTCTCTAGTTCGGATTTTTGAGACAGCTTAAGGGTGTCCACCTCGGATCGCAGGCGAGCTATCTCATCGTCTTTTTCTTGTAGTTGCGCTGAATGAACTGCATTTTGTTCTAAAAAATGCAGCATCACGTCAGGCATGGGCATGCAATCTTGATGTGACACTGCGAAGTCTTGCAACTCGGCTTTACCGCAGCCAAACGCAATAAGAAACCTTAGCATATATATTAAGAAGGAGAAGGAGTAAAATGGAAAGGAAGCTAACCTTCCAAGTTCTTGATCTTCTTCTCAAGGCGAATATTGAGGATATTAATATTACCTATTCAACAAGAAGTAAGCCGGCATTCCGTGGACGAATACATGAGAAAGTTGGGAATAAGGAAAAGGAACTATCGACATACCAGCTTTCTTTGCCACGGGCAGAACTTTCTCGTACTTCTCTTCTAACTTGCGGTGAGAAAAAAGCAACCTCTGGAACTCGGCGGTCCGTCGGTCATGTGCAACCTGAGTAGTGAGGCAAAATGATAAATAAACAAGTAAAATCTAAAATTAGATCCGAATCAAGCAAAGCTTAATTCGGCTCTAGGTGGCTGGATATTCAAAGCTAAACCAGATCCGAGTCATGAAGGACTTAACTCGGATCTAGGTGGCTGGATATTCAAAGCTAAATTAGATCCGAATCAAGCAAAGCTTAATTCGGCTCTAGGTGGCTGGATATTCAAAGCTAAATCAGATCCGAATCAAGCAAAACTTAATTCGGCTCTAGGTGGCTGAATATTCAAAGCTAAATTAGAACTGAATCAAGCAAAGCTTAATTCGGCTCTAGGTGGCTGGATACTCAAAGCTAAATTAGATCCGAATCAAGCAAAGCTTAATTCGGCTCTAGGTGGCTGGATATTCAAAGCTAAACCAGATCCGAGTCATAAAAGACTTAACTCAGATCTAGGTGGCTGGATATTCAAAGCTAAATCAGATCCGAATCAAGCAAAACTTAATTCGGCTCTAGGTGGCTGGATATTCAAAACTAAACCAGATCCGAGTCATGAAGGACTTAACTCAGATCTAGGTGGCTGGATATTCAAAGCTAAATTAGATCCAAATCAAGTGAAGCTTAATTCAGAACTAGGTGGCTGGATATTCAAAGCTGAAATTAGATCCGGATCAAGCAAAGCTTAATTCGGCTCTAGGTGGCTGGATATTCAAAGGCTAAACCAGATCCGAGTCACGTAGGACTTAACTCGAATCTAGATGGCTGGATATTCAACACTAAACCAAGTCCGAATAAGACACAACTAAACTCCGAACTAGATGGCCAGACTAACGAACCTTAGAAATGAATTTAAGTCAAACTTCCAAGTATACAACAAGTTATTTCCTTGCAAGTTTCGGGGACTAGAGCATATGGTAACATCTGGAGAATAACTTAAGACTCAGAGAAAAAACAATTACCTCATTCATCTTGTTGGTATCAATGATGAACTGGGCAGCATGGTCAAAACGGCCGCTGATGTCAGAAAGCTGAAAGGGCTGGTTTGATGGATTACCCTCAAATTGATCAGCAGCATTCCAGTTATTGGCATACTCAACCAGCGCTCCAAGGCTGTTCCCACTAGCTGTCCGAGTTAAAACTTTACCCCGGGCAGGCGCTCCGACCACGGCAGTCGCAGGGCTCTTATGAAGAGCAAGCTGGCTGCCGGTGGCCGAGGTAACAGGGACTTTGGTAGGCGCAGCTCCCTTGCGCAGCACGTCAGCAATGCTCGGCTGAGAAGAGCCGGCAAGACCTTTCTGAGAAGAAGTCTTGATGGCAATGGCCTTTTTCGCCTTAGAAGGGGCATCGGCAGGAAGTGGCGCCTCCGAAGTGGGGACGGAGTCCTTAGGAGCAGCGGAGGATAAGGTCGCAGAGGGCACCGGGATAACGACCTTTTCGACTGAGGTCGGGATGGCCGTAGAAACTGCCGGAGTAGATGGAGGCTCAGTAGTAGCGCTGGGACCCATAGAAGGGGCGGCGGGCTCAACGAAAACTTCGGAGGGCCGGATCGGATCCAAGTCGATGGAAGGGGTCTCAGGGACATCGCGACGAACAGGCGACGTATTCGGAGCTGGAGGAGAAGCAGGACGAATAGGACTAGGAATCCTGGTATCATCAGCGGGAGGAGGAGATGGCGGCCGAATCGGACGGCTAGTCATACTAGGACCGTCGGGTTTAACAGAAAGAGGTGCACTGCAAAAATAAGAAGGAAGATTCGTCAGTATGAGAAACAGAAAGAGAGAAACAAGAAATATAGGCAAAAGAACTTACCCGGCGACCCCAGGCATAATCTTGCGCCTGGGAGGGTTCGGAGCGGATTTCTTCATTCGCTTCTTAGGAACCGCCTCCGAGGCACTAGCAGGAGCCCCGCGTTTCCCCGAGGTAACGGGAGGTCGGGAAGCAATAGGCTCGGCATCATGAACCTGACCGGCCGGATTAGCTGGGAAAGTAGAAGCCGGAAATGCATAAGAAATAGGCATGGCGGCAACTACCTCAAGAATTTGGACCTCGTCCGAATCACCTTCCTCCTCATGCGCTGAAGTTTTGCCGCGAGCTCGAGCCGGAGCAGGATCCGACTTAGGGACGAACTCCTCGGAGTCCGGCTCGCCAGTATCCGGGGCACTCCTGTCCGCGGGCCAAGGGAGCTGCAGAACTTCGGCGTCCTCGTTCTTCTGCTCTGCGAACCTCTGCAAGACAAGGAGAAAGAGAATCATGTAAACCAGTTTCTAAAAACTGTGGAATAGCAGAGCAATGCTGATTAAGCTTACCTCGGGAGGCGGACGATCGCGGGTGAATGGTTTTAACCCCCAAGACCAATCCTCATGCATCTCAGTCTTGAAGATAGCTCGGACGCGCTTATGAATAAGGTAGTTATCCAGCTCCACGGTCGAAACTCGGTTGGGGTCGAGAGGACCACTCATGTAGCACAGCTTGTGGGTCCGCTGCTGAAAGGGGCAGATCCGGCTACTAATAAAAGTTGCCATCAGGTCTTCGCCGCATAACCCGGCCCGGATCAACTCTTTCAGCCGAATCTCAAAGGCCTCGGCCAAGGCGTGGGTCTTCCTCGGATTATAGAGCCAATTCACTTTGGAAGGTGGGCCAATTGAGAATGGAGGGAGCCGAATCTTGTCTTCCGCCCCTCTGTTCTTGACGTAAAAAAATGACTTGTGCCACTTCTTGCACGACTCCAACCCAGTGACACGAGGGAACACGGATTTCCTCCGAGGTGTGATAGACGCCGCCCCACATTGGGTGAGCAACTTCTCGGAAGGGTGCAGAGATTTGTCAGGAACAACGTTGGAGCGGATCTGGAAGAACTTCGACCAGACATGCACTGACGGCCACAGGCCGAAGTAACCCTCCGAAGCGGAGATGAAAGCAGAAAGAGAAGCTATGGCGTTCGCAGGAAGGTGATGCGGCTGAAGGCCGAAGTAATCAAGGAATTCTCTAGCGAAATCACTAAGAGGGAGACCGAAGCCGCGGGCGAAGTGGGACATGAAAACCACATACTCACCCTCTCTGATATCTGGAGAGGATTCGCTGCCGGGTAAACGGCAAGAAACCTCGGCAGGAATCCGTCGAGTCCGGATGAGCCATTCAATCTCACGGCGCGTGACTGAAGAGCCCTGCCACGAGCCTCGCTCGGGCCCGGAGCCAGCGTCGTCGTCCTCAACAAGAGCGCCACTAAACGAACTAGACATAGGTGCGCCGGAAAGATCGCCGGAGGAAAAACTGGCGGCGGAGGGGAGTTTAGAGCTGCGAGGCCCCGTCAGAACTTTGCACGAAAACAATGGCGAAGAACGGAGGAACCATCGCCCGAGCACGAAAACGGAGTAGATCGATCTAGGGAAAGATCAGGGCAAGGCTATCAGAGAGGACTCACCGGCAGCGGAGCCACAGCCGCGGAGCGCGGGCCAGAAAGGCAGAGCGACGCGGCGGAATCCTCGCCGGCGGAGGCTCTGGCTGACGAGCGGCGGCGGAGCGGCAAGAGAACGCACCGGCGAAGAAGGAGAACGGAGGAGAGCGATAAGGGGAAAGGAGAATCCCACGGGCGCAGTTCCCCTCTTTATAGTCAAGCCATGAACAGGGGAGTGGGATCGTGGGTGTGGCGGTTATCCGTGTAGATCGTGGGAACAGCACGAACGCACGACGGTGAGTGGAGCCACACCAACGGCCACACACGAAGAAAGGTCGTTACAATCCCCGAGGGGAGCGGCACACGAGGCGTCGCAGCGACGGCGCAGCAGGTGCAGGGTTCACTGTAGCTTGTCAGTAAGCACTGTAGAAGGACCTAAAAACTAGAAGAACAATGATGGGATGACACGTAGGACGTGGCGTACGAGGGAAGGAACGAGGAAACCCCGGACGAGGCCATAGCTCGGAAACAAGACTGAAGAATGTAATGAAGCTGATATAACCCGGCCAAATCTATTGACAGGGCCACACCAGCTTCGGGGACTAATGTCGGGGGGTTAACCTCGGGTAGGTCAGAGACGGGGAAAGACAGAGGTACTTTCCCCGTCTGGTTTCCGAGTTACGGCCTAAGTCGGCCGAATCATGGATATGTCGGCCGATGAACGGAGGCAAGAAGCCCACGTATAGGTATCAAGTGGTTACCCGGCCGAGTTAATGAGAGAATCGGCCGGGTTACCCAAATGATCTTCATGCAGGTGAGGAACGAGCCGAGTAACACAAGGTAAGGCCGAGTGATACGAAGCTTGCAGGAGAAGGAGAAGCCCAGGGTCAAACTATAGCTGCAGGCTAGAAGGAATCAGAACAGGGCCAAGCACAAGAGACAAGGATGCACAGCGTCAGAGGGGCAGAAGGAGGTCACGGAGGTGACAGTCCTGGAGCCCGAGGCACGCAGGAGGGGGCCACTGGAGCCTTGCCGTCATTAGAAGGGCGACAGGGAAAGGAGGCCGCCGAACTACTATTTTGGGACAAGCATATTCCACGAATATGCTTGCCTCGTCAGCCCTAAGGGCACCAAGGCACCCCTTTATAAGGGGAGGTTTGGACCCTGAGGGAGGGATCGACTCTTTGAGCACCGTTAGGCTGGGGAGATTCATCTTGTCCCCCTGTATTCAGCTCAAGGAGCATTTGTAACCCAACAAGAGAGAAATAAAGTTCATCACTTTGGCAGCTTGAGTGTAAAGACAGTTGCATCTTCCCTCCCCAGATCCCACTAGCATCCATAGGCCCCGTACTTTAGCCTACCCATGGCATCTGCCGTGCCAAAACCACGACACTATTACATTACATTGCAGCAGAAAATCTATAGCATGGGGTCCTTCATCTTCAAATTGCCACATGCAAACATGCTGGCTGTAGACTTGTAATCCTAATCAATCAACTTCTCTAATATCAAACAAACCTGCAACATTACAAGTTACAGCCACAAGGGTCAATACATTTGAATTGTATTGGCAAGTTTCACTACTAAGTTGAATATAAGTGGATCCTATCATTACATGCATATTTGGCTAAGTAGGGTTTTAGGCTCATTTGCATAAAGCAATAATTTATCCTATCTTTTCAAAATGGTTTTGTTCTTTTGTCAAATCTTTCTGAACTCCTTGGTAAATCCCCAAGTGTTTCAAGTCTTTGTCAAAATCTCTTGAGCTCCTTGGTAAATCCCCAAGTGCTTCAAGTTTTTATCAAGATCTCTTGACCTCCTTGGTACACCCCAAGTACTTCAAGTTTTTATCCAAATCTCTTGAGCTCCTTGGTAAATCCCCAAGTGCTTCAAGTTTTTATCAAAATCTCTTGAGCTCCTTGGTACACCCCAAGTACTTCAAGTTTTTATCCAAATCTCTTGAGCTCCTTGGTAAATCCCCAAGTGCTTCAAGCCTTTTGTTGTCACTTAAAAGTTTTTATTTTAGAAATTGGAATGTCGAGATTTCCCATAGCTTCAAGCCTTTAGTTGCTCAGTATTGTCCATAACCGGGGACACGGCTAAGTACTTAGATTTTTATCTTCTGCAGAAGTTGTACACTTTACCCACATGACACACTCTCATCTTGTTGCCACCAGTGGCCGCTGGATAAGTACTCACCAAGATGGAGTACTGGCAGATTGAGAATGTGACGAAGTCTTTCTAAAGGGTCCTCCCATACACCATTGCTAGCTTGTCTTTAGGCACCAATGTAGGGTTCCTAGTTCCCTCATTTCCATTAAACCTGAAGACAATGCATGGGTCTTCCCAATGTAGTTGACTAAGCCAGAGCCATATTAGCATGTGGCTGTACACGAAAGCCAATGTTGGAGAAACATGTTCAATCTCTAAGTCCCTGGGTGGTTTTCTTTTGGTGCACAACACAAAGAGATTGCCATCGACATGGTTCCTTTTGTTGCCACCTTGTCCAAAACTTGAGTATCCTTGTCCACCCAGGTGGTTAATTGAGTACTTGTTTTATTATATAAAACACAAGTCTTTTCTCATCTTTATAAAATCTCAACATGTATCTCTTCTCAAAATATGTTGCATGGCTAAGCATTTTATAACTACATTGTTTTCACTAAGGAATGTATAAGGGTATCCTATTAGGATTTAGCATAGCATAAGTATAGAAATTTTTTTCATGCATGTTTCAAAATCCACTAAGTATAATGAAAATAGTTGGACTTTAGATGATAGTGTAACTTGCCTTTTGGTAGGGAATGTTGGTTCACTTCTTGATCTTGCTAATCTCACACTCTTCTAACTTCACTACAAGTCAATCAAACAAACCAAGTTTCAACTAGCATTCCAAACCATAATCAAACAAACAACACATCACACATATCATAATAGAAACCAAGTCATGCATGCAAGCATGCAAAAGATAGTTTTATTTGCAAAGGTGGTTTCTACTAGGCTCTATACATTGTAAGGCTCAAAGTGGTCATTTTCTAAAGTGCTAAAACCATTTGCAAAAGGGTTTTATCTATAGATCATTTTTAAATCAAATCATTATTTCATGTGGTGGAAAAATGTTTTAGCAAAACAACAACTTTATATTGTTCACCAAATAAGTTGTTAGTTCACAAAACTTGGTGTTTAGGGTCAGTAGCTTTGAACCAAAACATTTTTCAAAGGTTTTTCTCAAAAGTCATTTTCATAACAAAATCAATATTTTTATTTGGTTAGAAATGGGCTAATTCAATTATTCCATCCTAATCTTTACCAAATACATTTTTAAATCCATGAGTTGGTTCCTAGGGTCAGTAGGTTCACCACAAACCAATTTGCAAGGATTTCATCCTTAAATTCATTTTGGAATAATTTTTATAACCTAAACAAGCATACAAAAGTTTCTGCAAAAACAAACATTCTACCAGAAGCTTTTTACTAAACAAATTGCATGGTTGGCTAGTGCTTGTTCCACTTATTCCATTGATATAAAGTTTGTAAATTTTGGACGTGTGGATCAAAAGTTACAAGGTTTTCAAATTTGCATCTAAATCAGATTTCAAATTCTGTTTTAAACAGAACTGGTGCCACGCGGCGTGTTGTCATTGGGCGGTACCGGTTCGGGTGGATCGACTGATGCGGTGCGTTAGATCTAAATGAAATCCTACGGCTCTGAATCAAACTTACCCTTTCGCTTAAGTTCTATTTCTAGCCACAAGATCAAGATCTAACGGTGTAAACCTATTCGACCATACTCGAGCGGCGCTGACGACGGTGAGCGGCGGCGCGCGGTCGAACGAGGTGCTAGCGGCGGTTATAGGAAGCAAGGAAGAGGTTGGCGAGTCTTACCAGACTCGTAGAGGTTTGCTGAAGCTCGAGGTGGTACTGGCTGGCGAAGGGGCGCACTAGAGTGGGAGTAATCGCTCGCCGGAGTGGAGCTACGCCTCGGCCACGATCTATCGTCATCGAGGACGGTGCTACGGGTCATGAGGAAACAAACGGAGAGCATGGTCAGACGCGCAAAGTCAAGGCGATGATGCGTGCGTGATTGAGAGGGCGCGGGGTGGTCTAGACTTACCAGGAAGACTCGCCGGAGGAAGGAAGCAGACGCGGCGGCGCTCAGAGGTTGTCGAAGCCGACGTTCTGGGGCGCCCGCGAGTGAACGGAAAACACAGGGAGAAGCGCCAGGGGCTTGGGAGTGCGTGAGCTTGGTCGAGGAGGCGAGGGGCGGTGTCTACTGGACGGAATTCGCTAGAGAGGCTTACCGGAGCAGCGGCAGTGCAAATTCGATTCAGGGCAGCCAGGTGGCTCTCGTGCGGCGGTGTCTGAGGGGTAAGGAGGAGGAGAACGAGGTGATTAAAAGGGCGTGGTCACGGGGTGGAGTAATGCGGTCTTTAACGCGAATTGATCGCCGGCGTTACTGACTGCAACGGCAGGGTGTCGCCTGCGCGAGGAAGAAGAGAGTGAGCTGAGCTGGCGGTGGGGCCGTCTGGCAGCGAGAGAGGAAGAGATGCGGTGGGGTCCAGCTGTTTGCGACGCTGCGGGTGAGAGTTTGAGTGAGAAAACGTTTCGCGAGAGAGAGTGGGGTGGGCTTGCTGTTGGGCTTATTGGGCTGGCCGGCTGGGCTGTGTCCTTTGCATATTTTTTTTTGTTCTGAATCTTTTCTCTTTTTCTGTTTGAATTTCCTGATTGAATTTCAAACAAACAAATCAAACATTCAAAACAATCCAAACTTCCACCACACTTTGCAATTGAATTTGGTTCTGTTTAACAACATAAACCAAGTCCAAAAACAAAAAAATAATTTTAATCTTTTTAGGATCCATTTATTAATTAAATAAAATGGACCTTAGTTATTAAATCAAATAGGGTTTGATTTATTTAAATTCTTTATTTGAAATCTAAATAATCCCAAAATCCCTTCAGTAGGTTTTATTTGAAAATATAAAATACTTGGAAAACTTATTTAAAATAGATAAATAAGTTTTGATTTTTAATTAAAATAGTAAAACCTTTATTTTTAATAAACTTGGATAATAAATCCTTATTATTTTATTTAAATAAAATTTTACTATTTTTATCAAATAGAAATATTTTATTTCAAAGGTTTGGCCAAGTTTTAGTTTGGCTTTATAAAATAATCCTTATTTATATTTCTACCTTTTTATTTGAAAACCAAATCTTTTTATTAAAAGATCCAAAAATAGTATTTCCAAATATTTTAGCTTTATTGTTTATTTAACCTTTTAAATCTCTTTAGGATTTTATTTGATCCAAATAGGTTTTGAAAGTTTCCAATTGGATTCAAAAGTTTCTTCTTACCCTAAAATTCAACAAAGTTTTATTTTATTCATTTATTTTTTCACATTACAAGATTTGGAAAATCTTGGGATGTGACACTTGATGAGTGAAATCACGAGAATGTTTTGATCAATCATACCATGATATGTACACATCCAGATATGTCCTATGCTCTGAGTGTTCTGATCATATACCAGAATGAATCATAAAATGATCATTGGACGATAGTGAGGATATTCTTATGATCTTTTTGGAAGAACTAAGAATATATTTGTGTAGAGGTAACAAACAATTACAAATAGTTCATTGTAAAGCGTTACATTGATACTAGTTTTGTCATAAGATACAAATTAAGTTTATCTCAATTTAAACTATGGGTGGCACAATGTAATGGAAAGGAGATTCCATGATGGATTTGGATGAATTCCATAGTTAAGACATTGTGACGAATACTACAACAAAAAGGATAAGTATATGACTGCTATAGTAGCAGCAAAGGAGGGAATTTGTGTCAAGTAGTTTGTTATCAAACTAAGGTGTGGTTCGCAACGGGCTAACACTAAAGATATATTGTATGACAATAGTATCGACATGATTTAACCCCAAGGGACTAAAGGTCTCACCGAAAAACCAAATTTATACAATGCCATCTCATTGGAGAATGAGTGATGCGTGAAGATGCAAAGACATGCAAATACACACGGACCTGAAGCGTCAGATCCGTAGATTATGTTAACCACTTGCAATTGCGTATATGGAATACCAGAAAGCCATAGGTGTTTAATACGCAAAGTTTTCAAACTAGATTATTGTCTCTAGTGCAAGTGGGAGACTGAAGGGAATATGCCCGAGAGGCAATAATAAAGTGGTTATTATCGTATTCCTTGTTTATGATAAATGTTTATTTTACATGCTATAATTGTATTAATACGGAAACGTTAATACATGTGTGTTTAATAAACAAAAAGGAAGTTCCTAGTTATGCCTCTCTTATAAACTAGCTCGTTGATTAACAAGATGATCATAGGTTTCCTGATCATGGAAATTGGATGTTGTTAATAACGAGGTCACAACATTAGTGTAATGGTGTGATGAACATTCATCCGAATTATAGCATTATGATCAAATTCATTGAGTTTATATTGCTATAACAACTTACGAAGTGATCCTAATCCTTAGACCATGAGATCATGTCAATCACTAACACCGGAAGAGTTTCTTGATAACATCAAACGTCACACCGTAACAGGGTGATTATAAAGATGGATTCAGAACTAATAAAGTGTTATGTTGAGGCCCATGGATCGAGAGTGGAATTTGTTCATCCCGATGACGGATAGATATACTCTGGGCCCTCTCGGTGATATCACATTGGTTAGCTTGCAAGCAAGTGATTTGATCACTAGAATGTTATATCACGGGAACGAGAAAAGAGTGCATGTCAGTAACGAGATCAAACTAGGTATGGAGATACCGATGATCGAATCTCGGACATGTAATATATCGTGAAACAAAGGGATTAAGATACTAGCGTAAAAGGTTCCGACGATCACAAGAAAGTCATCGTTGAATGTGTGGGAGTCAGTATGGGTCTCCAGATCCCGCTTCTGATTATTGATACGAGAGGGGTCTCGATCATGTCCGCATTATTCACGAACCGTAGGGTGACACACTTAAAATACACCGACATCCATTTGGAGCAAAAGTTTCATGCCGAAAAGAATAACAAGCGCAGGAATTTATTTCACTAGATACCGAAACGGGTTTTCGGGTGAAATTGCAGAAAGTGTTTCTGCATGTGAAATGAAATACTAGCAAGGGATTATATGTGAATGTTTGTCATTAAAGTAATTGACAAAATTCTGAATAAAATAAAAGAGTTTTATTTAATGAGAGTTTTCATTAAATTTGGTGGAAATTTAATGGGAATTTGAGTGGGTTTTTGAGTGGAGAAAATTGAAGGGCCATTTTATGAGTGGAGTGTCCACCCACATGAATGAGGGAGAGGTAGGGGCACCCTCCATGTCCGGCGGCCATGCCCCCTTGGGCTGCCCCCCTCCCCTATATAAGGAGCCCCTCCTCTCACTTCTCACTCACACCTCCTCGTGAAGGATCTCTCTCCCCCTCTAGAATTTATTCCCCATGGTCTCGGACTAGCGAGATACATGGTCCCGGTGGCTATTCGACAAGAAAGAGTTGTGATTCCGTTGCATCGCTGGAGCGAGGAGGCGGAGGTTGCTCGGTGCCTCAAACGTGTGTGCGAGCACGGATGCGTTGCTGTTTTGCGGCGCTAGGACTTCCTCTCGATCTTGAGATCGGCAAGATATCGTCTACATCAACCACGAGTTTGGACTTGTTAAGCTTTGTCGGTCTTCAAGGGTATGTTCTCTATGGATATACATCCGCCCGTTGTTTGTATCTAATAGATAGATCTTGGTACATAGTTGTTCCCATCGTAGGAAAATTTTTGTTTTCTATGTTGCGAACCCTACAGGTTTGCCCCAGGGAACTCGCTCAACTGCAACGGCCGTCTTTTTCTCATGCATGCTGAAGAAGCCCAGGAAGCACCAGACGTCATGCTGGGTATGTTTTCTATTAACTCGGTACTTGCAAGAGTGTTGTTTGATTCTGGAGCATCGCACTCATTTGTCACCGAAGAATTTGCATGCACTAGTAAGATTCAACCAACCAAACTGAAGCATGTTATGATTGTTCAAATCTCCGGTTCAACCACCAAAGCTAGGCAAATTTGCAAAGCCGTCCCTATACGAATCCATGGCATAGATTTTTATGCTAATCTAATAGTACTCAGAACTAAAGGTTTGGAAGTAGTACTAGGAATGGATTGGATGTCCAAACACAAAGGATTAATTGACTGTGCCAAGAAAGCCATAACCATGACCAGTACATCCAGAGTATCAATCGAGCATGTATCTAAAACCTTACCTCGTCAATTCAAGTGCAACAAGAGTATAGCCCAACCTACCATTGACCAAGTCTGGATTGTCTGTGAATACCCCGATGTATTTCCAGATGTTTTGCCCGGTATGCCCCCAGATCAGGATATTGAGTTTATCATTGAACTAATCCCTGGAACAGGACCCATAGCCCAGAGATCATATAGCATGAACCCGTCTGAACTAGCAGAACTGAAGAAGCAATTGGATGCCATGCTGGAAATTGGATTGATTCAACCAAGTGCGTCACCATGGAGATCACCTGTTTTGTTCGTGGATAAGAAAGATGGAGGTAACCGTCTGTGTACGGATTATCAGAAGTTGAATGATGTCACTATCAAGAACAAGTACCCGTTTCCTAAGATTGAAGATTTGTTTGACTAGTTGACTGGTGCCAAGGTGTTTTCTAAGATTGATCTTAGAACTGGCTATCATCAACTCAAGATTCACGCAGAGGATATTCCAAAGACTCCCTTCACCACTAGATATGAATTATACGAGTATACTATCATGTCTTTTGGATTAACCAATGCCCCCGCCTATTTCATGAATCTCATGAATAATATTTTTATGGACTTCCTGGATAAGTTTGTCGTTGTTTTCATTGATGACATTCTGATTTATTCCAAATCAGAAGAAGAACATGAGCTACACCTAAGGACCATTCTTGGAACCCTGAGAGAGCATCAGTTGTATGCCAAGTTTAGCAAATGTGAATTCTGGTTACAGGAGGTAGGATTCCTCGGCCACATTGTATCAGCTGGAGGAATTGCCGTTGACCCTGCGAAGGTGAAAGATGTCCAAAATTTGCAAGCCCCAACCACTCAAACCCAAGTTCGTGCATTTCTCGGATTAGTGGGATACTACCGCAAGTTCATAGAAGGATTCTCGAGTATCGCCAGACCCATGACCCAATTGCTGAAGAAGGACAACAAGTTTGAATGGATGGACAAATGTGAAGCGAGTTTTCAATAACTCAAGAGGAGATTGATTTCATCCCCAATCTTGATCATGTCGGATATCACGAAGCCCTTCGATGTGTATTGTGACACGTCCAAGATCGGTCTCGGATGTGTTCTAATGCAAGAAGGAAAAGTTATATCTTATCTATCTCGACAACTGAAGCAACATGAACAGAACTACCTAACCCATGACCTCGAACTCGCAGTCGTAGTTCTAGCCATGAAGACATGGAGGCATTACCTGATGGGAAACCATTGTGAGATTTATTCGGATCACAAGAGCCTAAAGTATATATTCACTCAGAAGGAGCTAAATATGAGACAGATAAGATGGATTTAGCTAATCAAGGATTACGACCTGGACATTCACTATCACCCCGGTAAAGCCAATGTGGTAGCAGATGCCCTTAGCAGATTGCCGTGCCGCTTGAACTCCATGATTTTGAAGGAGCAACCAAGTTTGCACAAAGAGATGGAATATTTCTGAATGAAATTAGTGAGTGAAGGATATTTGGCTAGCATAGAACTTCAACCCACTTTGATCAGCCATATCAAAGAGGCGCAGAAAGGAAATGCTTGTATCGACGGAATCAAACGTCGTATCGATACAGGCAAAGTACCTGGATTTACCGAAGATGAAGAAGGAGTTCTGTCGTACAAAGGATGCCTTCATGTACCAGGAGATTCAGAGTTGAAAGAATTTATTCTGAAGGAAGCTCATGATACTCTTTATTCTATCCACCCTAGAGGAACGAAGATGTATCAGGATTTGAAGGAACAATTCTGGTGGCATAAGATGAAGAGACAAATCGGAAGCTATATCGCCAAGTGTGATATATGTCAGAGAGTCAAGGTGGGACATCAAAGACCCGCTGGATTGTTGCAACCTCTACAGATTTCGGAATGGAAATGGGATTCAGTTAGAATGGACTTTATCACCGGATTGCCTACTTCTAGTAGGGGAAATGACTCTATCTGGGTCATAGTTGACAGATTGTCCAAAGTAGCCCATTTCTTACCAGTCAAGACCACATACCAGAGTTCGAAGCTAGTAGAGTTATACATCGCTAGAATCGTCAGTTTGCACGGAGTCCCCAAGAACATCGTATCGGATCGAGGAACTCAGTTTACCTCAAGATTTTAGAAGAAAGTCCAAGAAGGTTTAGGAACCCGACTAGATTTCAGCACAGCGTATCACCCTCAGACTGATGGACAAACGGAGCAAATAAATCAAATACTCGAAGATATGTTGAGAGCATGTGTGTTAGAGTATGGATCTAAATGGGAAGACTATCTACCGTTCGCAGAATTTTCTTACAACAACAGTTATCAAGATAGTTTGCAAATGGCCCCATTTGAATTCATGTACGGAAGGAAATGTCACACCCCTTTGAATTGGTCGGAAGTAGGAGAGAGTCAGATTTTCGGACCCGACATCCTACGAGAAGCGGAAGAGAAAGTTCACAAGATTCGTGAGCACCTCAAAACCGCCCAGTCAAGACAGAAGAGTTACGCCAACAAGAGATGTCGAGACCTCGCTTTCAATATCAGAGATTTCGTGTATCTTAAAGTGCCGCCCTTGAAAGGAATGTAGTGTTTCCAGCTGAAAGGAAAGTTAGCCCCCAGATATATCGGACCCTTCAAGATTTTGAATCGTCGAGGAGAAGTATCATATAAATTGTAACTGCCAGAAGAAATGTTAGCCGTGCACAATGTGTTCTATATCTCGTTACTTCGCAAATGCCTTGAAGTTCTGGAGAAGACTGAAGTTTTCAAGAATATTAATCATCGGACCATAGAAATCAATGATGACCTGACATATCCCCACGTACCCATCCGTATTTTGGAACAAGCTTTCAGAACTACCAGAACCCAAAGCATCAAGTTTCTCAAGATTCAGTGGAGCAACCACACTGAAGAAGAAGCTACCTGGGAGCGCGAAGATCACATCAGGACGGAGTTCCCAGATCTCTTTAAATCCTAGGTAATATTTTTCGTCATTTTTCAAATCTCGAGACGAGATTTTGTTTAAGGGGGGAAGGTTTGTAACATCCCAAAACTTTAATACAAGTTAATCAAGATCCAAATCATCAAAATTAGGGTTAACAAAAACTTTTCCATCTCAAAATATGAAAGCACCCATGTGTATGTGTATTAAATTAGGAGTTCATTTGAATTGCCAGGGTTCTGTGATTATTTGCTTGTAAAATGATTTTTAGGTGAAATAAACATCATCTAAATCATTCCCAAACTTTTTCCAAAGAAAAGCAACTCAAAATAAATAAATAAATGAAGTGAATGGTCATTTTTGCCAAATTAACTATCATGCCTACTTTGGCTATTCCTAGTACTCAGAACTTAATAGAAACAATTGTGGATATTATCACCCCTTGCTAGTACACATAATGTGGTACCAAGGCCCACTCTGTGATCTGCCAAAAACATTCAAATGCTAAGTTTAAATGACAGCTTAAAATTGAATCTATTTTATATGGGAAGATCCCACTATTTCAAAAACCACTCAAACAAGCTCAATTTTCAAAACCCAAGCAACCGCAGAGTCTCAAGCTCATGCCTAGCACACCCACCAAAAATATTTTCAAAATTCAAAAGGAAGTTTCTTGCGGCCATTTCATCAAACACTTGGCAGACAGAATTTAATCAAATCAATTTCACTATTTTGAATAGTGTTCTGGCCAAACTTGTCTCCCATTTGACCTTCATTTGATCACTTTGTCCCCTCTGGATCAAACCAGGGCCTAACTACCCCATACCCTACCTCCTAGAAGCATGGCCATGCCAAGACGAGCCCACCTTGCTGGCTAACTTGGTCGTCGCCACAGCAGACCGCCTCCACCGCTCTCGCCATGTCCAGGAGATAGCCAGAACCTCACCTCTTCCCACAGTCCCCTCCCCGAGCCATGCCCAGCCATGGAAAACCGAGAAAACCCCGGGACCAGTGCCACCGCGCCATGCCGAGCACGCGCCAGAGAGCCGCACCCGGCACGTGTGCACAAGCCTATAGGGTTCGCAGCATAGAAAACAAAAAATTTCCTACGATGGGAACTATGTACCAAGATCTATCTACTAGATACAAACAACGGGCGGATGTATATCCGTAGAGAACATACCCTTGAAGACCGACAAAGCTTAACGAGTCCAAACTTGTGGTTGATGTAGACGATCTCTTGCCGATCTCAGGATCGAGAGGAAGTCCTAGCGCCGCAAAACAGCAGCGCATCCGTGCTCGCACACACGTTCGAGGCACCGAGCAACCTCTGCCTCCTCGCTCCAGCGATGCAGCGGAATCACAACTCTTTCTTGCCGAAAAGCCACCGGGAACATGTATCTCACTAGTCCGAGACCATGGGGGATAAATACTAGAGGGGTAGAGAGATCCTTCACGAGGAGGTGTGAGTGAGAGAGAGGGAGGGGGCTCCTTTTATAGGGAGAGGGGGCACCCAAGGGGCCATGCGCCCAGCCATGGGGCTGCCCCCACCTCTTCCACATTCATGTGGGTGGACACTCCACTCACTCAAATGCCTTTCAATTCCCTCCACTCAAAAACCCACTCAAATTCCCATTAAATTTCCACCAAATTTAATACAAACTCTCATTAAATAAAACTCCTTTTATTTATCCAGAATTTTGTCAATTTACTTTAATGACAAACATTCACATATAACCCCTTGCTAGTATTTCATTTCACATGTAGAAACACTTTCTGCAATTTCACCCGAAAACCCGTTTCGGTATCTAGAGAAATAAATTACTGCGCTTGTTATTCTTTTCGGCATGAAACTTTTGCTCCAATTGGATGTCGGTGTATCTTAAGTGTGTCACCCTACGGTTCGTGAATAATGCGGACATGATGGAGACCCCTTTCGGATCAATAATCAGAAGCGGGATCTGGAGACCCATACTGACTCCCACACATTCAACGATGACTTTCTTGTGATCGTCGGAACCTTTTACGCTAGTATCTTAATCCCTTTGTTTCACTATATATTACATGTCCGAGATTCGATCATTGGTATCTCCATACCTAGTTTGATCTCGTTACTGACATGCACTCTTTTCTCGTTCCCGTGATATAACATTCTAGTGATCAAATCACTTGCTTGCAAGCTAATCAATGTGATATCACCGAGAGGGCCCAGAGCATATCTATCCGTCATCGGGATGAAAAAATTCCACTCTCGATCCATGGGCCTCAACATAACACTTTAGTAGTTCTGAATCCATCTTTATAATCACCCTGTTACGGTGTGACATTTGATGTTATCAAGAAACTCTTCCGGTGTTAGTGATTGACATGATCTCATGGTCTAAGGATTAGGATCACTTCGTAAGTTGTTATAGCAATATAAACTCAGTGACTTTGATCGTAATTCTATACTTCGGATGAATATTCATCACACCATTACACTAATGTTGTGACCTCGTTATTAACAACATCCAATGTCCATGATCAGGAAACCTTTGATCATCTTGTTAATCAACGAGCTAGTTTATAAGAGAGGCATAACTAGGAACTTCCTTTTTTTATTAAACACACATGTATTAACGTTTCCGTATTAATACAATTATAGCATGTAAAATAAACATTTATCATAAATAAGGAATACGATAATAACCACTTTATTATTGCCTCTCGGGCATATTCCCTTCAGTCTCCCACTTGCACTAGAGACAATAATCTAGTTTGAAAACTTTGCGTATTGAACATCTATGGCTTTCTGGTGTTCAATAAACGCAATTGCAAGTGGTTCACATAATCTACGGATCTGACGCTTTCAGGTCAGTGTGTATTTGCATGTCTTTGCGTCTTCACGCATCACTCATTCTCCAATGAGATGGCATTGTATAAATTTGGTCTTTTGGTGAGACCTTTAGTTCCTTGGGTTAAAACATGTCGATACTATTGTCATACAATATATCTTTAGTGTTAGCCCGTTGTGAACCACACCTTAGTTTGATAACAAACTACTTGACACAAATTCCCTCCTTTGCTGCTACTATAGCAGTCATATACTTAGCCCTTTTGTTGTAGTATTCGTCACAATGTCTTAATTATGGATTTCATCCAAATCCATCATGGAATCTTCTTTCCATTACATTGTGCCACCCATAGTTTAAATTGAGATAAACTTAATTTGTATCTTGTGACAAAACTAGTATCAATGTAACGCTTTACAATGAACTATTTGTAATTGTTTGTCACCTCTACACAAATATATTCTTAGTTCTTCCAAAAGATCATAAGAATTTCCTTACTATTGTACAATGATCATTTTATGATTTATTCTGGTATATGCTCATAACACTTAGAGCATAGGACATATATGGATGTGTACATATCATGGTATGATTGATCAAATCATTCTTGTGATTTTACTCATCAAGTGTCAAAGCACTTGAATCTTGTTTCACTTATCAAGTGTCGATACACTTGAATCTTGATTTAATTCCTTTCCATGCAACAAGAACTGTTTCTAGACGTTTCTATATTGAACTCCTTCAATATCTCATATATGTACGTTTGGCACAACCATATTGGCGTCACAGTCTATCCACTATAGACATTCACGCTAAATATTCGGGTTTTGCCTAAGTATTTCATCGAAATGAAATTCTTAACCTTTGTCAATAAATAATACATTATTTCTAATCAACAAGATGTCTTCCACATAATGTATTAGAAATATGTCTCAGCGCTCCCACTTAATTTCTTGCAAATGCAAGCATCTTCATCGTCTCTTGATGAAAACTCCTTTTCATCACGGTGAAGATTCCAACTCTGCGATGCTTACTTTAACTATTGAAGTTTGCATGCCCTATTTAGCATCCTTTGAATTAACAAAACCCTTTGGACCGTGTCTTGTACATGTCCTAGGTAACCATTCTATTAGAAGAACTTTGTTTTGTTTATTCATCTACCATATACCAAATTATATGTAGTGGTTGCTACTTTAATCCGTCCAGACTAAATATCGCTATGAAAGATCAAATCTTGTCATAGTCAACTCCTTGAACATTGTCGTAAAATATTTTACGACATGTCGACTATTTCATAGATGTGAAACATCCATGTCTGTTTCTTTATAGATCCAAATACGACCGATAGGTTTTTACACCTTTCCGGAGGGTCTTCCAAGTTCAAAACTTGATTTCTCGTGTATGGAACTATCACGGATTTTATGGCTTCAAGCCATTTGACGGAGTCAGGGCCCATCATCACTTCTTTGCATATAGTCGGTTCATCATTATCAAACAATAATGATTTACTCTCAAATCTTAGTATTTGATTGTTTATTCGACCAACTTGGTTCAATAAGAACTTAGATCTCTGTGACCACAACCTTTGAGGCACATAAGCTATGAGCATTATGGCAGCCTCCAGAACGATTTCCGGTGCTGCGCAACTCAGCACATTTAGCTAAGGTTCGTTAACCTTATCAAAGTTCTATAGTCCTCCCACTTAACTTTTGCAAAAAATTCCTTTTTCAAGAAACTTCACATTTCAAGCGACAAAACCTTTTGTCCTCGGTGTTATGGAGGAATAACCAATTGTTATTCGAAATAACCTACAAAGACATGCTCATCCGACATTGATTGTAAACATCTTACTTATGTTTAGCATACCAAAATTTAAGAAATGACAACTTGGGTTTTACCCAAAACCATAACTCATATGGTGTCATTTCAACGGATCAAGATGGAGCTCTTTTCAGTGTAAAAGCGGAAGTCTCTAAAGCTTTAATCTTTTAAAACATAATGGCAGTTTTATAAATAACATCTTTGATCCAACCATGTCAAACAAGGTTTCATTACAAATCTCAAACACTCCATACTCCTATGGTGTTTCGGGAGATGTAAATCTAGGTGTTTTGCTAAACTTGCAACTCAAATAAATCCCTTTATGATAAAATCATAATTCATTTATTTTTCTTGTTACACTTGTAACTCAAATAAATCCCTTTATGATCAAATCATAATTCATTTATTTTTCTTGTTACAATGATTTTCCACTTCATCTTGAAAGTCTTTGAAACGTTTTTCAAATATTTCATACTTCTTTCTCATTAAGTGAATATTCACTCAAATTTCCGGAGAAAGCATATGAAGTTGAAATCCATCGCTTACGACTATACATAATGGACTACATACATCGATATGTATAAATTCCAATAATTTAGACGATCGTTCTTCTTTGGCCTTTGAACGAAGTTTTAATTATCCCGAGGAAAGTCTTACAAGCGTCACTTGATCAAATCAAAGACTCCAAAAATCCATGAAAATGGAGTTTCTTCATGTTTTCTTTACAATATAATTTAAACGGCGATGTCACTTCGTAAGTGATCTTCCAATCATTTGTCTTGCGACATTTTAGCATTAGGCTTTATGGATGTGATTTCTCCAACTAGATTTGTAAATCATCCATCTTATATGGAATACGGTAATTATTTGAACAACCTTTGTTCTCATAATACCTGGTTCAAATAACAATTATTAAAACAAATCTTGAAGTCAAGCTTTGATGTCAACGAGAAATACAAACAACGGTTTGTTTGTTTTCGATGAACATCACCACATATTCTCTTGCTAGTTACTTAGGCCATTGTGGTTCATGAATTGCGTCGTTCTGTATGAAATTTCATACCAACCAATTCGGTATCCAATACCCAAGAACCACATTGTTTAACAAGCAAAGAATACAACCATAACATGTATATCATTTATATACCTAAATTGGATATTTCCAATCTTTTATTTTCTGCCAAATATATTTTATAGATTCTCTTTCAGCATTTCCTTTTCCTTTTTCAAAGAATCTATCAATATCAAAAGTGGCGCCATCTACATGACACATAGTCCAAAGCGTGTATATTCAAATAATAATACCTTTGGACTTGCACTTTGAAGTAGATCACCATCATCAAAATGATCGGTATTCTTTCAAAATCCATTCTTTAGTAATCTTTTAGTGTAGTAAATACTTTACATACATCTTCTATGCATCCTTATCATGACGACTTTCATGATCAAGCTACTGTAGCTTATAAAGGAGAATTGTGAGTATAACATTACTTTCCAAAACCCTTTTGGATGATTAGGATGTCTAGCATCTCCAACCTTCATAAATTCTCATCCAATATGAGAACATATATTATACTCTATCATATTGCAACCAAAACATTGTTCCAGATATCGTTATATCTGCCACACATGATGGTTTCTGAAACAATTCTTTCAGCTCCTAGATAAACTTGATATTAAAACAATCAAGAATCGTGGAGGCAAACATGATACTTAAGATACTAACACTGGAATTGTTACTCTCGATTTAATACCAACTATTAAATTTCATGGAGTAAATAGAGTTTGCTGAAAGTTTGCAATAGGACTTTAAACTTTAGATTGACACTCAACACAATACGATACCAGTTCGTAAAGTATATATCCAGAATTCTATAGTTCTATTATCTCAATTACAACTGTGCATAAGGTGGTGAACGAATGCCAATGACTACAACAAATTATGTAAATTCACTTTGATTTAATTTATGATAAATTGAGTTCTACTAATCCAAATTAGAAATGAACTCCCACTCAAAAACGACATCCCTCGTGTCTTTTTGGTGATTACATGAACCAAATCCACTACACCAAGTCCGATCATCACGTGAGTCGGTGTAGCTTCAAAGGCGAGCATCCATCTGGTCATCATATCAAAACATATGACTCATGCTTAACCTTTCGGTCCGTGTTCCGAGGCCATGTCTGTACATTCTAGGCTCGTCAAGTAAGAACCTTAGTATTCGCGTGTGTAACTGTCTTACACCCGAGATATGCTCGTGGATTCAAGTACACCCGATCATCACGTGATGTCTTGAAGCGACGAAACATTGTCGGTGCATACTTAAGGAAGAACACATTCTTATCTTGATATCTAAATGAGGGATCATCTTATTATGCTAATAAAACGCCAAACAAGCAATATAAGATGCAATCAAACATCACATGTTAATAAGTGAAATGATATGGTTCCCGCATATGATCTCCATCATGTGCACCATGGTATGATCTCTATCATACCTTTATGTGTAAGGCCAAGGTCTATGGAACTTACATGCTATGTGTGCTGTAAGAGTATCATCTCATACTTCTACTTACAACATCACCATATCATAACACTAGCCCAGCAACAATCTAAACTAGACGCCTCTAATTTATCCATTGCAAGTTTTACGTGGCTTAGGGCTTTCGAAGATAGAACCGTTCTTACCTACGAACATGAACCACAACGAGGATAACCAAATTGCTGACAACTCGTTGCAAATTAGATATTGACTATAGTAGGAGAGACAGACACCCGCTAGCCACTTATGCAAAACTAGTTGCATGTCAAGCGTGGAACAGGTCTCATGTGCGAGGACATGTAAAGTTTGTCCGGGCCGCTTCATCCCACTATGCCACCAATATCCAAAGTACAACAAAGAAGCAATAAAATGATCATCATCGCCCACATACTCATATGTGTACTACCCGTGCAAAGTATCTATGCATAGATCCGGCTCTGATACCACTATAGGGTTCGCAGCATAGAAAACAAAAAATTTCCTACGATGGGAACTATGTACCAAGATCTATCTACTAGATACAAACAACGGGCGGATATATTTCCGTAGAGAACACACCCGTGAAGACCGACAAAGATTAACGAGTCCAAACTCGTGGTTGATGTAGACGATCTCTTGCCGATCTCAAGATCGAGAGGAAGTCCTAGCGCCGCAAAACAGCAGCGCATCCGTGCTCGCACACACGTTCGAGGCACCGAGCAACCTCTGCCTCCTCGCTCCAGCGATGCAGCGGAAGCACAACTCTTTCTTGCCGAAAAGCCACCGGGAACATTTATCTCGCTAGTCCGAGACCATGGGGGATAAATACTAGAGGGGGAGAGAGATCCTTCACGAGGAGGTGTGAGTGAGAGAGAGGGGGTCTCCTTTTATAGGGAGAGGAGGGCACCCAAGGGGCCATGCGCCCAGACATGGGGCTACCCCCACCTCTTCCACATTCATGTGGGTGGACACTCCACTCACTCAAATGCCTTTCAATTCCCTCCACTCAAAAACCCACTCAAATTCCCATTAAATTTCCAACAAATTTAATACAAACTCTCATTAAATAAAACTCCTTTTATTTATTCAGAATTTTGTCAATTTACTTTAATGACAAACATTCACATATAACCCCTTGCTAGTATTTCATTTCACATGCAGAAACACTTTCTGCAATTTCACCCGAAAACCCGTTTCGGTATCTAGTGAAATAAATTACTGCGCTTGTTATTCTTTTCGGCATGAAACTTTTTCTCCAATTGGATGTTGGTGTCTCTTAAGTGTGTCACCCTACGGTTCGTGAATAATGCGGACATGATCGAGACCCCTCTCGGATCAATAATCAGAAGCGGGATCTGGAGACCCATACTGACTCCCACACATTCAACGATGACTTTCTTGTGATCTTCGGAACCTTTTACGCTAGTATCTTAATCCCTTTGTTTCACGATATATTACATGTCAGAGATTCGATCATCGGTATCTCCATACCTAGTTTGATCTCGTTACTGACATGCACTCTTTTCTCGATCCCGTGATATAACATTCTAGTGATCAAATCACTTGCTTGCAAGCTAATCAATGTGATATCACCGAGAGGGCCCAGAGCATATCTATCTGTCATCGGGATGAACAAATTCCACTCTCGATCCATGGGCCTCAACATAACACTTTAGTAGTTCTGAATCCATCTTTATAATCACCCTGTTATGGTGTGACATTTGATGTTATCAAGAAACTCTTCCGGTGTTAGTGATTGACATGATCTCATGGTCTAAGGATTAGGATCACTTCGTAAGTTGTTATAGCAATATAAACTCAATGACTTTGATCGTAATGCTATACTTTGGATGAATGGTCATCACACCATTACACTAATGTTGTGACCTCGTTATTAACAACATCCAATGTCCATGATCAGGAAACCTTTGATCATCTTGTTAATCAACGAGCTAGTTTATAAGAGAGGCATAACTAGGAACTTCTTTTTTGTTTATTAAACACACATGTATTAACGTTTCCGTATTAATACAATTATAGCATGTAAAATAAACATTTATCATAAATAAGGAATACGATAATAACCACTTTATTATTGCCTCTCGGGCATATTCCCTTCAAAACCGCCCCTCGACCGCAGCCCATGCCCACCGCGTCGCCACGACCCAGGGAGCACACCATTCACCCCCATTCAACGTCCAACGCCTCATAGCCACCGCTCGCCATCGAAGACGCCGCCTCTGCCGCTCAGAGCGCCAGCTCCGCAAGACCGCTTACCACCGCCCCTAAGCCCGCATTAACATCCTAGAGCACCTCCAGGAGACCGCGCGTCGATCCCCACCCTCAGCCATGCCGCTAGCAGCCCGTAGCCATGTCGCCACCGTCGCCTGCCCATCCCTCTCGGTCTCACCGTCGAGCCTATAAAAGGAGTGCACCCCCAGCCATTTGCAGCACACCACTCCACCCCCCCCCCTCACCTCACTAATCGTCCCACACCTCTAGCCGGAGCACGGGGAGCAGCAGCTCGCCGTAATTGTACCGGAGCAGGCCGCCTCTGGAGGAGAAGGGCGCCGCTGATTGCGACCACCCCCGGAGCCGCCTCGACCATCCCTGAGCTCGCCGTCGACCACCAGTTCGTTTGCCCGCCTCGCCATTGTCGTTGGAGCCCTGGTACGCCCCCTATGCACCCCCACCGAGCCGCTAGGGCTAGAGCTTGCTGGCGACAGGTCCGTTGTCAACGACGATCCTCAGCCGTTGATCCCCACTCTAATCCAACGTCCCAGACCGCCCCGTACCTCTTCGCGAGTTATGAGCCACTGACTGGTGGATCCCCCTGTCAGTTGAACCCCACGCTGCGGAGTGACACTGGGCCAACCCATTAACGTCTCCCGCGCGACCCAACAGTTTAAATTTAGATTTTTCCATTTAATTTCAAACACAGTTCTGTACATAGATTCAAAAATCAATCCAGCTCAATTCAATGAACCAAAATGCATGAAACCAATTTTGTTAGAAAGGTACTGAAATGCTTAATCCAAGCCCGTTGGATTCAAACCCTTTGGAGTTATAGATCAACCTGGGTAAAAATGACAAGGCAGAATCTTTTCTGCATTCAAACTTTTTCAAAATTCAACCATAAGAGCTTTTTAGTTGATTCCAACTCTCAAAAATCACATTTGATCATACCTTTCAGAATATATAAAAACATGTGGGTCTACTTACAGGAATAATGTTCAAGTAATAAAAGAATGCCACATAGGCATTTCTAACCACTTTATTTATTTAAAATAAAAAGGTAAAAACTTATTAAAATTTTGACACCACTTTAAATCACATTCTCATGTACTGAAATATGTGGTGATGACATGTGTCCACATGATCCCATGTGGAGTTGGAGAATATTAAATCTTAAGTAGTTTTTCAATGAGTAGAAATTACTTTTCTCAAAATAAAATAAATAAGACAAATGCTTTAATTCTTGTAATGTTAGTGATGATGCTAGATCATCTATAGTGCACCTTTCTATGATGATTAAAAATAGTTAAGTATTGTTTGGTGATTGTGTACCTCGTATTTATTTATAGACACTAGTACCAACCAAGGATACGAGGAGGAAGGAGGATACTACGAGGAGGAAGCCGAGGAGAACTTCAACCACTGCTCTGCACAAGGCAAGCCTAATACTACTGGTTGAATGAGCAAGCTAATATTTGCAAGCTAGTAACTGAGCAAGCTAACACTTGCAAGATACTTTACCTATGCAATCAAATACTTGCTTGTTACCATGACAACTATATGCCTTAAGCATATGTGATCATACCCACTTGATAACCCAATCCCATTTTTACTTGCAAGATTTATACTTTATTTCTTTATCAAAGCCTTCTCTTATAGTTTACATAGTGAATTGTAGATTCTAGCAAGATCACTAAAGGTAGCATAAAGAGCATAAAATTTGGCCTAAGTTAGATAATCTCGATGTCATCCCAAGGCATGAGATTGAACGTAACAAATTTCCACTTGTGTACCACCCCTCATTAGCAGTTACCACCCCTTATAGATGCTAGTGCTAAGCATAAAACTTGATCAACTTTAGATGGGAATACTTGGTGAAAATGGTTATGAAAACCTTAGGATGATGAGTCATTCTACTGAAATGTTTTGACATGTGTTTCCGAACACCAGATGATTTTGATGATGAAAATGTTGAGGCATGAGCCTTAGCCCTTTTCTAAACTGATGGTTGTCTGGATGCGATACCATTCCAATTTTACCGTACAACCACAATACCCACAATTTGGGTAGGGCTTGACTTGAAATTTATATACCTTAGTATGGGTTCCCTCACAACCAAGGTCTGAGCTGAGGCTACCTTGTGAAGATTGTCCACCTGTGCAGTACCCAAGATGACAGTTGGTCATGGCTGGGAGGCTAAACTCACAGGAGAGGTGCCTATACTAGGGCGTGTAATTGAAAGGTTAGGATTTAATATCCGCATACTGAGTATGGTTAATTCAGGATTTATTCCTAATGGATGTATTGAATGTTGTGGTGAAAGTGTACAATCTCTGCAGAGTGTCAAACTATTCGAATAGCCGCGTCCTCGGTTATGGACAGTTGGAGTGGCCATACTGTTCCCCCGTCAGATGTTTTAAAAATGACTTGTGAAAAGAACTGTGACTTTGACTTGACCACAACAGAGTTGTGATATGAAATGCTAATTCCCACTTAGGTGTTAGAAAACTTTCCACCAGTTTTCTTTGCTTTTGAACTTAGTAGAGGTAAATCTGGCTTTTTGCAAAACAACCCTAGAGCTTAGTATGTGTTGCCTGCCAAAACCCACCGGCGAGCAGCGACTGGCAACACGAAGAGCCGGGAGGCTCCCAGGACTGCTGGTGGGCCCTGGTCCCTCGGGCGACGGCCCGCAAAAGCTCTGGCACACGTCCTGGCTTGGTTCGAGGGCGTGCCACCTGACCTATACCTGGTCAGGAAGGTGAAGGATTTCTCCGATTGATTTCCTGCATGATAAACAAGTATACGTAAAATTCGAGCCGTAATCGGCTCCCAGGTTTCCCTGTAAATCGGCTCCTAAAGCCGATTGCCCCATGGTTCTGCATTAGATTTATGATAACATGGGGTTTTGCTTGATCACTACAAGTTAAATCGATCTACGATAGTTTAACGTTTTCACCACGTAACTGGAACGTCCTACGCGTAATTGAGCCTAGTACGTACAAAAGATGAAGAATATCAACCCTAGAGGAGGCCTAATAACCAACATAAAGCCAATTACCGGAACATCCTCTCTAGAACGAATAAGCCACATCCTTATGCATTACCGGATCGTTCAACCCGTTTGTAAGGCCTGATTACGTAGATATTAAACTAAACCTTGACGAACAAGGCACAACTATAACAGATCGAATCGACTAAATAAAGATCAAGCAAGGTGCTACCCTTGCACTTTGGGACACGGTGCAAGGGTAGCGAGATAGCTAGAGGTAGCATAACTTCGACGATAACAACGAAACAGTGCCGATGCTAGCCTCGAACAATCTATGATAATGGTATTACTCGCCATCAACAACGCTTCAGTACGAGTAAAACCGGGTAACGAAATAAGTAGATACTGCCTAGATCGCAAGATGCGATCTAGGCAGCATGGCACTTACCCGAAAGAAACCCTAAGAACAAGGGGTGGCGATGCGCCGAGATTGTGTTTGTCGTGAACGTGGTTGTTCTCCTTTTCTCAATAACCCTAGGTACATATTTATAGTCCGGAGACTCTCTACTTTTGGAATAACTCTACAACTCTATCTTTACCTAAACATAAACGGAACCTAAACAAACACGAATCCTACTATGATACAAGATACACGGGCAATTCAGCCCAAATCTACGCACTAGGCCGATCCAACAACACCTTGAATATATGTATCTTCTAAGCCCATCTCGATCACGGCCCATCTCCATCTTTGGCCAAGATATGGTGATAACACATGCCCCCCTGGTTTTGGCAATGATAATTCCAAAACCACTCTGTGCGTTTTTTTCCTCTTCTCCTCTTTTTTTTTATCGGGCTGCGCGTCGACAGAATGCGTGGCAGAACAGCACCGTCACGCTACCCCTTCATCATGATGCCCTGTCTTCTCAACTCCTGCGCAGCGCGTGATTTGACGATTTTGGCAGTGCAATCTGGGAAACCGCCATGGCATTGAACCGTCTGTCCACTATTCCCCTTATTTAAATCAGCCTGAACAGTTCGCAGTCCCCATCTTCCTCCAGTTGCCAGAAAACTTTCTCCCATCACCGGAAAAAACCCTCTTTCTCGCCATGGCCTCCTCTGCTTCCTCCAATGTGTCTTCCCACGCCTCCAACTCGATGAGTGACCGAGAGCCGACGCCAGAGCATCCACCGATGGCGGCGTACAACACTCTCTCCCCACAATGGTGGGACGAGAGGGGTTGGGACTTCGCTGTCTGGTCATAGGATGACGCATCCATGACCGACGGCGAGGAGGACCTGCAGTTCCTCGCCGATGGGGAACTGGAGGCGGACAGTGTTGATGACGCTATGTCCTGGGACGGCATCGACTTCTCCGAAGAAGAAGAAGAGGAGGAGGAGGACACCTCCTCCGAAGAGTACCAGCCGGTGAAGTACTTCCGCACCGAGTCCAGCGAGGACGACGACGACGAGGACGAGGAGGCCCCTGCTGACTTCTTCGGTGACAGCAGTGAAGACGACGCCGGTAGCAGTGCTGAGGATAGCACACAAGGCGACGGCGGCAGCAGCGACGACGATCTCGGCCTTGATTAGGAATCAGCAGTAGTAGCCATAGTAGTGGTAGATCCCCTTATGTAATCTAGCAGTCGTTTGTAAGCCATCCGCTTTTGAATGAATGAATGAAAAAGCCATTTCCCGCAGATTGTCTTTCCGCCCAAATTTTGTCGATAACACAAATAAGTCGATTTTCCAGGAGCCGATAGCAACGCATCGGCTTTCACTTGGTCATGTTTCCACAGTCAACCAAACTACAACTCAAAGAGCCGATGCACATCGGCTTTCCCCAAATTGTTGACAAGGTCAACTCAGCCGCATATTTAGGCAAACCCAAACAGCCACCTCCTAGCCCCAAACGGTAACCTGCGGCTCTCTTCAAAAAGGGCGGCCTAGATCCCCAACCGCCTATCGACCAGATCGAGCTCATAGCCACAAGAACCTTCGCTTCTTACCCCGCACAGATCCATCTCCGCCTGCCAACCAGATGGCAGAATCGTCCAACACTAATCCAGAGGTCTCCGGTCTGAAGGTACGCCTACCCTTCGCAGTCTGAACGCACTGTAAGAACTTGATGGCGAACATCTGAGTTAATGCCTTTATTCTTCTATTAAATTTTCTAGGTTTCAGACATCCTGCTGCCGCATCCTTCTCTCCCAAATTCCCTCTGTCTTGGTCCTCGCACAGATTCCAGTCCTGCCCATTTGATTTCTTGCGAAGCAAATAGAATCCCCTTCGTAAGTCAAGACTTAGATCTGAACTCTTGGGCCGACTGTTTGCGAGCCTGGCCTAATCCCCCTGAACATTGGGTTTCTTGGTTCAGTAGAGTAGCTAGAGCTTACCAATCCCAATGGGAAACTTCGGGAATAGCCGATGCCTTGCATCTATCGTTGTCTCCTCTTGAGAAACACGAGAATCTTCTCAAAACCATCGGCTACTTCTGGTCTGATGCTCTGAATTGTTTTATGTTTGGCCACGGCCCTATGTCACCAACCTTACTAGACGTGGTGATGATTACCGGTCTGGATGTTACATCGCCCAGCCCTTCTGCCTTTAAACTGACCACAGTCCCCTACAAACTGTCCTCCAAAACAGACTGTACCAGTTGGGGTGCTTATCTCCACCGTCACATGAAAACCAAGGGCCCTGTTTCAGAGAAAGAACATACAGCCTTCCTCAACTTCTGGTTAGAACATTTCATCTTCTGTGGCCCCTCCCTGGCTCCCACCAAGAACTATCTCTCCTTGGCCTACGAACTAGCCAAAGGTACTCCACTTGGCATTGGCAAACTGTTCCTTGGAGAGGTCTATCGATATCTCCAGTTGATGTCTGTCAAGCTGTTTTCAGGCATAGCAATCAGAACAGGTGGACCTTGGTGGTTCATCCAGCTGTGGGCTCAGCTGTACTTCCAAAACCGCATCCCAGACTTTCCCCTTCTGGCGAGCTGTTCCTTCCCCGATGTTAAAGGGAAACAAATCCGATGCACCAGCTATGGCCAAGCTTTGTATCGACTGCCAGGCAGTAAACTGACCCCTCACGAGGCGTCAAAATGGTTCAGTATCTTCTTCCAAGGCCTGGACAACCCCAACTTCTTCCCCTATATGGAAGAAGCAGAACATTTCGAGAATCCACTCTCCTTCAGGCTGGACAATTTGGCCGATGACACTAGCACTCGACAACTCTTTTCCACCGTTATTCGTCCCTGTTTCCTTCCAGTTGGCATGAGCACATCTAACCGAATAATCAAACCCGGGTACGAATTCTACCAACCAGTCGTGGTGGCTCGTCAATTTGGCCTCGGGCAAGTAGCTCCCCACTTCTTTCTTCATCAACTTACGGAGTGTAGAGCCGACCTGCCTGATCCTCTCACCAGCCAAAGGTGTTATTCCTTCTTTGATGCTCTGACCATCCCAATTCCCAACGACCTCACCTTTGCCTCATCAACCGATGGCTTTGAAGACTGGTGGTCGATGTGGAAGACTCACGTCTTTAGGAGAGCTCTGGGACCGTTGCTGAAACAGCTCGACGCTGACTATGACATCCCCGTGGACCAGGTACTCCTACTTGCAAATTTTCTTGATGCAGCCTGCAATTGATCCTTTTATTAACTCACTCTTTCTCTTCGCAGCAACAAGATGGCCCTGAGCCTACGCACAGCGATGGCTCCCCTTTCGAATTCTTCCCGCCAGCTCCTGTGGTTCTTTTCTGCAAAGACTCGCCACCTCTGAAAAAGGTCATAATGCAGAAACAGCCGATAACCCCACAATCGGCTTCCAAGAAACCAGCAGCCCCTAAGTCAGCTGCCCCTCGCGTTCCGACTAAGACCAGGACGACGGTGAGGAAGGTGGCTGCTAGGAAGACCCTGAGGCGCCAGAGCCCCTCTCCAGACAGCTCGCATGTAAGCTAATTCAGGCCTTGGTCGATCCTTATCATTCTTTGTTCTTGCAGACATGCTCGCGCTTACTGTTTTTTCTCTTTTACAGGCTTCCGTCGAAGACACCTCCAGCGAGGACACCCAGACTGATCGAGGAGAGCTAGGCCCAACGGGTTCTGAGAGGACCAACACACCGAACCAGCCAGATTCACCATCATCGGCTTCCAGGAAAAGGTCGGCTCCTGAACCTGCTGCCCCCCGAGCACCAGCCGAGGCGGGGCCGACTGTGGGTCCTAAGAGAGCTCGCAAAGGTCAACAAGCTTCTTCGTCGAGCCAGGAGGTTTCAAAAATCGCCGCCCTTCATACTCCTCCTACTTGTTTCCTTTTGTCTGCTGATTTATTGTTACTCACAGAAGCTAAGAACATCCTTTATGCAGACGGCTGATGTCTTCAGCGGGACAGCTGAGGCAGTACCGACGCCGGATCTGGGAATCCCCGAAGGTGTAGATAAAACGGCTACTACTCTGGCCAAGCCTCCAGCAACCACACACAAACCGATGGTCTCCTCATCGGCTACCCCCTCGATCTTAGGAGAGGTATGTTTTAAGTTTCTTCTTGGTCCGGTCTTGTATGTTTAGACGCAAACTGACGCTCCTGGCTGCCAGAATTGTGATCTTTCAGGCTTGCTGTCTTTTGACCCTGAATCCATCGAACCAACTCCATCTGCTGCCCATGCCGATCCGCAAACCAGGGTTGCTCCACCTCAATTCCAGCGTCTTAGAACCTTGCTGTCCTCCTCAATCGAGGAGTTGATCGAGGGTTCTGAGGAAGTGAAGAGCGTTCTCGCCGAGATTCAAGATCATCTTCCAGGAACACTGCAAGTGAAGCTTTTGTCAGTTGCCAATCTATCCCTTTTCGGGCCACGGGTGCAGCTAGCCCGCGAAAGGATCCATCTGCGCCACGCCCAACTTCCACTGAAAGCCGATATTGCAGAAAGATGTCAGCAGCTTAATGAGAAAAAGGCGTCTCTGGATGCTAAAACTGACACCTCCGTCAGCACCGCCGAGCTCGCATCCTTGAAACAGGAGCTGGAAGATCTTGAGGAGAAGGTCCGGGTGACTAACCAGCTCATCCGTGACAAGGAAGAATCCATAGCCCGCTCCCAACACGAGGCAGAAGGCCTCAAAGCTCAACTGAAGACCGATCTGGCAGGCATACGTGCCCTGAGCAAGCAGCTAGTGACGGGCAGGGATGAAGATGACGAAGCCGAGATCGCCGAGGTGGATCGTATCCGTGTTGACGCCTTTCACGCCTTCGAGGCATTCTTCAGTAGTTCGTATGTGTAAACTGGCATCTGTTTGTAATGTGTGTGGACCACTAAAGCCGATGACCGTGCATTGGCTGTATATTTTTTCCTTATTCGGCCGATTTTTGATATCGGCCCCTACATTTTTGCTGTTCAATATCTCCCGTGCTTTTGTACCTTATCCGTTTAGGTGCCCCCCGAGCCGAATCTTTCAAGTAATTTGAAGATATCGGCTCTCAAGTCGTCCGCTTCCAGGAACTGTACCTGAACGTCGGCACATCCTAGCCCATTCTTGCTGATAAATGTTGGTCGTGACTTATCCCCAGGACCAATGTCGATCTTTTCTAGCTCATCAGCGGATGTAAACCCGTACCCTAGCTTTCCGTCACCTGTCAAATCGACGCTAAACACAGGGCAAACGGTGGGTGAGGACAACAAAAATAACTTGGGCCGATCGCCTGAATCGGCCCCCTTTTTGCTTGCATCTGTCAAGGACGGTTTACACCTTATTATTTTACAGTGGCAGAGCATCTCTCTGCTACGACTACATGAACTGCTTGTCGTATGATCGCTGCTTTTTATTTTTTGTGGCCGATCGCAGGGATCGGCCGTACCACAGATGATCGTGGGCTTTTCTACTCTGTAAGGCCAGTGGATAAGACCAGCCTCACCCCGTTTTTTGTAGCTTCAATACGCTCGCAGCCGTCTAGATTGATTCCAGAGATCGGCTCTTGGTCTTCTGCTTCCCAGACGTTCATGCCAGCTATGGAGATCTCGATGGAATCGTCTGCGTGGATGACCTCCACTTCGTCTCCATCCCACTGGATCAGGCACTGATGCATTGTGGACGGGATGCAGCAATTAGCGTGAATCCAATCCCTTCCTAGCAAGACAGTGTAAGTGCTCTTGCTGTCCACGACGAAGAATGACGTGGGTACGGTTTTCCTGCCCACTGTCAAGTCCACGTTCAGTACACCTTGTGTCCCCGAAGACTGACCGTTGAAGTCGCTCAACGTGACGTTGGTTTTGATCAGATCTGCAGTGGAGCGTCCCAAACGTCGTAGCATGGAGTATGGCATGATATTGACTGCCGCTCCGGTGTCCACCAACATCTTGCTGACAGGTTGCCCATTGATGTAACCTCGCAGGTACAGGGCTTTCAGATGTTTGTAACCCTTCTCACGTGGCTTCTCAAAGATAACCGGCCGTGGGCCGCAGTCAAATTGTGCCACGAGTAACTCATCGGTTCTTGGCGCGCAGAATTCTGACGGGAGCACGAACACCATGTTTGTGCTAGCCGATGTCTTTGCATCGGCTCTTACCGGTTTGGGGCGCCACTCTTTCCTGGTCGGGCGGTCTTCCGTTTCCACATCCTGTCTCACTTTGACGGCCAGATCAGGCCGTGCTTTCTTCAAAGCGTGGAGATACTGCGCTTCAGCTTCCTCTAGGTTACGCAGCCGCTGCACTCTATGCTTCTGGGTATGTCTGAGTCCATCGGGGCACCACCTTGGACGGTGATACCTGTCTTTGACCTTGTCATCCTTCGGTTCCTCGAGGTCTCCTGCTCGAGCGGACTCCTTGTGTCGGCTCTGGGACGGAAGAGGCCCTAGGCGTTTGAATACTGACACTGGCCTCGTGTCCTCTTTCTGCTGGTTGCATTCCGGGCAGTTTTCGACTGTAGGCAATCGGCTCATTCCGGTGCCCCAGCAATACTTGAAGAAAGGACAATCCCAATGCCTAGCGGCGCCTTCCTTCTCTTTCGACGGTCCCCTAGCAAGGTGTTCATATCTTCCGTCGTATCTGTCGTGCTGGCGACGTTGGTCATACTGGCGCTCATACTTGTTAAGGAGATGCGTGGAATGTGGCTTCTGATATCGCACTCTCCTCACTTGTTCCTCTGTTAAGTACCGCCTGTCATTGTGGCTAGGCCGGTCGCATGGACTAGCCTCCTTTCTTTCCTTGCCCCGGGAGCGACCACCGTTCTCTTTGTACGTGTCATGGTGGTATCCAGACCCTGCCATGTTAACGCCGAACGAGAAATCCAGCTTACGCCTCGCGGAGCGACTGAGTTCTACCATGTTGACGCCGGGAAATGGGTTTGTGTCCACTTTCATGGCGAACTGCCCAAGGATCAGACGACCTTGTTCTATCGCCATTTGGATTTGGCGGCGAAGCTCCTTGCACTCGTTGGTGGTGTGAGTGAACGAATGATGCCACTTGCAGTATGGTCTCCCGTTCATCTCCTGAGCCGTAGGGATTTTGTGGCCTTCGGGTAACCTCAGCTGCTTCTCCTTCAGCAGTAGATCGAATATCTGCTCAGCTTTGCTCACATCGAAGTCGAACCCTTTCGCAGGCCCTTGCTGTTTCACCCATTTGCAGGCCACAGGATCTGCCCCCCGAGCCCATTCAGCTACGGCCACCTCCTGGTCCTGCGTCGGATCTTCTTCTTCTGCATCGACCAGGCTTATCGGACGTTTGAATTTGTCTTGGTACAACTCAGGGTGGCGCTGCTCATACATCGTCAGTTTCTGGGCCATGTGCGCCAATGAGTTGTATTCTACCTGGAATGCCAAGTCCTTGACGGGTGCTGAGAGACCCAACACTGCCAGCTCGACGGCTTCCTTCTCAGTTAAACGAGCCGAGTAACATCGGTTCTTAACAGTCCTGAAGAGCTGGATGTACTCGGCTACAGTTTCTCCTCGCTTCTGCCGCACCTGCGCCAGGTCTGCAATGCCAGCCTCAGTAGCCTCTGAATGGTACTGGATGTGGAACTACTCTTCCAGTTGCTTCCAGGTATGAATTGAATCAGGTGGCAGTGAGGTGTACCACCCAAAGGCCGGTCCTGTCAGAGATTGCGCAAAGAATCTCACGCGCATCTGATCTGATGCCGAAATCATGCCTAGTTGTGCCAGGTATCGGCTTATGTGCTCGATCGAGCTTGACCCTTCTGACCCGCTAAATCTTGAGAACTCAGGGAGCTTATACTTGGGTGGCAGCGGAATCAGATCAAACTCGTTGGGGTACGGCTTTGAATAGCCGATTGTCCTTCTCTTCGGCACGAAGCCGAACTGGTCCCTCAGGATGGTACCGATTTGCTCCACTGTTTGAGCTGTAGGGGCTAGATTCTCATGACTTGCTCCAGTGGCATACTTGGCTAGCCACGCCTGTTTGTCAGCGTCCATCCCAGCCATTGCTGCTCCGGACACGCCTGCCCCGGAAGATCCTGGCCCAAGGGTTCCTGCCGCAGAAACTCCTGCGGTTGCGATCTGTTTGGTGCGTGTCAGGTTATTGCAGTCCGGCACGTAGGCGCATATATATCCGTGTGGGATCTCCTTAGGTGGCTCGAACAGGAATTGGCAATCGCCTGGGTCGCCTCCAGCCTTGTAGACGACGTAAGCCGCTGCCCCCGGCGGTTCTGGAGCGGCAAGTGCGAACGGGATCTGCGGCCTGGTCTGGAGTGGTCTTTCCCCCTGGTGAGTCCCTAAAGTAGGTCCCGACGGGGAGTACTGATGCTTCATGATCTCCTGGACTACGCGGACCGCGACCCGCTCGAAAGCGTTCACCAGGCTCTCAGAATGGCGGTGCAAAGAATGAGCCACTATATAGTTGACTTCCTGTCGTAGAGCCCTGGTGCGCTCCTCCGAAGGAACAGACAGATCTACCTCATTAAGAGCGCCCTCGGGGGAGAACCCTTTCCACCTGATGCCATGCGTACGGGTCCTCTCAAAAGAGCTGATGAGGTCTTCCTCGAAGAGGGCCTTGATCTCGTCGTACTTGGCCTTGTGCTCGCCAGGCAGATCGTCGTAAGTGACTGGTCTGTTCTCCATCGCAGCGTCGGGTGTTGATGTAGACGTTGTTGAATGTCCCACCGGGCGTGCCAGAATGTGTTGCCTGCCAAAACCCACCGGCGAGCAGCGACTGGCAACACGAAGAGCCGGGAGGCTCCCAGGACTGCTGGTGGGCCCTGGTCCCTCGGGCGACGGCCCGCAAAAGCTCCGGCACACGTCCTGGCTTGGTTCGAGGGCGTGCCACCTGACCTATACCTGGTCAGGAAGGTGAAGGATTGCTCCGATTGATTTCCTGCATGATAAACAAGTATACGTAAAATTCGAGCCGTAATCGGCTCCCAGGTTTCCCTGTAAATCGGCTCCTAAAGCCGATTGCCCCATGGTTCTGCATTAGATTTATGATAACATGGGGTTTTGCTTGATCACTACAAGTTAAATCGATCTACGATAGTTTAACGTTTTCACCACGTAACTGGAACGTCCTACGCGTAATTGAGCCTAGTACGTACAAAAGATGAAGAATATCAACCCTAGAGGAGGCCTAATAACCAACATAAAGCCAATTACCGGAACATCCTCTCTAGAACGAATAAGCCACATCCTTATGCATTACCGGATCGTTCAACCCGTTTGTAAGGCCTGATTACGTAGATATTAAACTAAACCTTGACGAACAAGGCACAACTATAACAGATCGAATCGACTAAATAAAGATCAAGCAAGGTGCTACCCTTGCACTTTGGGACACGGTGCAAGGGTAGCGAGATAGCTAGAGGTAGCATAACTTCGACGATAACAACGAAACAGTGCCGATGCTAGCCTCGAACAATCTATGATAATGGTATTACTCGCCATCAACAACGCTTCAGTACGAGTAAAACCGGGTAACGAAATAAGTAGATACTGCCTAGATCGCAAGATGCGATCTAGGCAGCATGGCACTTACCCGAAAGAAACCCTAAGAACAAGGGGTGGCGATGCGCCGAGATTGTGTTTGTCGTGAACGTGGTTGTTCTCCTTTTCTCAATAACCCTAGGTACATATTTATAGTCCGGAGACTCTCTACTTTTGGAATAACTCTACAACTCTATCTTTACCTAAACATAAATGGAACCTAAACAAACACGAATCCTACTATGATACAAGATACACGGGAAATTCAGCCCAAATCTACGCACTAGGCCGATCCAACAACACCTTGAATATATGTATCTTCTAAGCCCATCTCGATCACGGCCCATCTCCATCTTTGGCCAAGATATGGTGATAACAGTATCCCACTACAAAAAAACCCTTAACTTATTACTATTAGTTTGCGAGTACTTAAAAAGTACTCATGGCTTTGTCCCTGGATATTCCCGTGGCCAGACTATGAAGAGGAGTACCAAGATGAAGGACCGCAGGAAGGTTACGACAACTAGGATCATCTCCCATCGTCAGCATTTCCTGTGACCCTGAAGATGGAGCTTCGCCTACGCTATCGTCACTATTACGTTATTCCGCTGTTTGATTTGTATTAAGAACTGGATCATGAGATCCTTATTTGTGTAAGACCTTATGTATGGTTTGTAATGGATGATGTACTGTGATATCCAAATCTGTTATGTCTCGCAAAAATGGTAATCCTGGGATTGCGATGTATGGCATAACAGGCATCTGCGATTAAAAATCCGGGTGTTGACAGACAAGCAGGCAATTGGTGGTAGTGATGATAGGTGGAACGTGTTTGTGCTGATCTGAGGGATTTTTCTGAAAAGTCTCGTCTCGATGCATGTCGAGTCTTGTGGGAAAAGTGCACCACCTCTCGAGAGGGTAAAACCTAAGTACTTAGCCGTGTCCCCGGTAATGGACATTTTGAGCATCAAAGACATTGAAATGACCAAAGATCTCCTCATCCCAATTTCTCTAAGTTAAAACTTGTTGGGTGAACAAGGGAAGCACCTGGTGTGTAACCATTGTGCCATTGTGTGATGAAATGTTTTGAAAAGAGAAAAACTATTTTCGAAGGATAGGGAAAACTCATTTTATGCAAAGGTCAGCCAAAAATCCACTTAGCCAAATATTCATGTAGGTGTTAGATTCTCCATATCAATATGATATCACTTGCCAATACAATTCAAATGTATTGACCCTTGTGGTTGTAACTTATTATGTTGCAGGTTTGTTTGATGTTAGTGAAGTTTGTTGAGTAGGGATTACAAGTCTACAACCAACATGATTGCATGTGGCACATGAATATGAAGGACTCCATGCTTATAGATGTATCTACTGCTTTGTAATAAGATAGCCATATGAGCTATGTAAGATGTAATGAATTATTTTATTCCTGGTTATAAGTTGTAATATGACCTTTGTTTCTTGATATTACATCTTAAATTATGGGTGCTAGATATTCGATCCAGGGACTGGCACTGTAAACACAGGGATCTCTACCTTATCAGGTTGGGACCTCTATAGATGGTATCAGAGCACTGTGTTGCTTATAATATTGTAACCCTAGGATTGGACAAAACCCCTTAGAAAAATAGGAGTTGTATTTATTCAAACTTATTTACAAACAATCTTGTAAACTCTTTCCTCAACGTTTTGTTTTGATTCTACACCTCTCCCTTTTCTGCTTGATGGACAAAACTTCAAGATGAGCAAGGACCTCACCATCACCAATGACCTCCACTTTAGTTTCACCAGGGACTTCAACTTGGACATCACTAAGGACTTCAAGTGAGATAAGAATAATACTAAATACTTGGAGACTAAGGAAACACAACTTAGGAGGAACCATCATAACCTTTAAACCTTGTGACCAAGATGCAAGAATTTTCTTCCAAGGATACCATGATCTTGTTTATGATGTATCAACTGAGATGGATGGAATGATCTCAAGTGATACCTATAGTTGGACCACCACACTAGTGTTTAGTTTAAATCAATTTATTGATCACACTAACTTATGTGGTGTAGCAAAAATATTTTGTTGCCTAAAATATGCTTGGAACTTGTTGTTTGAGTGGAATGCATGATTGTGATTGCTTGCACATTTCTTTGTGTGATTTGTTGTGTGTGAGTAGAATTCATCCTATAGAAATCTTTTGCCTAATCTAATCCCAATCCAACCCAAACAGATGACTTCCCCAAGATACCACAACTCCAACATCAAGGATGATAACAACAACCAAGAGATGCACATGACAGAACAACTACTAGCAACCCAAGCCCAGCTAAATCAAGTGACAAGCCAGTTTTTAGCCAACAACAACGAGTTAGACCTAGCCATGCTAAAGTTCTTGGAATTCCAATCCCAATTGTTACAAAGGATGACCAATCAGATGATCAACATGAGAACCAACCCTTCCCAAAGATATTGTGACAACAATCATATCAAGGATGATATTATAGAAGGAACTCAAGACTGAAAAATCTATGGAGACATAGGACACACTTATAAAGAACTAGACCATGCCCCACATCTCAAGTTACATGTTTCCTATGTGAAGGAAATGGTCATGTCCCTATCCAATGCCACATCTATCCTATAGTTCAACAGATGAAACAAGATGGAAAATATCAAGTATTTGGAAACATCCATGAAGGAACAACTTCTACCAAGAAGGATGAAGACAAATTTAAATCTCAGTATACACCTCCATACATTGTAACCCACTATGGTGGACAAAAGAGGAAACATGGATGCTATCCTAGGAATCGTTCAAAGAACCAAGGAAGTTTTCCCACCTTTGAGGTGAAGTATGAAGAACATGAACTAAGAGCCCTCCTAGCTTTGGAGAAACCCAAGAACAAGAATAAATGCCCCAACCCCAGCAAGAACGACATTATCCAGGAGCAATGTTACAATTGCAAGGAGATGGTACACTATGCTAATGAATGCCCAGAAAAGAAGAAGGTCCAAGGACACAAACAAGAGGTAGTGATACCAAAGATAAAAGAGGATATTATCCAAGTGATGTGTCATAAATGCAAAGAGCTAGGCCATTATGAATCACATTGTCCAGAAAAGAAGAAGAACAAGACAAGCAAGACTGTGAAGGATCTCAACCTTGTCACATGTTTCAAATGTAGAAACAAGGGATACTATGCAAACAACTGTCCAGAGAAGTTACATCAAGATACCAAGTAATCCAAGATGTAATCTAGTTAAAAACCTTTAAAGGGTGGTTGTACCCTAGTTGTCTTGAAGCCAACTTGTAACCTCTAGCCTCCCCGAATCTCAGGACGAGATTCCTTTTAAGGGTGGTAGTCTGTCACATCCCAAAATTTTCCAAATTTTGAAATGTGAAAAATAAACAAACAAAAGAAACAAATGTTGAAATTTAGGGTGAAAAGAAACTTTTTTCTTCTAAATGGAAACATCAAAACCCTACTTGAACAAAATTTGAATGAAAAGGCAACAAACAAATTTCCAAACAAATCAAATGCATTCATGCATGGAATGAATCTTGAATCTAAAGCACTTGAAAAAGTTGAACCAAAACCCTAAAGAAAGAAATCATTTTCAAGATCACTCCAAGACTATGGTTTGTCCCATATAAAAATTCAGCAACAAACATTTCTAAATGATAAAAAGAGGTAAACAAAAAATATTATAAAACCATGGAAATTTATTTCACTCAATTTGGAGCCATGGATAAAAACTTATGATTTTAATAAGATAAAAGGAAATAATTCCAAGACTAATAAAGCTCCTAACAAAAAATCAACACCAAATTGTGAGCAAAGTAATCCTAAAAGGATTTTAAAAGATAAATAATTATTAAATAAAATTATACAAATTGGAATCACCAACTTTGGAGCTATAAATAAAAGATATTGATTTTATAAGGCAAAGAAATAATTAAATAAATAAGAACTATTCCAAAGACAATTTAAAATCTTGGCCAAATCCCTAAGCAATTAGAATAATAGTAATTCAAATAAAATAAAAGGATTAAAGGATTTTTTGAATAAAATTATATGGGTTTGAACCATATTTAATTTTATTTAAATAAAGACAAATTACCTCACTTAAATGAATTATTAAATCACAAGAAAAATAATTGAAATTTCCAAGTGGGCCAACTAATCAACTCATAAATGATTCAAAACCTACTAAAAAGGTTTGGTAAAAATTTGAAGTCAAAATGAAGCTTGAATCAAATGGTTTGAATGAAAACAGAAAATAGAAATGGAAAAAGAAAAAGAATCAAAAGAAAAAAAAGGAAGGAAAGAACCCTACCCAGCACCCAGCCCAGCTTGGCCCAGCAGAAGACCACCCAGGAAACCTCTCTCCCCTCTGCCCCTTTATCACCGCGCGGAACCCCCACCCACCCGCTGACGAAGCGACTCCACCACCGCCACGTGATCATCGTCCTCACCCGCGGTAGACCTGTTCCTCCCCCCTTTCTACCGTTTCTGCTCGAATTCAATCGAGTAAATACGCTTGAATCAGCGAGTTAATCCTGCCTCTGACCATGCTCGATTAATACCCTCCCTCTCCACTCCATTTCCCCTCAGACGTCGCGCCCAGAGAGCCCCCAGGATGCCCCCATTTTGGCTTGCAACACAGCTTCCTCCGGCGAGCTCCAGCGCCAATTCCGGCGAAGCCCGACCACCCCCTTGCCCCTGGCTCACACGAGCTTGATCACCAACCTCGTGCGCACCTTCCAGTAGCCTCCGCTTGCTCGCGCGCGCCCCAGAGTGTCGACTCCGTCCTCGCCTGTGCGCCACCGTCGTCTGCCTCGACTCCGGTGATGAAATACGGTGAACTTCGACCACCCCTTCGCCTCTGGTTTGTTTTGCCACGCCCGTTGTCCCCGCGCGCATGCGCTGATGCTCTTCATTTGTCCGCGGGCGATCTGTAGGTTGACCTTCGACCACCTCTGCAAGAACCCGACAACGAGCTCAACTCCGGTGAACGATTCGCGACGACCCCGTGCACCCTTGCCCCTCCTTCGGCCACCTTGAGCACCACGATGACCCCGCGACCATGGTAGAAATGTCCTTCCCTCCTCTCGCTTCCTTGAACCGCTGGACCACCATAGACAGAGTGTCGCAGCCGCGCGCCGTCGCCAGCACCGCCAGTTCCTGGTCAAAGCGATTTGGTCTGTTAGATGCATATCGCAAGGTGTAGATTAGATCTTAAACGAATCGGTATTGTTTGATCTAAGCCGCACAAATCCACTTAAATCCTACGACCTACGTATCTCAATCCAACCGAAGCGGTACCAGCCAATTAGATTAAGACACGTGGCCAGATTAGCTCAGACAAATTCAAGAAAATGTTTTTGAATGTTTAAACTTGCAAAAATCATAACTTTTGATCTGTATGTCCAAAATTTAAAAAATTTATATAAATGGATTCAGAAAAATGTGTACTTTGCAACTATGGCCCTGGTTTGGTCATTTGCTTCTGAAAAATTAGGTGTTGTGCAGAAACATTATTAGGACTATTTTGGACATAAAAATTGTTCTAAAAATGATTTTTGAGTAAATCCTTTTGCAAATGGATTTTTTTGAACCCTCTGACCATAAACACTAACATTTGAATTTAAAAATATATTTGGTTAACACTAGAAATTATTACTTTGAATAAAAGCATTTCTAGTAAAACAAAAATGATTTAAAAGGAGTGTGAAAATTGCAAGATCGAGGAGAGTACCTAGTTTCTCTACTAAAAAGGCAAGTTATACTTTGGTCATCAAAAGTCCTATCTTTTCAATATTGCATTAGTGATTTTTTTGTAGTATGCATGATAGGACTATTTCTATATATTACTATGCTATAGTAGATCCTATAGAATATATCTTGGTAGGAATCTTCCTAAAATAGGAGACATGTTATGCTAGTATGATTAGCCTAGCTATTAGAACTCAAGGGTGGAATATTCATGCTATGATATTATGCAAAGTCTATGATTAAGTTTTTGATTAATAAAACAACTAAGTGAAAGAAAAACCTGGGTGGAATGGTAATTGCTTGGATGGTTTGTGTTGAGTGGTTACACAAGGGCCATTTCTATGGTTTACCTTGTGTATCTCACTTGTGGATGGCCACCCAGGAACAAAGATATTTGAGATGTTTTGTGTTGAGAAGCTTCCAGTGCAGCCACATGGCATATGGGCTCTGCCTTGACTACATAGGTTGAAAGAACTCAGACAGGCAGACAGTTGGTGGTAGTGATGATAGGTGGTACGCGTCTGTGCTGATCCGAGGGATTATTTCTGAAAAGTCTCATCAGGATGCATGTCGCGTCTTGTGGGAAAAGTGCACCACCTCTCGAGAGGGTAAAACCTAAGTACTTAGTCGTGTCCCCGGTAATGGACATTTTGCGCATCAAAGACATTGAAATGATCAAAGATCTCCTCATCCCAATTGCTCTAAGTAAAAACTTATTGGGTGAACAAGGGAAGCACCATGTGTGTAACCAATGTGCCATTGTGTGATGAAATGTTTTGAAAAGAGAAAAACTATTTTCAAAGGATAGGGAAAACTCATTTTATGCAAATACCAGCCAAAACTCCACTTAGCCAAATATTCATGTAGGCGTTAGATTCTCCATATCAATATGATATCACTTGCCAATCAATTCAAATGTATTGACCCTTGTGGCTGATACGTCTGAAATGTATCTATACTTTTAGATGCTCCATGCTTGTTTAGTATCTACTTTGCTTTACTTGTCTACACTTTGAGGTGCTTTTTTACATGTTTTCTGGTACTAACCTACTAACAAGTTGCAACAGTGCCAGATGCCTGTTTCCTGTTGTTTTTGGTTTCAGAAAAGTTAGTAAAGAAATATTCTCGGAATTGGACGGGACAAACATCAAAGTCAATTACTTTCTGTGGGGAATAAGAAGTCCAGAGGGGAGCCGGGGAGGCAAGCTAGAGGGGCCACCCCCCCCCCCCCCCCAGGCGCGGCCACAGGTGGGCCCGTTCCTGGCTAGGGTTTGGTTCCCCTGGCTGGCCCCTCTGCCTTCCCCTTCGCCTATAAAAATCCCCCCAATGCAGAAACCCTGAGTACCCGATCAGAAATCCATGAAACCGTCTGTAGCCATCGCCAAAAACTTCCCTAGATCGGGGTATCTGAAGTTCTTCCTGGCACCCTGCCGGAGGGAGATCATCCCAGAGGCCTTCTCTCCGGTATGATGCGTGAGTAGTTCCACCTTGGACTATGGGTCCATGTAGTATCTAGATGGTTGTATCTCCTCCTTTGTGCTTTCATGTATAGATCTTCTGAGCTCCGTTCATGATCAAGATCTAATCTATTTGTAATCATGCATGTTGTGTTTGCGAGGATCCAATGGATATTGAGATTATTCTGTTGGTTTGATTAATGGTTTTTTCTTTATGATTCTATCATGTCTGTGTTGTTTGTGATCTTGCATGCTCTCCGTTGTTAGTAGCTATCTTGGCCAAGTAGTTGTTAGTGACTCCAAGAGGGGGTATTTATGCTTGATAGTGGTTTCATGCCTCTAGTTTCCAAGGGAAGTGACAATAATCTCTTCGGTGTAGATGTGTTATTGCTACTAGGGAGAAAACAACGGTCTCTTGTTCATGGAACATGTGGATTGTTTACCTTACAAACTTTGCTTAAAGCAGTTGTCTGTTGCTTGCAACTTAATACTTGAGGGGGTTCGGATGATAACCTGAAGGTGGACTTCTAGTCATAGATGCAGTTGGATGGCGGTCTATGTATCTTGTTGTATTGCCCAATCAACCTCATAGGATCTTTCTGACTAGTAATTGCATTGTTATGCCTTGCTCAGTTCCTGTCAATTGCCCTGCTGTAATTTGTTTACCCTTCATGCCATGTTGTTTATCTAAGGAGAGCACCTCTAGTGAACTATGGACCCCGGTACAATATTTACCATTGATACATCTTCCACTGTTACCTGTTTACTTGCTGTAAACCATTACCTTCCACACCATACGTTTAATCCTTTGTTACAGCAAACCGATGAGCTTGACAACCTCACTGTTCGTTGGGGCAAAGTCTCCGCGTTGCTTGCAACACCTGTGTGATGTTTCCTTCCTCCTTCTGGTTCGATAACCTCGGTCTCAACTGAGGGAAAACTTGTTGCTTGCTGCTTCATACCTTGCTCTTGGGGTTCCCAACATGCTATGCGTAGACAGCCATCAAGCTTTTCTGGCGCCGTTGCCGGGGAGATATATAGAACAACTTCAACCTTTTCCTCCCTGTCAAGCACCCTCTAACAAGCTTTTCTGGTGTCGTTGCCGGGGAGGCTAAGGACGTCTTCACAGGGGAGTCCTTCACTTCCTTTCTCTTTACTTTGTTTTTAGTTTGCTTTGTTTCTGTTGCTTGGTTTTGTTTGCCTCTTTCCAAAAAACCAAAAAAAATAGTCTAGTTTGGTTTTCTTACTTTATTCATAAACACAAAAAATTAGTTCCTGCTCCAGTTGCTGTTCTGTTGTTGCCTTGCTTGGTCATGCTTTCTATCAATGGATGGTTTCTTTGAAACTAATTCTTATTGGCAAGGTGGGTTCACGGAAGAACAAAAGTATTATTATAAGGAACACCATTTGTCACAAAAAGGGAAACACTTATGGGAACAAATTGATAAGTTGAATACTATTGCTAGAGACATGTGCTCTACTTATATTGTTACTTATTGCTTTGATAAGTCTTATTGCTGTAGGAGGTATAAACACCTGCCTTTTCATTGTGAGTATAATGATAATGTTGCCATATCTTCTTATGTTAATGGAAATTATGACTTTTATGATGTGGAACAAATTGAAGAATTTATTGCTTTCAGGGGTGCATTTGAACATGCTAGTTTGCTTGAAAATATTGATGATGCACCTTATAAATGTGAGGTTTATGAGATACTTAAATTTTGCTTTGATATTTACAAGGAAGACAATGCTATATTCTTAAATATTTTAATAAGTGTTTTCCACTAAATGGAAGAGACTAATGCCTTGCAGGAGCCTATGGAAGAAGAAGTTGTTGAAAATGGAAGCTCGTTAGATGAAAAAGAGGAGGAGAGTGATGAACAAAAGGAGGAAGAATGGATCTACCCATGCCTACCTTCTAATGAGAGTAACTCTTTACCTCTTATATTATTTGATTGTCCCCCATGCTTACCAAAGGAGGATGAATGTTATGTTCCTGTAGATCCTTTTGAAATATCTACTTTGGGTAAAACCTGTGAAGGTTTTAATCCCACTATTTTTGAGCTTGATAGAAATTATGTGTTTGTAGATCATGAAAAGCATGCTTTATGTGATAGCTATATTGTTGAGTTTATTCATGATGCTACTGAAAATTATTATGAGAGAGGAAAATTTGGTTATAGAAGTTTTGATGGTATTGAAACGCCTCTCTTTGTGCTAAAAGTTCTGAAGTTACTCTTGTCTTATCTTCCTATGCATGTCACTTTATTCTTCATGAATTTATTTGTGTACAAGATTCCTATGCATAGGAAGAGGGTTATACTTAAATGTGTTTTGAATTTGCTTCTTGATGCTCTCTTTCACTTCAATTCATATTTCTTATGTGAGCATCTTCTCAAGCTTCTTGTGCCTAACTTAAAGGCGTTAAAGAAAAGTACTTGTTGGGAGATAACCCAAGAGTTTACTTGGGTATTTGGAAGTTATTACTTCAGTAATGACCTCTCCTTATCCTTTTAGTTTTCTTTTTGTGCCAAGAATGACCTCTAATGAGAGGGAAGTAAGATTTGGGGAGTTGCTGTCCCGAAATAGATTTTTGTCCTCCACCAAAAAAATTCATGAGGGGGCTCTGTAAGCCGGATAGAGCTCACAATTTATGAATAAATCCCCCAGTATGTTATCTACCTTTCGTTAGTTCAACACTTTTTGATTTGAGCAACAAAAGATGTTCGAAAATATCGGTTTCTACCTGCTGGTCTGTTTTGACAGATTTTTGCCATTATTTGCATTTGCTTCTTATTGATTCATTTTTGAGTTCTCTTCTTGTAAATTGAGATTTTTGAAGGAATTGCTATAGTAGCTTGTGTTTTTAGTGAAAAGTATTTTTGTTCCAAATCTTTGCCAAGTGGTCTAATATCTTTTGAATAAACTAATGTTGCTAATGAAGATTGTGTGAAGTTTTATATAAAGGAAAATTTTCAGATGTAAAGAGAGAATGATGTAATAAGATGAAGAATGGACAAAAGCTCAAGCTTGGGGATGTCACCATGGTGTCACCCCAAGAAATATCCAAGAGGTACAAGCGTCAAAGCTTGGGGATGCCCAAGGCATCCCCTTCTTCATCAATAAAAAGCTCTAGGTCTGTCTAGACACTTCATTTTTATTGTTTCATGCACAGTTATGTTGTTCTTGGAGCATCTTAGTTTTCATTTGATTTGCTTAGGTTGTTTAGTTTTCTTGAATAAAGTAAGTTTGTAACCCCGTTCTCGCTATGTTGTTTTGCAAATAAGTTTGCTTGGTCTTGGAAAGGAGTAGTAAGTTCTTGATTGAAGTGCAAGAGGAGCTTTCATTGACTGTGACTTAGACTTTAGCATGAAATGCTAGGTGTTGTTTTAGCATTATGCTTAGTGATTATTGTTGCAGCATGTCTTGTTCCAAACAATTGGGATTCCTTAGTGTTCCTTGAAGAAATTATGCGTTGTTTTAGCATGCAAAAGCATAGTACTGTGGTATTCTCCTTTGATGTTTTGCTTGGGCTGACTTGGCACATGCTGACACCATGTTATGACTATGACAAGACACCATTTGTAAGATCCCACCTTTATAAAGGTAAAGATCCCTGAGATTGCAATGCTAGTCCCTGGATCAATTGTTAGCATCCACAGTTTAAGATGAAGTACACAGAAACAAAGGTCAATATTACATCGTCATTCCAGAGATAACATAGTCTTTTACAACTCCATAGACATAGGCTAGTACAAGAGTTTAACTTAGCGATAAAAATAAAAGTCTTCATCTTCATGTGCCACAGGCAAGCATGTTGAGTGTAGACTCATAACCCCTAATCATCATCAAAGTATCCTGCAACATCACAAGTTACAGCCACAGTGGGTCAATACATTGGAATAGTATTGGCAAGTGATACCTTAGTAGAATATTAGAATCTAGTTAATACATGAATTTGGCTAAGTGTAGATTAGGCTTGCTTTGCTCAAAATAGGTTTTACCTATCAGTTGAAAACACTAAGTTTTTGTTTGGAAAAAACTCCCAAGGAACCACCAATAGAAATTGGTGAACCTTCACCCTTGTTCAACCATAAGTTTTAACTTCGAAAATTGGGATGAGGAGATTCTTGATAGCTTCCATGTCTTGATGCTCAAATTGTCCGTTGCCGGGGACACGACTAAGTACTTAGATTTTAAACTCTGCAGAGGTGGTGCACTTTCCCCACAAGACTCGACATGCATCGAGACAAGATCTTTCAGACGCCTTCCCTTAGACCAGAATGGACGCGCTCCAAACCTATCATCCCCTACCACCAACTGTCCATTTGGCTAAGTTATTGCAACCTATATGATCCAGGCAAAGCCCATAATGCCAAGTGGCTGCACTTGAAGCTTCTCAACATTTGACATCTCAAATCTCTTTGTTCCTGGGTGGAATTCCACAAGTGAGATACACAGGGTAAACCATTGGAAAATGGGCCCTGGTAACCACTCAACAAAAATCCATCCATGCAAGCCCCTTTCCACCCAGGTGATTCATTCACTTAGTTGTTTTATTAAACAAAACACAAGTCCTTGACTTAGAAATATTTCATAGCATGAATATAATCCACCCTTGTTTTCTACTAGCTAGTATAAGCGTGATAGCGGTAGGAATCTTAACTTAGGAAAATTCTACTAAGGTTTCATCTACTAGGATTTCCCATGGCATAGTTTATACTTAGTAAAATTCCATGCAAGTCCTACTTAGAAATATCACTAATGCATAGTGAAAATAATAGGACAAAAGTATGAAGCACCACTTGCCTTTTTGGTAGAGATTATAAGTTCACTCCTTGATCTTGCAGTATTCACACTCTTCAAATTTCACTACAATTCAATCAATGCACAAATTCAATCTACCATTCAAGAAATTCATCACATAGAATAATAAAAAACAAAGTAATGCATGCAAGCATGCCAAAGATTGTTTTATTTGGAAAAGTGGTTTCTAATAGGTTATAAACATTTTAAAACACATATTGGTCATTTATAAAAGTGGCAAAACCATTGGATATCAAGTTAGTGAAAATGGCCATTTAAATCATTTTTGTTTTGCTAGAAATGATTTTAATCCAAGGAATATTTTCTAGTGTTTACCAAATATATTTTTAAATCCTAAAACTTGGTGTTTAGGGTCAGAGAGTTTAAATCAAATCATTTTCCAAAGGTTTTACTCAAAAAGCATTTTAAAACATATTCAACAATTTTTATTTAGCTAGAAATGCTTTTATTCAAAGATTTATTCTTTAGCTTCACAAAATACACTTTTAAATCCATAAGTTGGTTTCTATGGTCAGTAGGTTCAAATCAATCCATTTGCCAAAGATTTTACCATAAAAATATTTCTAGAATAATTTTTATATTCAAATTATGCCTACACAAGTTTCTGCAAATACAACCAGTTTTCCAGAAGCAATTCATTAAACAAAGTGCATGGTTGGAAAGTACTTGTTTTGCTGATTCCATTGATATAAAATTTGTAAAATTTGGACATGTGGATCAAAATTTATGAATTTTGCAAATTCAAACACTAAATAGACAAGTTTCTGTTTTCCATTTAAAAGAGTGGCCACGTGTCTTGTTGTTATTGGTCTGTACCGATTCATCTGGATCGAGCAATTTTGACCGTCAGATATAAATCATAACACACGGCACAGATTGAGCTATCGGTTCGCTTAAATGATTCTATCTACACCACAGGTTCAAGATCCAACGACTCTCAACCACACGACCATATCCTGGCGGTGCTGGCGCGACGGCGAGCGGCGGCGCGCTCGGTCTACGGTGTGGCGGTGGCTATATGAAGCGAGGAAGAGGATGGGGAGGCTCACCAGGTTCGCTGAGACGTGCTGAAGCTCGAGGTGGTCGTCTCAGGGACAGGGGCGCACAGACGGGTCGCCAATCTCTCGCCGGAGTTCGCGAAGGCGTCGGGTGCTCTCTGTTAAAGATGATGGTGAGGCTATGGTGCACGCCAGAGAAAAATGGAGGTGCCTTTAGATGCGCGGGGTCATGGCGATTATGTGCGTGTGAAAGAGAGGGGTTAGGGAAGTCAGGTTTTACCGGGGGGCTTCGCCGAAGACGGAGCAGACGGTGGCACTCTCGGTTGTCGTTGTTGCCGATGTTTTAGAACGCGCGTGGGTAGCTAGAGTTACTGGGAGATGCAGGGGGCGATGGGATCAATCTCATGTGCTCTGGGGGCAGTGGGGCAACGGTGTCTGGCCGGAATTGGAGAAAAGCTTCGCCGGAGCAGTGGGCGTTTCGAGCAACGATTGCTGTGGCCTGGTGGCGGTTGTGTGCGGGTGAATGGGGGGAAACAGAGAGGGAAGGGAGGCGATTAAGAGGGTGCGGTTGCAGAGCGGAATCACTGCGGCGTTACGACGAATTCACACGAGCTTTCAACGGCAGAAACGGCCGGGCGTGGTCAGCGGCGGGTGAGGAAGAAGACTGACGAGTGGGGCCGCTTTGTCAGCGTGAGAGAGAAAGAAAAGGGTGGGGTCCAGTGGTGAGTGAATTTGAGGGTTCGAACAGTGGTGTGAAACGTTTTCTGCGGGGTGGAGGAGATGGGCTAACTGCTGGGCTTGATGGGCTTAGCTGGGCTAGGCTGCTTCTTCTCTATATTTTTTGTTCTGATTCATTTTTCCTTTTCCATTTATATTTTTCTGTTTTGATTTTATTCAAAGGATTCCAAACCATTTTTCTTTTCAAATCTTTTCAAACTTTTCAGTAAGTTTATATTATGTTTAAATATGTATTTTTAATACTCCCTCCATTCCTTGATATAAGGTGTATAGTTTTCTGTAAAAAAATTCAGAATATAAGGTATATGGTGGGATTGTGGGATTTTTTTTACATAATTTAGGAGTCAAACTGATTTGGAGAGATGAGATACCGAGATTTCCATATTTTCCTCTATTCTCACATCGGTCACCTACATGTATTAACATCTAAAAGTATCGATTTTTTCCTTATAGCCTATGCACTAATATTCGTGCAAGAAAACTATATATCAAGGAATAGAGGGAGTACCATTTTTAGAATAATTTCTTTATTCATTTTATGGTTTTATTCTTTATTAAAATAAGCACTTGCCTTTATTCAAATAAGATTAAATATATTTTCAAACTCTTTATTTGAATTCTAATTTTCACTAAACCTTTTCAATAGGTTTTATTTATTTAATAGTATGATTATTAATCATTTAATTTGGGTAAATGTGTTTATTCCAATGAAATCAAATATGGTTTTAATTCCGTAAATTTATTTAGATGATTTCTTTGATTCCATTTAAGTTAATTAAATAACTTTTATTCCACTTGGGTAAATTCCAATTATTATTTTCCCATGATTTAATTAATCATTTATATTAGAGATTTTGTCTTTATTTAAATGGAATAGAAATTGGGTTGATGCCATATAATTTTATTTGAATATTCTTTGTCCATTTATTTTATTTGGATTTGGATTATATTTATTCCATTTTCTTATGGACTAGGCCAAGTTTTAATTTGGCTTTTAAATATTCTTTATTTAATTATTTCTTTCTTTATCTTATAAAATCCATATCTTTTTATTTAAAGATCCAAAATTGGTGATTCCAATTTGTAAAATCTTATTTAATATTTGTTTATCCTTTTATATCCTTTTAGGATTAATTTCTCACAATTTGGTATGGATCTTCAGATAGGAGCTTTATTAGCTTTGGAATTATTACTTTTTAACTTATTAAATTCATAAGTTTTTATTCAAGGTTCCAAATTGAATGAATTCAATTTCTATTATCTTATAATATTTTTGTTTGTCATTTTTTATCACTTATAAATGTTTGTTGAATAATTTTATATGGAACAAATCCATAGTCTTATAGTAATCTTGAAATGATTTTCTTCCATTAGGGTTTTAGAGTTTTGGTTTATTTTCCAAGTGTTTAAATTTCAAGATGCATTTATGAAGAATGCATTTCACTTGATTTGAATTTAGTTGGATTCAAATTTTATTCAAAGTTTTTTCAAGATAGGTTTTGATGTTTCCACTTTAAAACAAAAGTTTCTTTTCACCCTAAATTTCAATAATTATTTATATTATTTATTTATTTTTCACATTACAAAATTTGGAAAATTTTGGGATGTGACACCATTAGCCTCTATGATCATTTAGTCCTTGACTTGTAGTACCACTCTTTTCTTTGATTAGTATGCTTTGTTGCACTGCATGATTATGGCCATTATTGCTCTCTTAGTTGGTTGCTCCTAGTCTTTTGCTAGCCTCCACTTGTATGAGTAAGTTCTACTCATGCCTCCAACTCCCAAGAAACCAAGTTATTCCAAAGTGTCCACTATAAAATCCTATGCATGGTGTGTTACACCATTCCAAGTATATTCTTGTTTTCAACTATCTTCCAATTAAAAACTATTTTGTTATGTGAAAACTTAGTGATTAAAGCGCTCACGAACTTGATGGCACACTTTATTCTTTGCCCTTAATAAACTTGAACCATTGTGACAACTTTGTTGTATATGCTTGCACTTATAAGTTGGAATTAGCAGAACCGTGCTGTCACGGGGAACGTTTTCAACATTACACTTGTACCTTGTTGTACTCAGTTGATATCATGCTCTTTTGTCTATGTATGTCACCGGTGTGAAATGAAGTGGGAGCTTGTAAGTCCATGGATTTTGTATTCTGTGTTAGAGAAACGCCTGGGCCGTTAGCCTAAGCCATGCCTAATCATGGTGGAAACTTGCAGCATCACCATAGTGAGTTATCTATGAAGCATCCTCAATAAAAAGCTATGCATATGTTAAATAAAAATATTGCTAAGATGCTCATTGTCTGCTTGCCTTGTCATTTTGGTTATGGGAAAGCTCATGTACCATGTGCAAGGGGTACCTCGTTGGCGGTTCTCAATGATATGCAAATACTTATAGTGACAAGAACTTGCCTGGGCCCAAAGTTGAGTATCCATGAAGTGTGGCCCTCGTATTCAAGGGACTTGAGATTGCCAACTTATACTTCGTCAAGCATATACTCCAGCTTTGCCACTTTAACCTTAACCACTTCAAGATGCTTATGATAGGGGCAATGAGGGCTGAACGCTAACAAGTACCATAATTATTGGAAGCTCTTTTTGAAACTTGTAATCCCTGCTTCCTTTTACAAAAAAGGTCCTTTCTTCCATCACTATTTGAGTACCTTCTACCTTTAGGCACCATTAAGAGAGCATAGTTGTCATTCTGTGTGCAGTGTTTCAAAGCTTATTAATTGATGCATATTGAGTTATTACTTGTTCTTGTGCTACTTGTTTCTAGTCACCCTTGTGAACTTTGCAGGTGTCCTATGCATCTATTTGCTACTCTATGAGGGACAAGCTGATTGCCACTATGCTATGTTTTCTGCATGTGAAACAAACAAACGTTTTTCAATGCATATTATTCATGATATTTGTTTGTATCTTGCCATGTTGCATGCGTAGTTACTATGTCCTATTGTTAGAACTCCATTCTTTCATGCAAATGTTTAGAGTTCTTTGATCCCAGCTTTCAATGCTTGCAAATGGTTGGATCTTTATTGTGAGGGTGCATGTTCACCTCAAAAATTATTCTGTTTATCACTTACCTACTCGAGGACGAGCAGGAGTTAAGCTTGGGGATGTTGATACGTCGAAAATGTATCTATAATTTTTTATGCTCCATGCTTGTTTAGTATCTACTTTGCTTTACTTGTCTACACTTTGAGGTGCTTTTTACATGTTTTCTGGTACTAACCTACTAACAAGTTGCAATAGCGCCAGATGCCTGTTTTTTGCTACTTTTGGTTTCAGAAAAGTTAGTAAAGAATTATTCTCGGAATTGGACGGGACAAACGTCAAAGTCAATTACTTTATGTGGGGAACAAGAAGTCCAGAGGGGAGCCGGGGAGGCGAACCAGAGGGGCCACCCCCCCAGGCGCGTCCACAGGTGGGCCTGCGTCGGGCTAGGGTTTGGTGCCCTTGACCGGCCCCTCTGCCTCCCCCTTCTCCTATAAAAAGCCCCCGCTACAGAAACCCTGAGTACCCGATCAGAAATCCATCAAACCTTCTGTAGCCTCCGCCATCGTCTTCCCTAGATCGGGGGGATCTAAAGTTCTTCCCGGCACCCTGCCAGAGGGGAGATCATCCCGGAGGCCTTCTCTCCGGTATGATGCGTGAGTAGTTCCACCTTGGACTATGGGTCCATGTAGTAGCTAGATGGTTGTATCTCCTCCTTTGTGCTTTTATATATAGATCTTGTGAGCTCCGTTCATGATCAAGATCTAATCTATTTCTAATCATGCATGTTGTGTTTGCGAGGATCCGATGGATATTGAGATTATTATGTTGGTTTGATTAATAGTTTTGTCTTTATGATTCTATCATGTCTGTGTTGTTTGTGATCTTGCATGCTCTCCGTTGTTAGTAGCTATCTTGGTCAAGTAGTTGCTAGTGACTCCAAGAGGGGGTAGTTATGCTCGATAGTGGGTTCATGCCTCTAGTTTCCACGGGAAGTGACAATAATCTCTTCGGTTGTAGATGTGTTGTTGCTACTAGGGAGAAAACAACGCTCTCTTGTTCATGGAACATGTGGACTGTTTACCTTACACACTTTGCTTAAAGCATTTGTCTGTTGCTTGCAACTTAATACTGGAGGGGGTTCGGATGATAACCTGAAGGTGGACTTCTAGTCATAGATGAAGTTGGATGGTGGTCTATGTATCTTGTTGTATTGCCCAATCAACCTCATAGGATCTTTCTGACTAGTAATTGCATTGTTATGCCTTGCTCAGTTCCTGTCAATTGCCCTGCTGTAATTTGTTTACCCTTCATGCCATGTTGTTTATCTAAGGAGAGCACCTCTAGTGAACTATGGACTCCGGTCCAATCTTTACCATTGATACATCTTCCACTGTTACCTGTTTACTTGCTGCAAACCATTACCTTTCACACCATATGTTTAGTCCTTTGTTACATCAAACCGGTGAGCTTGACAACCTCACTGTTCGTTGGGGCAAAGTCTTGAGTTTGTATTTTTGCAGGTCTCCGTGTTGCTTTCAACACATGCGTGACGTTTCCTTCCTTCTTCTGGTTCGATAACCTCAGTCTCAACTGAGGGAAAACTTTCTCCTTGCTGCTTCACACCTTGCTCTTGGGGTTCCCAACAGGCTGTGCGTAGACAACCGTCAGTGGCTGTAACTTATTATGTTGCAGGTTTGTTTGATGTTAGTGAAGTTTGTTGAGTAGGGATTACAAGTATACAACCAACATGATTGCCTGTGGCACATGAAGATGAAGGACTCCATGCTTATAGATGTATCTGTTGCTTTGTAATAAGATAGCCATATGAGCTATGTAAGATGTAATGAATTATTTTATTCCTGGTTATAAGTTGTAATATGACCTTTGTTTCTTGATATTACATCTTAAACTGTGGGTGCTAGCTATTCGATCCAGGGACTAGCACTTTAAACACAGGGATCTCTACCTTATCAAGTTGGGACCTCTACATTATGTCATGTATGCCATGTTTATTATCTTTTTCTTGATGAGCGTTTACTACTGTACTATTTAGGAAGTGGGTCGTTATGTTGAGAAGTATACCTATGGCCCCCGATCTCTTGGCCGATCTCGCAACCTCTGGGTCCGTCTTCAAATCTTGGCCGACTTCGTTATAGGTAGCTTAGTTGGGTGGCCCACATGTGGTTGCTTTGGGTCAGAGAAATCGTTGTGTCCGAGGCCCCGCCGACATATCGATGGGTGTATGTGTTGGGTTCGCAACATAGAAAACAAAAATCCTACGATATGAATAACTGAGCACCAAGATATATTTATCTATATATAAGCAACGGGTGGATATACATCCATACAGAACTTACCCTCGAAGACCGACAAAGCATTACATTATTGGTTCTCGTGGATGATGTACTCATTCACTTGCCGATCTCAAGATCGTGATGAAGTCCAGCAGGTCTAGCACCAGAAAGTCCAGCACCACAAAGCAGTGGTGCATCCGTGATCACACACACGTCCGGTACCCATACAACCTCCAAGTACTCGCTCCAGCAAAGCAGTGGAAGCATCAAATCCTTGCTCCAAAAAAAACCAACAGGAACATATATCTCGTTAAGCCGAGACCATGGGGAATATTCTAGAGGGGGAGAGAAATCCTTCGCGAGGAGGTGTGAGATGAGAGGAGGAGAGGGGGGTTTATAGGGAGAGGGGGAAGCCACCTCCCATGGCATGGTGGCCATGGTGGTGCCCCCACCTCTTCCATCATTCATGTAAGTGGAGCTACCACTCACATAAACATGCCTCCACTCACATAAAAACTACTCCACTCAAAATCCCACTCACATCCATTAAATTTCCACCAAATTTAATGCAATCACTCATTTAATCAAACTCTTTTATTTATTTTATTCAGCATTTTGTTAATTAAATTAATTAACAAACATTCACATAAAACCCCTTGCAACATTTCAATTTCACATGCAGAACCAATTTTAGAAATTTCAGCCGAAACACTTCCGGTGTCTATTGAAATAATTGCAGCGCATTCATATTCCTTATCTGGCATCTTATTTGATCAAAATGGCGTCAGTATCCCTTAAGTGTGTCACCCTACGATTCGCGAGTAATGCAGACATGACCGAGACACCTTTCCGATCAATAATCAGCAGCGGGACCTAGAGATCCGTACTGACTTCTACACATTCAACGATGACTTCTTATGATCGTGTGAAACTTTAACGTTGTAACTAAATCCCAGATTCGATCATCGGTATTCCCAAACCTAGTTTAATCTCGTTACCGACGTGTACTCTTTTCTTGTTCCCGTTATATAACATTCTAGTGATCCCCATCACTTGCTTGCAAGCTATATCAATGTGTTATCCCCGAGAGGGCCCAGGCTATATATATCTCCATCATCGGGATGCAAAATCCCACTCTTGATCCATGCGCATCTACGTAACACTATTGGAGTATCTGAGCCCACGTTTGATGTTATCAAGTTACTCTTCTTATGTTAGTGATTGACACGATCTCATGGTCTAAGGACTAAAGCTACTTTGTAATGATGTTATAGTAACTAGCAAATAACCCGTGCGTTGCACAGGAAGACAAAACTTTTTGATAGAAAAATAAAGACCAGACACAATTGAGAAATAAATTAGAAAGATGGCTATTTTATCGGGAATAGAAGATCATTCGCTGGAGCTAGCTAATGATACTCTTTTTATTATTTCAAACCATGGTCTGTCCCCTCACTTCCATTTATAATTATTTAAAGCATACCACAAATCCCATTTAGGCAACTCCCTGATTTACATTTATAATTATTCAGCATTGCCACAAATCCCATGTAGGCAGCTTGCCAACGTATATCCCTCCATTACCCATCTTTAATTATGTCCACGTTTCAGCCAACTTTTAACTTTTACTTAGACTATAAATCCCATCTTTAATCGTGCCCACGTTTCAGCTGATTTGGCTTGCTAACCCTTCAGCCAACTTGTTTAGGTATATAAACCGTCCCAAGGATTGCCCCGCGCCAGCTTGCTCCGCAGCGTCCTAGTTGTCCTGTTTTCCATGTCAACTATCCCGTTTCTTGCGAATATTGTTTGCCCAAGGCAGCCTTTATGTCAACCATCCCGTCAATCTCGATGGCCCAAGTCAGCGATTTCTTTCTGATCATTTGACTTCAATCTCTCGAGTGATTGTTGTTTTCGAGTTGCTTTGTTGATATTTTCAGGAAGCTTGTCGAAGTATATGAACGGTATAACTAGGTGAAAATAACCGAGGTGTTCTTTCAATAAATTCTTACGGAAATAGACTTACGAAAATCACGGAAAGGAAAAAAACTAAACCAATCAGCTGTTAGCACGTCCGTTCGTAGAAGTTTTCCGTAAGCAGGATTCCGTAAGTCTAGCTTTTCCGACCACGCACGCTGCGGTTGCGCCACACACGCAACCAGACCGCACCCGACGTGTGACACGACCCCGCAGGCACACGATGGACACACGCCTCCATCGATCCCCACCTTCCTGTCTCGTCCTCACCAACCCCCGCGCCGTTGCCTCTCTCCCTGGAGCTCCTCCCTCCTCGTTCCTCTCCCGAGCGGGCCGCCTCCCTTGAGCCTGGCTCGCGCCGCCCGTCGCTCTCCCCCACCTCAAGCCCAGAGCACCGCCGCTTCCAGTCGCCGCCGCAAACTCTGCAAGACGATGTCGCCGGCCCTCTTATCGAGCGCACCGCCCTACGCCTCCCCGCGACCAGGACGCCCTCACGGCCGCTCGCCCTGCCTCGACCTTGCGAGCGTCCACGCCCTCTTCGTGTTGCTGCCGCACGTGCCCCAACACCACTCGCCTCGGGCTGCGACCAGGCCCTGTAGCCCCAGCTCCGAACTACACCGCCAGCACGTCGTCGACGCGGATCTCCTCCTCCTGCAGCGCTGCTCGAGCCCCAGCCCAGGGCCCTCTCTGCATCGCCAGTGCATCTATCGCCGCCCCTGGAAACAGCTGCGCCTCCTACCCTACCTCGACGTTGTCCTCTGTCGCCGTCCGCAGCGCCCCGCGCGTGAGCGCCATCTCTGGCCGCCGTCGGCCACGAGTTCCAGCATCGCCGACCGCGCCGCTCCAGGGCCCATCGCCTCCATCTGCAAGCTCCAGGGGATGCGGTTGCGTCGACGCCGTCGGGTAAGGCCGTAGCCCGTAAGGGAGGAAGGAGCGGGGAGGTGGCCTCGATGCGAGTGGGGAGGTGGCCCCCGTCCCGGTGCGCGGCATCTCCTGGAATGGGGACGGCGAGGTGGGAGGCCGGAGCTTTCTCCAATCCCCGCGGCGCGCGGCATCTCCGGGAATGGGGACGGCGAGGTGGGAGGGCTGGGCGGGAGGGACGGGAGGTGAAGCGGCGCGGATGACGATGGCGAGGTCCTGCAGGGCGGCGCCGGACCGAGGAAGGAGCGGGGAGGTGGAGGTGCCCTCGATGGCGCCGGACCGAGGAAGGAGCGGGGAGGTGGAGGTGGCCTCGATGCGGTTTACTTTTTTTATCCGATCTACACTTTCACGTGGAAATGACGATACTAATAAATATTCAAGGAACCAGCAGCCGGCAGCAGCAAGTGCCCTTTAATGAGATAGGGTGACCAGCCTTTTCTCCCTTCCCCCCTACCGTAAAAGGGAAGCTCTCCACCGGACCGGGCCGAATCAGAGCCTCTCTGGCGGCTTTGCCGGCCGGAGATGGTGAAGGGGAGGCACCGGAGTAGTTTGTAGGTTAGGTTTGGGCCCTATGCCCGTAGTTTTGGAGCTTGGTTCAGATCTCGGCGGCCCGATCTGGATCTTTGGTCCTCGCTGCCGCGGCTTCTCCTCTGGCCGGAGGAGCTCACGTCGGAGAGGGGCGTCGTCTCGCTTGAATAAGGCCGTTGTTGGTTTCCCTTTGCTGTGGATCTGCGACCCGGCGCTTCTCCATATCTGGTCGGCCGTGGTGGCGAGGAGGTGTGGGGTGTTGGGTGGTGTGCGGTGGTCGTTGCCTCTCCTGGCCGGCCGTGGTGGCGAGGAGGTGAGGTTTCGACCCTGATTCTCTTCAGCGGAGTGAGGCGGTTCTTCGGCTTCTTCTTCTCGGGGCGTTCTTGGTGTCGTTCGCCTGCTGTCGAGCCATGGAGGCACTCCTCACTGGCGGTGGCTGCCGATGGCGTTCCTGAAGTCGAAGCTGCTTGGGAGCATTTCTCCGGCGGGCTTCTGCGGCCTGATCCGTAGCCCCGCCGGACCAATAGGCTGAAGGGCAGTCGCTCCCTGCTGCGGGCTCCGTCCTTGGCAAGTTTCCGGCGGTGCTCCGGCTTGCCGCTGTCGTGGGCATCATCGGTGTTGGGAAGATGCTCCGCTGGACTTGATCGCGTTTTCTGCGGTCTTTTCAGGGTTCTTTTTGTAAAATTGCAGGGTTGCTTTGTAATTTCCTATTTCTTTGGGGTTGCTCCTGTAATTTGTACCTCCACCGTTGATTTCAATGCAGCTTGTCGGGTGCAAACGCACCCGTAACCGTTCAAAAAAAATATTCAAGGATTTTCTTTAGCTAAATATGACCACCAATTAACTATCCCTTAACTATTTTATCACCATAACAATATGAACACTATGGGCAATCCCAGCCAAATCCTGAACTCGGAAAGAACAATGATGTTTTAGAACGAAAACTGCTCCCCCGGCAACAGATAAGTTGGCAGTCTTCAACGGGTGATTTTGTCAAAATCAACATCGACTGTGGCGTCGATAAGAAAACAAAAATGGAGGCTAGGCAATATACGCAGGAACAGCAAGACTGAGGTGATCTTTGCTGCACCTCGTCGTCTTCCTGCAGTAGATGAGATTGGCCAAGGAGAGATTTCAAACTAAATAAAGGCCAAAACGACTCACGAACGGGAATTAACGCCACTGCTGTTCCATAATTGCTTCATCCATCGTGAGGGATCGTGTTAAAAACCATGCTGCCTTTTCGGCCGAAGTTCACATGGCGGCAACAGAGTCACCTGAGGGACGGCGAGGGAGAAGGAGACCCCGCCGGCGAGGTCAGAACCGCGCGTGGTGCAGGATCCAGCAGTAGGTCGCGGCCACCAGAGACCTAGGCACCGTCGCGTGCCCCGAGCCACCCCATCTCGCGCGGAAGCGACGCCCCGACCGACCCCAACATCCCTACGACCGACTGTATCTATATTTCCGGGCCATGGTGTTGTGGGTGGTGGTGTCCAGGCGGAAGAGATGTAGAACGCGAGCGAGGAGTCTGGCGGCCACCTCCTTTCCTCTGTCTCGCGCGAGGAAGCGGCAGAATGCGAGCGAGGAGTCCGGCGCCGACCGCCGACCTCCTTTCCTCTGTCTCGCGCGAGGAAGCGGCGGAAGCGAATACTCTAGAAGAGAAGAGAAAGTTGACTAAGCGGTGACAGTGCCGGTAACTACTTTTGAGTTGTAGGGGCAAATCTATATGACGGACCGTTGATAGAAACATTGCTTCCTTATTATTATATAGGTACTAGCTGAATGACCGTGCGTTGCCACGGCTTTTTAATTTCATCACCTGTAAACATAAAATACATAAAAATCATACATTATGTATTTATTTAACATAAAACATCATATTTTTCTTGAATTTTAATTTTAGTTGTATTCGTGGTTTCTTGCACGTGTCGTTCTCATTCACTGGAACATTGACGCGATGGGATAGCGAGGACAAAATCTACAACCCAAAAAAAGCCGAACTCCACCCAAATGTGAATTGCTCGATTGCATAGTCAAGTTAACACAAAAAACTTCTTCAACATCTAGGTAGGTAGTTTGAGCATCCGATATTTATTGACATGTTGCTGTTGTGATCCCGAACGTTCCAACTTCGTTGCTTCCAATTAAAATATATTCTCACTCCTTGCAACACTCTGATCTTGTCCTTGCCTATTCGTGCGATCTACTCATGGCTCCTTCTTAGATGTGGTTTATATGGCCATGATCAAATTTCTAATGCAAGTAAATTATCGGTTGACAATGATGTAGCCAAGAATTCATAAGAGGTCAACATATGATTAGACCTGATAAAGTTGGTGATATTATGGATGTGTTTCGAGGACAAAAGGAGATAGACATACAGAGGCGGACCTAGAAATTTATCGAAGCCTAGACGTGCCGCAAGACAATAAAAATTTAATCGGCGACGCAAGGAAACTAAAAATTTGAAAATATAAGCATCATATGGAGCACATATAGTTTTTACAATAGCTTTAGTGTAGAAATAAAAAAACAATATATTACACGGTTCACACTGCATCCCAATGTTCACAAGTTCACAACCGACTCATGATTTTTCACAAGTTGACAACACATTAAAATGATTATATGCGCTACTATTATACTATATGATAGGACTTAGCAAAAACACTTAAAATATTAATAAAAAACAATGACCGGACAGAAGCGGTGAATTAAGCGACGGGCAACCACCAGCATGACGAATCAGGTGGCGAGAGAGCGTCCAGAGGCAACGAATCGGGCAAAAAAAAGCACTATATATAAAACATGGACAAGCCAATTTCTAAAACAAATCACGGAGTACATTGTAACTTGGAGTCAAGTGTGCAGCGTGGAGCAACTTGGTGTTGTAGCCATGATCTAAACATGTGACGTTCTCTGGCCAACTCCAGTGTCTAATCTACAATTCTTCTGATTTGGGATGGATGGCTCACCCTACATATGTGGTGTTGACCAGTCAACCTGCACCTCATTACTCATGTCTCCACCTTGGTCCCCATCTTTCTGGCTACGGCACACCAACGAAGGAATAAGGCTTGTGCTCTCTGTTTTCATGAGTTTCAGTCCAATTTTTTTCATCAAATCCACCAACTTAAAAGAGGAGCTGCTGCGCCGATGGAGGGCGTGCTGCCGACGCCTATGCACGTGGAGAGCTGGCCAGGCCAGCGGCATTGCACCAGGAGCCTCATCGGGTAGGGCACGCAACCGGAGCATTCACGCAAGGATTGATGGTAGACCACGGCCACTGCACGGGGAGAGCAGGGCAACTGGGCAAGGTGTTTCGTCGGCGTCCTAGACGTGGAGGACCGGGCCGCGCTGGGAGCGTCGCCATGCAGTGCGTGTTCAGCAGCTCCTTTTATTGCTTACTAATTCGATTAGAATCTGGTTTGTGGCTGTAATAAAGTTGTATGGAACCAATAGCCACACGACGTGTGTGGGGAGGTTGTGGCCGTGGCCAGCGTAGCGCCCGTGGCCGAGAACCAGCTGGGTCACCCGTTCATCGCCTCGTTCCGCTCCGTGCTCGCCTCCGTCGTGGTGGCCGCAGCCTAGGCCGGCACCGCCATTGGGCTGCTTCTTCTCCGACAGGCTCATCCTCAGTCGTGCGTCCACCTCCCAATGTGGGGCTCTGGGCTCCAATTTTACGATGCAGCACATCCTGACCCGATTGGGCTCCAATTCCGTGGTCAGCCTGGGCTCCAATTCAGCGACGACAGCCGCGTCGGTGGTGGGGAGCAGCAGGGACGATGCAGAGGGGGGCGAGCCGGCCAGCACAAGGTAGACGAGGATGCGCTGAAGGCGAGGCTGGGGAGCTGGCGAAGGGGCCGTGGGAGCGGTGCTGCAAGCGGGACCTGAGGTTGGGGATGTAGCGGCGGAGGTCGTCGGCTGCTCGTGCGAGAGGAAGAAATCGGGAGGAGACTCGAGAGTCGGTCGATAGGATCGATGAGACTTGACTCGGATGCGGAGTTCGTTTCGGCCACGATTCTCTTTCATTGACGAACCGTCCGACCTAGGCGACGGACGAAAAAACGAGGTTGAAAACGTATTTTCGGTGAACGGAAACGTATTTGACTAACCTATCTCTAAAGAAATTAATAGATAGATAGATAGGTACTAGCATGAAGCCCGTACATTGCAACGGAAGTGAAAAAATTAATTTTGGTCGAAAAAGTCGATAAAACACAAATATTGCTCCAGTCAATGAACCTGCATGACACCACACACACAGTGCGTCGGTGTCCCTTTTGCACTTACCACCCGGCCGCCCAGCTGTAGAAAGCAATCAGGTCCCCTTCTTCACTCTCCACTGGATCACGAGGCCTCCATGAACCCGAGCACTCGCTCATGTCCCCCTAGAGTCCTCTCCTCGTGCCCCATAGAGCGTCGTCATGCTTATCTCTGTCCGCCTCCAGGCGCCCTTTGAGTCTCGTCTCGCCGGCGACCGCCGCCTCCCACCTCTGCTCTAGCCGCCGACCACAGCCCCATCCCTGAGTGCAGCGCTTCGCTCCTTGAGATCATGTCCTGTACCGGCACAACCCAACGCCACTCCTCAACCTCGCCCTGCAGGTGCCACCTCCGGCAATCGCTGGCAGCCAAGACTGGCCCCGTCGCAGCATATTAAACCAACCGGAGGCCTCATGAGATTGGTACAGGTCCACCATACTACTGCGTTCATTTAATCCTTGTTGTCCATGATCATTCGTGCTCTACGCCCCCCTATGCAACTTGCTGATACCGTACAGCAGCAGTTGGATCGATCTCAGACTCTCAGTACTACGTACGTGTACCATCTAGTTCGTTTGGTAGGGGAAAAAAGAAGTACCGATCAGCCGGTCAAGCTAGGCAAACAATCGATCAGGCTAGAAAAATACCCGTCGCCCTAGCAGGCCAGCCCGGCGAATCAGATACGTATAACTGCATGATATCTGGTGTACTCAGCGGTGGCTTGGGGGTAATAAGTGGCTTAATGGGAGGGCAAAACGGTCTAAAAAAGTATAGTTACTACAAAAAACACTTTTTATTATTATTATTAGTAGCAAAAGTGTCCGTGCGTTGCATCGGAAAATAGTTTGTTCCTGTCAGCTTCGCCAACCAGCTTGCCCCTCTCTGTGCCACCCCTACCTTTTGTCCTCCCATCTCCACACTCCCTCGTCACAAGTACCACACAGGGCGCCCCTGATAGTGCGTCACATTCCTCCTGCCGACTCTACACAGATGCCCCCTTCCACTCTCTTTGTGTCGAGCTCCGGTTGCTACACCATCTCGCTAGGAGCCCGCCGCCACCTTGTCGGTTGTCCAAGGCTTCCTCATGCGCATTCACCTCGTCGTTGATAGAAGCCGCCTCTCCGACCATCTTAGTCTGGCCAAAACCAAAAATGTCCGGCTCACTTGGTTGTGATGGTGTGCGTGCATCAGAGCGTGCCCTTTTGCCACACGAAGTGGCTTGACGAAGAAGAAGAAGAAAAAAGAATGAATAGTGGAGAGGTATGCAAGTTGTCATTTATCAACAAATATAAAGAGAGAAAGTGTTTGATCTCCTCTAAAAATCAATGATTTATAAAATGAAGGATAAATCTAAAGTATCGTTGCACCATATACTGGTCAAAAAATTTCCTTGATATCTAGTATTTTTTAATGGAAATCAGATTATTCTCCACCACATACAACTTCTTCCTTATCATCTTCTTTTTCCCCCCACTTTTAGCCACCGCGTATGGTGTGGTGACCGCAAACATAGAAGCAACAACACTTGAATGGATTAAGGAGCGACAGAGCCGGGAGCGGCCAGGACCATGACCTGGGATGCCGATTCTCGATCGCAGCAGTCCCAATTCACGAGCTTGTTGACAACAACACCAGACGGCTCGAGCAATTCGGCAAGAGGACCTCAGGGACGGAGGCGGAGTGTTAAAGCATGGATGTCTGTGGACACGCACGGGAAGGTTAATTCCAGAGGCATTGCGTGTGCGAGGCCAGCTCTGCGAGCCGGAAAGCAAACCAGATGCGGCATCTCGGCACGGTTCTCTCCTCTCGGCTGTGTCATGCTCGAGTTTGGGCGATCTGGATGTCCCGCTGAGAGCAGACAAAGATGAACTCTGCTCGTTGCTTCACGGAACCTCAGGTTGCAAGCGGGGCGGGACTACCCGCAATGCCGCTACGCCGCCCCTCAAAAATGGTTCGAGTGATGCCGCTAGGCTGACCGCGTCATTCATAGAGGGCCGAAGCGGCATGCCGCATTGCCCACCATGGACCCCACATGGCCGCATAGCTCGCAACTTGCGCAAGGCATGTATTCTCCTTCTCCTGGTGCTCGTCAACTCTGTTAGGAATAAGCCAAGTCGGCAACGACCAGTGCGTGCAGGGCATGCATGTGAGGCCCGTTGGTGTAGGCGCGTAGGTAGTGGGAGCAGTAGTGGAGGCCGTTGGACGCCGGCCAGGTCATGTGTGCATGAGCGCGTCGTGCGCAGCGACCTGGGCGAACGGATCGCAAGCTAGGTGGGCAGTCGTGTGTGCGTGTGCATGTCTCCGTGCGCGCCTCCGCCTGTGCTCCTCTCCACGCGCGCCTTTTCCTCGACATGCTGCCGAGCTCGGCTTGCCGGCGTACGTCTATAGCAGCGCCAGCACCCTCGTGTGTACGGCGTACGTCTACAAGCTCACCGGCGCACCGCAGAGCCGGACCCTGCGAGAGAGGTTTCGTGAGTCATGGACAGACCTGATGTACATGTGCTGACGTGTTTTGCTTTGCATGTCCTCACGGGCTGATATCGCCAAGCAGGATAAAGCGGCAGATTCGGGCGCCGCTGTGTTATGCGCTAATTCCAGCGGCTTATCGTGGCAAGCTGCGGGTGCGGCGGATCGATTTAAAGATGCAAGGTATAAAGCCGGCGAGCGATCGATCGGAAAAAATCATTATTTGATTTATGGGTGACATGGTGAGTAATTATTCCTATCTGGTAGGGATAAAGTCGTCCAAAAAAGTGTAGGTACTACAAGAAACACTCCTTCCTTTATTCTTCCTTTATTATTTATTATTAGGTATAGATATATATATCGGATTTGCTAGTTCTCGGGCGTCTGAGAACTTTCCTCGCGATTCGTGCAACATGAGACTTTCACATGAGTTGCAACTAGGTTGTAACTGAGATTTTAATGAGTTGCAACAAGGTTGCAACTGAAAATTAGTACAAATTATATAAGTTACAACTAGGTTGTAACTAGCACAAATAGTAAGATGATGTCAGCGACTTAGACATAAGAAATTCTCATGCGCCTGAGATCTAGGCACTCCCTATATATATATATATATATATATATATATATATATATATATATATATATATATATATATATAAAATGGTATGCCCTAATACCCGGGAGAAAGTATCATCCACCACTCGTCTGCTTTGAGATGAGTACTCAATGGTTTCTTTTTATCTTTTCCCATTTCCACCACCTATTACACAAATGAATTTCCCTCTCACACTAGGTTCCATAGGTGTGTCGGATGGGACATTTTTGTTTGAAATGTTTCCTCATTTGGTTAGACGAAAAGATCTATGATGCCCCGTGCAGTGTACCGTAGGCTAAACGTGGGGGATGACCACACTGATATGGGCCTACGCCAGTGGGATTTGAAAAAATGTTGCCATTCTGGGCGATATGTAGCATTGAACCGAGTGAATCCAGTTGTGGAAACCTGGCTTGGGCCAATACCAAACGAATTCAAAACAGCTACTCCCTCTGTTTTAAAATATAAGATGTTTTAGGTTTGTGAAGAAAATAAATCTAGACTTGTTTTAGTAGGCAGGTTCACTCAACTTTGGGATGAATCTAAACACTAAAAGAAGTCTAGATTCATTTTCTTCATAAGCTTAAAACATCTTATATTTTAAAACGGAGGGAGTACCTCATATTGCAATATTGGACCAATGGAACGAAATGCTCAGCTGCTCTTTCGGTACTTAATGGACCAAATGGCCAGTACAGGGCCTGCACCGAGTATGCCTAAAGCTAGCTAGTACTAAGAGTCTAATTAAGTTCAGTTTTAGTGTTAAGATAATCCTCTGAAGATTCACTATTTTTAAATTTCAAATACGACACTATACCACGTTAAGCACCATTCATAAGAACAATTCAATACCAGGCAATAATGCACAAGATACCTCGTAGAATAGGCAGTCAGTACCGAACGACTAATGTCTCGGCACCTCCGCAAACACAAACCACTTTAGCACCAGCCATGGATGCACAAGGTACCTCGCAGAATATGTTCGGTACACTCGACACCTCAGCAAACACAAACCAATTCAGCACCATATAGGGATGCACCGTGTACCTCGTAGAATACATTCGGTACACTCGGCACCTCAGCACCATGATTCGGCACCTCAGCAAACACAAACTGCGAGGCACATCAAGATTGTCAACTGACCATGTCCAATGTCATGTCCGGAAAGTGTAAAAACACTAAAAGGTTGTGAGTTCATTTTTTTTGCAAGGATCTCAACAGAAGTGCCCAACAGAAAAATGATCAACAACAAAACTACTCACTGTTCTGAAACCTGAAGAAATTTAGTACTGTCAAGCACAACCAAATGAAGCTAACTAACTAGTACAAGGTCATGAACTAACTGCTGGTAAAATGCCAAACAAAAATTAACCAAACTAAATAGTGGTAAGCATTAACTCTTTGATCATATTTGCATCTGAACTTGTTAGATATCTCATAGCTCCGTTCCATTTGTAGATAACTCTGAAAGCTCAATATAGTTAGCTTGTGATCACATAAAAAAACAGAACAATGAATAAATTCTTACATCAGTACTCCTAAATCATTGACACAAACACCTTGTCGGCAACAGACCACAAACAAACAGGATGCCAAGTAGGACAAAGAGAAAAAGCATTGGGCATGTAATTAATCTTCTCCATCGTTCCACTACGTATTTTATGGTTGTAAGTTGTAACAACAACCAAGTAGAGTCTGTACTAGTGGCATGAACTCCATCCACCCAGCTACATACAGGAACAAGTCGCCGGACAGAAGATCTAGAGGAGCTGCTCAGCGGGATGCCTGCTCTGGGTGGCGCACAATAGGACGACGGGCAGGGGAAACTTCTTGACGCGAGCACCTGCAGGCGAGCAGATCGATGGGCCTGTACGTGTGCTCACCCTGGGGATGGGTCGGGAGCTGCCTCTGGCCGCCAACGGTGTCCAGCCGGGGGAAGATTTAGCCTTGTGCCACCACTGGCAACAGCGTAGGATCTGGCGAGGGCGGAGGCTTGCCTGAACGAGATGCAGCTGAGCTTGCTAACATCAGTGCAGCACCGCTCATCGAGGAAAGCCATGAGCGAGGAGATCTAGGGGCATGGCCATGCTCTGGCCCGCGCAGTACGTCGATGCAGGCAAGGAGCCACCTCGAGCTGCCCGGCTGTGTGCAGGCGCGGTGTGTCGGTGATGCGCCTCTTGACGGTGATCTGGCATGGTCTACAAGGTGGGGATGAGATGACAGAGCCAGGGCGGGGGAGACGGGAGCGGTTTGGAGGACTGGGGAAATAAGAGCTCTTGGACTCTTGGTCCTTGGCTCCCTGATCTTATGGGTGTGAGGCAGTGAATGACTGACCACGTGACAGTAGATGCAGGAAAAAGCTGTTCGAATCACTGTAGCAATGACAGATCATCACATAGCAATATTACTACTTCAGGTAATATCAGAAAGATGGAGAGAAAATAGGAAAATAGGGACTAGCCATGGATCACGCACGAATCTCCAAGCATCGTGTGGTGTGAGATGCTTCCTTCGCAGGATACGGGCATACCATGTATATCAGAAAGATGGAGAGAAAATAGGAAAATAGGGACTAGCCATGGATCACGCACGAATCTCCAAGCATCGTGTGGTGTGAGATGCTTCCTTCGCAGGATACGGGCATACCATGTATATATATATATATATATATATATATATATATATATATATATATATATATATATAGGTATTAGTCGAATGTCCATACGTTGCGATGGCATTTTTTATTTTTTCATGTATCGCAGCTACGAAATATTATCCATATACATAGAAAAGAGAGTTGCATAGTATTTTAAAAAATAAAATTTAATTTTACACAATTGAACCCATGTGTACACAAAGCAAAGCAAAACAATGTTCACTTCATGTCTTTTTGTTGTTAAGTTTTGTGGTTTTCTTCCAACACCATTGTGTCAAACCTAATGTCCCCGTTAGCATATATTCCTTCTGTTTGGACGATTTGGTGTAATTAAATTTCATGTGATATGATAACTATATATATATACTAATTGAGCAATTGTTGATCCAAAATCTTTCCCTGTACATGTCCCATGCATATAAATATTTTCCCGAGACCTTTTGTCTTTTAGTTTTCTGTTATATATATAAAACTATACCATAAGAGGCTTCCCAATGGTTTCACAATAAAAAGTAAAAGAAATATAAAGTCTTTTTAAAAAATAAATCATGTCTTACTTTTAGGATCCCAAAGAGATGATTAAAAAAGAAATGAAGATTTGAATTCTATACATAATTAATTGAGGCAAATTGTCGAAATTTATGTGTACACACAGGAGACGTAGAGTTGCACATTTGCCGTATTGACAAATCCAAGCTTGGAAAAGAAGAGAAAGCCGGTGACTACTTCCCCAATCCTCATTTTCACGTCCAAAATCACTAGCGTGGCGGTCGACTCCGGCGGCTCTATTGCTGCTTTGGCGCTGCTTCGACCAAACTCCTGAAAGTCCACGTCAATGCGGCGTCGAGTCCCCTCTTATGACATTTTCTCTCGGTCATTGACACGGAGCCGACTACATGCTCCCTACGCCTCTAACATGTTCACTCCCCAGCCCCGATCGTTTGCATCTAACCGCCTGCCACCGGCTTCTGCCAGTCCACCATGAGCATCTGCTCCGCCCGCATGACCCCTGCCCAGGCTCGGCAGGATGCTCTTCTACACATCAAGCTGATTCACCAAGATGGTGATCTGCTTGCAGCTCCAAGTTAACTTTTGGAGAAGGAATAAATAAATTTCTTAATTCGATACATGTTGTTATGATACAAAAAAAAAATAGGCTCTCATGGTCTGTTGTGTGCATGTCTGTGCGTGTGTGAATTAGCAGTGTTTTTTCTATTATGATAAACAGTACTCAGCCTGCAAATACATTTCTTAAACTGATACATGGTCTTTTGGAGAATAAAAAGTGGCTCTAATGGTGTGATCTGATGTAGTATTACCTGACTACACATGAAGTTCTTAGTTCATTGGAGATTTTGAGCTAAAATCTCTTGTTTCTTTAGAATGCATAGAGTAAAACTTGCCTGATCAGTTCTGCTAATCTTTTTGGTGGCACTAAGTTCTAAATTCTTTGTGGTCTAGATTGATCTCTAAAGTAGACAGTCTCGTCCAGTATCGTTGCTTTTGCTAATTCCATAAGGAAAGGAGACATAACTTTCTCCAACGTCTTCAGCTGAATGACCTGAAACTCTGTAGATAATCTGAAATTAGAATCAAAGACAGACATGTACACGTATGGTGACTTTATTACGGTTTAAAACCACAAACAAATTTGACAAATTCAGAGTTGCTCCTTAGATAGTCTATAGTGCAAAGAAAAAATCATGTATCGCCACGTAATCAATATCACATTTTGGTCTTGTCGACAATCGCTTGCAATCTTCAGAAAAAAGGAAAAGGAAGAGAGGAGGAAGCGTTGGATCCATGAGTCCATATGCAGGAGCAACTCATCTTCCACCATCCACCTGCACAGTGAACTGACCCAGCGCGACGGCCTGCGGCAGGGACCTCTGTTGCGGCCTTCCGCAGAGAAATTAGCAGGTCATGGTCAAACGGTTCATATAGAATCACTCCATGCCCCGAGAGCACCAGAGTCCGAAGTCCCCAATCCCCGAGCCTCCTCCAATCTAAGGAAAGATCCTGAAGGCGGACAAATAGGCAGGCCGGGTGGAGGGGAATGGATCAGTAGACGACAGGCAAGGGCATACGGGTGGCGGAATCGGAAGATGGAGTAGAGGTCAACGACGGCCGCCACAGTTGCTCGTCGGGAACAGAAGTGCTGGTAGCAGTGCACTGAATCCGCTGATCCCCGCTGTGGATGGGAGGTAGAGGGGAACCATGGCGGCTCGCCCCGACGGGAACCAAGGCGGGAGCTTCCTGGTGGCAGTGGTGTGACCGAATCAACCCGTGCCAACCACCTCGCACTCCTGATTCTACAACGTCCGCTGCCAGGACGCACGCACGCGGCGCGTCCCTCCGCTCTCGCTCGTCGTCAAGAGCCTGCCGCCGCCCTCTCCCCCTGACACGGAAGCTCCGACTGGCCATGATGTCCACTCCATGGACTCGCTGGAGACACCTCCACCGCTCAAGAGGAGGGAGGGGAATGGATCAGTAGGCGGTAGGCGCAGACGAGTGGCGGAATCTGAAGATGGAGTTGAGAGGTCAACGGCGTCCGCCACAATTACTGTCCTCTAGGATCGCGGGTTGATTTATAATTTTCGTAGCGGTTTTTGTGTAAATATGCCACAACGGACGAAATTCCTAGTGCGAAGAAAACCACCTCAAGCAAAATTATATAATAGAGATAGATTTAAACATAATGATTTTGATCGTATTATTATACTACATATGAATGTTCATCACATCAATCGACTAATGTTGTGACCTCATTATTAATAACATGTAATATTCATGATTAAGAAACCTTGATCATCTTGTTAATCGTCGAGCTAGTTTATATGAGAGTCTTAAATATGAACTCTTTATTTGTTTATTAAACACACATGTATTAATTATTTCCGATTAATACAATTATAGCATGCAAAATAAACATTTATCATAAACAAGGAATAAGATAATAACCACTTTATTATTGCCTCTCGGGCATATTCCCTTCAGTCCCTCACTTGCACTAGAGTCAATAATCTACTTTCAAAACTTGCACATTAACCACCTATGGCTTTATGGTGTTGCATATACACGTTTTCTAGTGGTAAACATAATCTCTGGATCCTGACACTTTTAGGTCCATGTGTATTTGCATGTCTTTGCGTCTTTACGCATCACTCATTCTTTAATGAGATGACATTGTGTAAATTTGGTCCTTTGGTGAGACATTTAGTTCCTTTGAGTTAAATCATGTCGATAGTATTATCGTACAATATATGTTCATAGTGTTAGCCCGTTGTGAACCGCACCTAGTTTGATAACAAACTACTTGACACAAATGCCCTCCTTTTCTGCTACAATAGCAGTCATATACTTAGCCTGTTGTTATAGTATTCATCACAATGTCTTAACTTTGGAACTCATCCAAATTTACTATGGAACTTCCTTTCCGTTATATTGTGTCACCCATAGTCTAAATTGAGATAAACTAAATCTTGTGACAAAACTAGTAACAATGTAACACTGTACAATGAACTATTTGTCTAGTACAAATGTAACACTTTAGAATGAACCATACGGCTCTTCTACAAATAGAACATATTTTTAGTTCTTCCAAAGATCATAAGAATATCCTTACTATTGTCCAATGATCATCTTATGAATCATTCTGGTATATGCTCATAACATTTAGAGCATAGGACATATCTGGATGTGTACATATCACGATAAGATTGATCAAAATATTCATGTGATTTCACTCATTAAGTGTCAAAACACTTGAATCTCGTTTCACTTACAAAGTGTCAATACACTTGAATCTTGATTCAACCCTTTCTATGCGACAAGAACCTTTATCGTCGTTTCCATATTGAACTCATTCAATATCTGTCGGGGGTATAACTCAGGTAGGCTAACCGGACAAGATGCAGGGGCAATTTAACTGCCAGCCGGTTGGTCCCAGCCGGATGTAAAACTCAAGAGCATGTCAGGAAAAAGGCCAGACACAAAGCAAGCCAGCGAACCAATCAGCCGGATAAGAAGATGCGGGCAAGGCACCTAGCCGGATGGATCTTACCAGCCAAGCAAGATAGCCGGTAGGATCGTACCAGCCGAGAAGAGCAAGACAGACGAGACGGCTAGCCAGCTAGGGCAACCTAGTCAGGACAGACGGATGATGCAAGGCACAGTATCCTGCAGCCCTAGGACACAACGACAAGACAGAAGGATAGGGCAGCGGCACGAACGCCGGAGAAGACGTTAGGGGGGTGATACACTATACCAGAATAGTCGGCCGGGCCTTCCTATGGGACCCGCTAGTCGGCAGAGTCTTTGCCCATGCCGCCTTGGCCTATATAAGGGGCGGCAAGGGCATCGTTGCAAGGGTTGGTTCTTCATTATTCTAGCTAGACCACTGATACAGCTCAAGGAGGACTTGTAACTCTCAGTGTTCATCCAGATAGTCAAATCGACAGGAGTAGGGGTGTTACCTCACCTCGAGGGCCCCGAACCTGGTTACTCCTTGCATCCCCGACATATGGTTGTGCCCAATCCTGTCTGCGAACACTGTTGCTCACTTCCATTCTTGCTCCCACACCTCTATCTTGCCTGCTCAGGCACTGACATTTCCATAACAACGAGAGTTGGCGCCCACCATGGGGCAAAGATGACGACGACCGGAGTGACGTTCCACACGAGACCCCGTACCTCGTCCGGCGAACGCGTAGCCTCCGACCCCGTGCTCACCTTGGTCAAGTTCGACTGTGTCATCGACAACGCCTGCTGCTTTGCCGTCTCTAGTTTCCTGGCAGGCGGCTCCTTCTTGCTGTTCGGCGACCTGCCAGTCTACTTCGCCACCATGCCGGAGGATTTCCCTCGGGAGACCGTCTCCTTCGCCGAGTCGCTGCCCTCAACCGGTAGCACGCTCGTCGCGCCTTGCAGCGTGGAAGTGATGATGGCTGGCTCCGGCCATGGCCGTCGTCCCGCTCTCGAGCGCACCAGCGACATAGCTGGCACATCCACTCCCCTGCATGGAAAGGGCGTGGTGGAGGAAGTCATCGAAGAGCTCCTTGCTTTGGTCGATCTGGGAAAGGATCCGGAGGAGGCGGTCGCAAATATCGAGGCGGCGCGAGAGCGTTTGCTTCTCCAGTCTCAGGGTCTGGCCTCAACCAAGTACCATATGGAAAGCAACATGCGCTACCATGCCCATGGTCTCACCCCGTCAATCAAGATCCTAGACGGCTAGGATCCGTGCAGCATCGCGGATGAGAGCTAGGCACCCATTTCGAGCAAGACATTGAGCCGGGGCCTCACACGTATTTCCCACCGCCTGCATACGACACCACGGTCAAGAATGTTCGGGCGGCGCGCGCCGTTATGGAGGACCTACCCCATCTGGAGGGGGAAGAAAAGATGCAGTAGTTCCAGCGGGTGCAACACCTGCTGCGAGTGGCTGACGAGCAGGCCTAAGCCACACGAATCGCGTACGAGGCAGGAGCCGGCTCTAGAGGGAACCATCCGGCTGGAGGTAGCCGGGGAGGACCTCGCCAGACCGAGTACTCCATGTCTCCGGGCCAGCCCCGTGCGCTCTCCTGCTCCAAGCGTCGCCATACCGGCAGTAGTCAACCATGCGGCAACCAAGGTGCTACGAGTCACCCACTGAATGCGGCACCACCACCACATCTAGTTGATCAGGGCCACCCTCCACCCCCTCCCCATCCCGCCCAACAACATCAACGCTTGTCCTGACTTCGAGAAGGTCTTCATCTAGAATTTCAACGGGACCTGCAAGCGTCTGGGTAGACCTCACGATCTCTCTCTCTCTTTGCATCCAAGGAGACCGCGAGTCGGATCGCGAGTATCTCGCCTGCTGGACCGAGCTGTGCAACTCCTACGAAGGGGTGGTGGAGAATCAATAAATTGGTTTCCTCATCGAAGGGTGTCGAGAGGGCATGATGCTCCGCCACCGGCTGTTGTGCGATGAGCCCAAGACCATGGGGGAGCTGGTGATCGTTGTTAACCAGTACGCCATCGCAGACACGGCAATGAAGAAGCCCCTCCAGGTGAATGCGGAAGGCCGACCGATTCCCACTGAGCCAACACGAGAGAAGCAAGCCAGACAAGGTGGAGATGCCGGATCGTCCAGGCGGCCTGGCGGTGACAACCGCTACCAAGGCAAGCGTCCCGTTGAGCAGCAGAACCCCCGCTACCACTAGAGGCAAGTCAATGCGGTGCAAGGTGCACCGGCCGGCAACGACAAGAGGCAGAGGAACACCTTCACCTTCGAGTAGATGTTTGATGGGCCGTGCAAGTACCACAGCGACGCCTTCAAGCCGGCTACGCACAACACTCGGTAGTGCAGCTGGACCCGGCGGATCAAGGAGCAGGCTGGCCTACCCCCTCTCCCCACCCCCTCTTGGCGAACCCCCCACTGGCTAGGGCAGCCGGAAACAACAACGGCAACGGGGCCTACCCTCAGCAGCACAAGAACTACCACATCTTCAAGGCTGAGCCGACTTACGGTCGTAGCTGGAAGCAGCGCGTCGCGGAGGTGAACGTTGTCGTTCCTCCGGTCCCCCTGCGCCTCAACTCGTCCAATACTCCCATCACCTGGAGCCGGGAGGACCAGACAGATCTGCTTCCGAATCCCGGGGGCTACGCCATGGTTCTAGACCCTATTCTCATCTCCGACGTGCGCACCTGCCGATTCTCACGCGTGCTGGTAGACGGTGGGAGCAACCTCAACCTGTTTTACCGGTCTTCCTTGGAGAAGCTGGGCATTCGGGAGCGCGACCTGCAGCCCTCGACCACTGTGTTCCACGGAGCCGCGCCTGGGCCACAGTGTGTCCCATTTGGCAAGATCCGGCTGTATGTCATATTCGGTTCAGAGGAGAACTTTCGATGCGAGTCGATCTGGTTTGAGGTGGTGGACCTCGCCAGCACCTACCACGTTCTTCTAGGGAGCCCTGCCCTCACAAAGTTCATGGCGGTCCCCCACTATGCATACCTCAAGATGAAGTTGCCGGGGCCGAATGGTGTGATCACTGTGGCCGACTGCTATAGGCGGTCCATGGTGTGCACGAATGAAGGCGCGAAGATAGCTGAGGCCCTGTTCATCGCCGAGGAGAAGCGCGAGATGATGCGCAACTTTGCCATGCTGCAGTAGGAGGTACCGGCTGGCTTGAAGCCGGCTGGGGACATGGCGTTCCAGCCGTCCAAGGACACCAGCCAGATCCCGCTCGATCCGGTTGACCCATCTGTTGGAGATATGCCCAAGAGGCAATAATAAAGTGGTTATTATCATATCTTCATACTTATGATAAATGTTTACATACCATGCTATAATTGTATTAACAGGAAACATTAATACTTGTATGATTTGTAAACATAAAAGAGTCCCTAGTAAAGCCTCTTATTAAACTAGCTTGTTGGTTAATATATGATCATGGTTTCCTGATCATGAACATAGAGATGTTATTGACAACAGGGTCATATCATTAGGAGAATGATGTGATGGACATACTCCTATAGATAAGCGTAGCATAAAGATCAAGTCATTTAATATAGTTCATTTGCTATAAGCTTTCTGATACATAGTAACCTAAATCCTTCGACCATGAGATCATGCATATCACCTTCACCGGAAGGATGCTTTGATGACATCAAACACCACACCGTAACTGTGTGGCTATAAAGGTGGCATTGAGTGTTCGGAAAGTATTGGTTGAGACACATGGATCAAGAGTGGGATTTGTCCATCCATATGACGGATAGATATACTCTGGGCCCTCTCGGTGGAATGTCATCCAATTAGCTTGCAAGCATGTGACTGGCTCACAAGGGATCAGCGCGGGAACGAGAAAAGAGTACTTATCAGTAACGAGGTTGAACTAGGTATGCAGAGATACCGACGATCATAACCTCGGATAAGTAAACTATCATGAGACAAAGGGAAATTGGTATCGTATGCAAGTGGTTCATTCGATCGCAAAGTAATCGTAGAAATATGTGGGAGCCCTATGAATTTCCAGATTCCTCTATTGGTTATTGTTCGGAGAAGTGTCTCGATCATGTCCGCATAATTCACGAACCGTAGGGAGACACACTTAAGGATTCGACGTTGTTTGAGTAGTTATGGAATGATGAGTAAGAGACCGAATGTTGTTCTGAGTCGCGGATGGGATCCGGGATATCACGAGGAGATCCGAAATGGTCCGGAGAATAAGATTCATATAAGGAAAGTCCAGTTTCGGAGTTGGGGAATGGTTCCGGTGTTTTCATCGGGAATGTTCTAGAAGGTTCCGGAGTGTCCGGCACTCCGGAGGGGAAGGGTACATGAATGTGTTATATCAAGTTGGTATGATTGCATTATGTACTTGGTGTCATCGCTGTACCAAATAGAGGGTTTATTCAAATCCTAGTTTGAAAAGTCAAACGGCTAGTTTGAAAGTCAAACGGCTAGTTTTGGGAAAGAGGAGAAGGAGGTTTGAAACCGACTTGGGGGAGGAGTTCCTCCTCCCACCGCCGGCCCACCTTGGGTCCGAGTTGGGGAGGGACTCCCCTCCCCAGGCGCGCCTCCCTCCACCTATAAGAGGAGGGGCAGGGCTCCCCTCCTAGACACACAAGTTGCCTCCCTCTAAACCTAAACCCTAGCCACAGCCTAGGGATTTCTCCCAAGCCGCCGAGTTAGAGCTTCAAATTGCCCTAGCCGCTGGTTTAGCCCCTTCTAATTGGTGTGTCTAAACCCTAGATCACCAAGGCTCTCTCATAGTCCACCATACTCGCTCCGGCTTAAGGCGAAGCCCTGCGAGATCTCCCCTCTACTTCCGGTACCATGCCGTCGTGCTGCCGGAATCGCGAGGAGAGTGCTACAACCTCCGCTGCCTGCTGGAACAAGGGAGAGGAAGGTCTTCGTCGAGTACCGAACGTGTGACTGACTACGGAAGCGCTGCCGGAACGCAGCGCCGGAAGGATCGTCTACGCGATCTTGAGATCGGCAAGTGTATGACTACATCACCCACGAGAATCTGCTCTCGTTAACCGCTTTGGAATCTTCGAGGGTGAGTTCCTCTATCGACTCGTTGCTACAATCTAGTAGATAGATCTTGGCTTGTTTGTGTGCATGCGGTAGAAAATCTTTGTTTCCCATGCTACGAACCCCTACAGTGGTATCAGAGCCGTGTCTATATGTAGATCTGTTGCACGAGTAGAACACAATGGTCATTGTGGGCGTTGATGCTTTTGTTTTCGATTGCTTCTTGTGTACTTTGCATCTTGCGGGATGGTGGGATGAAGCGGCCCGGGCTAACCTTACATGACATCGTTCATGAGACTTGCTCCACACTTGACATGCAACTTGTATTGCATAAGTGGCTTTGCGGGTGCCTGTTTCTCCCAACATAGTTAAGATTCAATTTACAACGGGTGATTGACAATACTAGTATCAATGTTGTGGTTCTTGTTCGTAAGTTAGAACGACACTTATTGAAAGCCCCAAACCACGTAAACATGCAAAGAAAATTAGAGGCGTCTAACTTTGTTTTGCAGGGGTGTGCTGTGATGTGATATGGCCATGATTGTGATTATATTTGATGTATGCAATGTTCCTTATTGTAAGTTGGCAACCAGCAGGAGCCATATGGTTGTCTTTAAATTCTGTTAAGACCCGCGTGTCTATTCAAAGTAGTTGTAATAGTTGATGCTGGTGGAAGACAACCATGAAGCAGCGCCATTGACCTTGACGCCACACGGGTGATGATGGAGATCATGTTCGTGCTTGAAGATGGAGATCGGAAGCACAAGAAGAAAGGCCATATCATATCACATATTATGAATTGCATGTGATGTTAATCCTTTTATGCATCTTGTATTGCTTAGTTTACGACGGTAGCATTATAAGATGATCCCTCAAGCACACAATTTCAAGTTTAGAGTGTTCATCCTTAGTAAGCACCGTTGCTAAAGCTCGTTGTTTCGAAGCACCACGTGATGATCGGGTGTGTTAGATTCTGCGAGCGTATACAACGTGAGCAAGCCAGATTTGCTCATGCGGAAGCTAAGGTTGATCTTGACGAGCCTAGCATGTACAGACATGGTCTCGGAACACGGATCACCGAAAGGTAAAGCATGAGTCATATAGTAGATATGATGAACATGATGATTGTTCGCCATTGAAGCTACATCAACTCTCGTGATGATCGGTTTTGATGTGGTGGATTTGGTTCGTGTGATCACTAAAACAATGTGAGGGATATTGTTTTGAGTGGGAGTTCAACGGCAATATGATTAAAAGTTGAACACTATTTATCATAAATTAAATCAAAGTGAATTTGCATAATTGTTGTAGTCATTGGCATCCGTTTACCACCTTGCGCTTAGTTTTAATTGAGATGATAGAACTATAGAATTCTGTTTAGTTACTTTATGAACTGGTATCATATTTTTTTTGAAGTGTTAATCTAAAGTTTAAAAGTCCTATTGCAAACTTTCAGTAAGTTCCAGTTACTCCATGGAGTTTAATAATTGGTATTAAAACAAGAGTGACAATTCCAAGAGTTAGTGTATGAGTATCATGTTTGTCTCCATGATTCTTGATATTCAAAGAATTTTAATATCAAGGTTATCTAGGATCTGAAAGAGTTGTTTCAGAAACCATGATGTGTGGAAGATATTGTGATATCTGAAACGAAGTATTGGTTTCAACATGATAGAGTATAATATGGCAAAAGACATGTTCTCATATTTGATGAGAAGTTGCAAAAGGTTGGAGACACTAGTTGTCCTAAACCACCAAAAGGTTTTGGAGAGCAACATTATACTCGCGATTCATCTTTATAAGCTAAAAGTAGCTTGATCATGAATAATTCCATGATAAGGGTGAATATTTGATGTAGGTAAAATATTTACTACACCAAGAGATTACTAAAGAAAGGAATTTGAAAGAACACCAAACATTTGATAATGGTGATCTACTTCAAAGTGCAAGTCCAAAGACATTGGTATTTAACTATACACGCTTTGTACTATGTGTCATATGTATGACTCCACTATTGATGTTGATAGATTCTTTCAAACTGAAAAGGAAATACTGAAAGAGAATCTCATAAGTATGTGGCAGAAAAGAAAAGACTAGAATTGTTCAGCTTAAGTATATAGATGATATACGTGTTATGGCTATATTCTTTGCTTATTAAACAATGTGGTTCCTAAGTATTTGATACTGAATTTGTTGGTGTGAATCGTCATACGAAACAACACAATTCATGAACTACAATGGCCTAAGTAACTAGCAAAAGAATATGTGATGATGTTCATCGAGAACAAATAAAAGGTTATTGTGTTGCTCGTTGAACATCAAAGCTTGCCTTCAGGATTTGTTTTATCAGGTATTATGAGAACAAAAGGGTTGTTCAAATAATTTCCGTAATCCATAAAAGATGGATGATTCACAAATCTCGTTGGAGAAATCACATCCATAAAACTAGTGCTAAAAATGTCGAAAGACAAATTGATTGAAAGATCACTTCGGAAGTGACATCGCCGTTTAAATTATATTGGAAAGAAAACATGAAGAAACTCCATGTGGATGGAATTTTGGAGTCTTTTGATTTTTGATCAAATGACGCTTGTGAAACTTTCCGAGAGATAATTAAAACTTCGTTCATAGGCCAAAAGGGAACGAATGACTAGCTTATTGGAACTTATACATATTGTTGTACGAAGTCCATTATGTGTAGTCAAGAGCGATGGATTTCAACTTCATATGCTTTCTCCGAAAATTTGAGTGAATATATGAATATTTACTTAATAAGGATAAAGTATGAAACATTTGAAAAGTTCAAAGACTTTCAAGATGAAGTGCAAAATCATTGTAACAAGAATATGAATAGTTTATGATAAGATCATAAAGGAAGATATTTGAGTTACAAGTTTAGCATAATACCTAAGATTCAAGGAATCGTTCCGTGGATTTGCATATCCCGAAACACCATAAGAGTATGGAGCATTCGGGATATGTAATTAAACCTTGTTTGACATGGTAAGATCGAAGGTGTAATTCAGAAAATGCCATTATATTTTAAAGTTTAAAAGCTTTAGAGACTACCGTTTTTCCACTGAAAAGAGCTTCATCATAATCCGTTGAGATGACACCATATAAAGTTATGGTTTAGGATTAAACCCAAGTTGTCCTTTCTTAAAACATTGGTATGCTATGCATAAGAAAGATGTTTGCAACCAAAGTCGGATGAACCTGTCTTTGTATGTTATTTCGAATAACTGTTAAGTATTCCTCCATAAACACCGGAGACAAAAGTGTTTGTCGCTTAGAACGTCAAGTTTCTTTGAGAAGGATTTTTTCGTGAAAAGATAAGTGGGAGGACAATAGAACTTTGATAAGGTTAAAGGAACCTTAGCTATATGTGCAAAGTTGCGCAGCGCCGAAAAGTGTTCCGAAGGCAGCAACAATGCTCATGGCTCACGTGCCTCAAAGGTTGTGGTTACGAAGGTCAAAGTTTCTATTGAAACAAGTAGGTCGGGTAAACAATCAAATACCAAGATTTGAGAGTTAAATCATTATTTGACAATAATGATCTAATTACATACAAAGAAGCGATGATGGGCCCTGACTCCGTCAAATGGCTTGAAGCCATAAAATCCGTGATAGTTCCATATACGAGAGATCAAGCTTTGAACTTGAAAGACCCTCTGAAAAGGTACAAGACCTTACGGTCGTATTTGGATCTATAAAAGAAATAAGACATGGATGTTTCACATCTATGAAATAGTCGACATGTTGGGAAAGTATTCACAACAATGTTCAAAGGTTGTATATGACAAGATTTGATCGTTCATAGCGATATTTAGTCTAGACGGATTAATATAGCAACCACTACATATAATTTTGTTATATGATAGTTGAATAAACAAAACAAGTTCTTCTAATAGAATTGTTACCTAGGACGTGTGCATGACACGGTCCATAGGGTTTTGTTAATTCAAAGGATGCTAAATGCATATGCAAACTTCAAATGGTTGAAATAAGCATCGCGGAGTTGGAATCTTCACAATGATGCAATTTTTAAAAGAGTTTAAATTCATCAGAGACAATGAAGATGCTTGCGTTTGCAAGAAATTAAGTGGGAGCGCTAAGACATATTTCTAATACATTATGTGGAAGACATATTGTTGATTGGAAATGATGTATCTTTTATTAACACATATTAAGAATTTCATCTCGATGAAAGGCTTAGGCAAAACCCAAATATTTGGCATCAATAGACGCTAATATGGTTGTGCCAAAAGTACATAGATGATATATTGAATGCATTCAATATAGAAACTACAAGAAAGGTTCTTGTTGCACAGAAAGGATTGAATGAGTTCAATATTGATGATATATTCAAGTGTATTGACACTTGGTAAGTGAAACAAAGATTCAAGTATAGATTGATACTTGATGTATGAAATCACAAAGACTATTTATATCAATTATACTGTGATATGTACAAATCCAGATATGTCCTGTACTCTAAATGTTATGAGCATATACCAGAATGATTCATAAGTTGATCATTGGACAATAGTAAGGATATTCTTATGATCTTTTGGAAGAACTAAGAGTATATTATTTGTAGAAGTGACAAATAGATGGTTAGTTCATTGTAAAAGTACTACATTGATACTAGTTTTGTCGCAAAGTACAAATTAAGTTTATCTCAATCTAAACTAAGGGTGGCACAATATAATGGAAAGTAAGTTCCATAATGGATTTGGATGAGTTCCAAAATTAAGACATTGTGACAGATACTACAACAAAAGGCTAAAGTATATGACTGCTATAATAGCAGGTAAAGAGGGCATTTGTGTCAAGTAGTTTGTTATCAAACTAGGTGTAGTTCACAGCGGGATAATACTATGAAGATATATTTTACGACAATATTATCAACATGTTTTAACCCCAAAGAACTAAAGGTCTAACCAAAGGACCAAAATTATACAAAGCCATCTCATTAGAGAATGAGTGATGCTTGGAGACGCAAAGACATGCAATTACACACGGACCTGGAAGTGTCAGATCCGGAGATCAGTTGACCACTAGCAATTGTGTACATACAACACCGGAAAGCCATAGGTGTTGAATACACAAAAGTTTGAAACTAGATTATTGACTCTAGTGCAAGTGGGAGACTGTTGGAGATATGCCCAAGAGGCAATAATAAAGTGGTTATTATCATATCTTCATACTTATGATAAATGTTTACATACCATGCTATAATTGTATTAACAGGAAACATTAATACTTGTATGATTTGTAAACATAAAAGAGTCACTAGTAAAGCCTCTTGTTAAACTAGCTTGTTGGTTAATATATGATCATGGTTTCCTGATCATGAACATAGAGATGTTATTGACAACAGGGTCATATCATTAGGAGAATGATGTGATGGACATACTCCTATAGATAAGCGTAGCATAAAGATCAAGTCATTTAATATAGTTCATTTGCTATAAGCTTTCTGATACATAGTAACCTAAATCCTTCGACCATGAGATCATGCATATCACCTTCACCGGAAGGATGCTTTGATGACATCAAACACCACACCGTAACTGTGTGGCTATAAAGGTGGCATTGAGTGTTCGGAAAGTATTGGTTGAGACACATGGATCGAGTGGGATTTGTCCATCCATATGACGGATAGATATACTCTGGGCCCTCTCGGTGGAATGTCATCCAATTAGCTTGCAAGCATGTGACTGGCTCACAAGGGATCAGCGTGGGAACGAGAAAAGAGTACTTATCAGTAACGAGGTTGAACTAGGTATGCAGAGATACCGACGATCATAACCTCGGATAAGTAAACTATCGTGAGACAAAGGGAAATTGGTATCGTATGTAAGTGGTTCATTCGATCGCAAAGTAATCGTAGAAATATGTGGGAGCCATATGAATTTCCAGATTCCTCTATTGGTTATTGTTCGGAGAAGTGTCTCGATCATGTCCGCATAATTCACGAACCGTAGGGAGACACACTTAAGGATTCGACGTTGTTTGAGTAGTTATGGAATGATGAGTAAGAGACCGAATGTTGTTCGGAGTCGCGGATGGGATCCGGGATATCACGAGGAGATCCGGAATGGTCCGGAGAATAAGATTCATATAAGGAAAGTCCTGTTTCGGAGTTGGGGAATGGTTTTGGTGTTTTCATCGGAAATGTTCTAGAAGGTTCCGGAATGTCCGGCACTCCGGAGGGGAAGGGTACATGAATGTGTTATATCAAGTTGGTATGATTGCATTATGTACTTGGTGTCATCGCTGTACCAAATAGAGGGTTTATTCAAATCCTAGTTTGAAAAGTCAAACGGCTAGTTTGAAAGTCAAACGACTAGTTTTGGGAAAGAGGAGAAGGAGGTTTGAAACCGACTTGGGGGAGGAGTTCCTCCTCCCACCGCCGGCCCACCTTGGGTCCGAGTTGGGGAGGGACTCCCCTCCCCAGGCGCGCCTCCCTCCACCTATAAGAGGAGGGGCAGGGCTCCCCTCCTAGACACACAAGTTGCGTCCCTCTAAACCTAAACCCTAGCCACAGCCTAGGGATTTCTCCCAAGCCGCCGAGTTAGAGCTTCTAATTGCCCTAGCCGCTGGTTTAGCCCCTTCTAATTGGTGTGTCTAAACCCTAGATCACCAAGGCTCTCTCATAGTCCACCATACTCGCTCCGGCTTAAGGCGAAGCCCTGCGAGATCTCCCCTCTACTTCCGGTACCACGCCGTCGTGCTGCCGGAATCGCGAGGAGAGTGCTACAACCTCCGCTGCCTGCTGGAACAAGGGAGAGGAAGGTCTTCGTCGAGTACCGAACATGTGACCGACTACGGAAGCGCTGCCGGAACGCAGCGCCGGAAGGATCGTCTACGCGATCTTGAGATCGGCAAGTGTACGACTACATCACCCACGAGAATCTGCTCTCGTTAACCGCTTTGGAATCTTTGAGGGTGAGTTCCTCTATCGACTCGTTGCTACAATATAGTAGATAGATCTTGGCATGTTTGTGTGCATGCGGTAGAAAATCTTTGTTTCCCATGCTACGAACCCCTACACCATCCAAGTGCATCACCATTGGTGCCGGCTTGGTTAGCAAATAGGAAAGCGCGCTCGTTGACTTCCTCCATGAGAATCGGGACATCTTCGCATGGTCTCCCAAAGACATGTCAGGTGTGCCGAGGGAGTTCACCGAGCACTCGCTTCATCTGCGGTCGGATGCCAAGCCGGTCAAGCAGCCCTTCCGTCGCTTCGCGGAGGATAAGAGGAAGGTCATCGGTGACGAGATCACCCGGCTACTTGCTGCCGGCTTCATCATGGAAGTGTACCACCTGGACTGGCTGGCCAACCCAGTCCTGGTGTTGAAGAGGAACAAGACTTGGCGCATGTGTATCGACTACATGAGCCTGAACAAGGCCTACCCGAAAGACCCTTTCGCTTTTCCACATATTGATCAAGTCATTGACTCTATGGCCGGCTGTGATCTACTTTCCTTCCTTGATTGTTATTCCAGTTACAATCAGTTCCGGATAAACCCGGCTGACCAATTGAAAACATCATTCATCACCCCATATGGGGCTTACTGCTATGTAACCATGCCATTCGGACTGAAGAATGCAGGTGCTACCTATCAGCGTTGCATGCAGAAATGCTTGCACTCGCAGATTGGCTGAAATGTGCATGCTTACATGGATGACGTCATCATCAATAAGAAGGAGAAGAAGACCCTGCTGGAGGACCCCGGCGAGATGTTTGCGAATCTTTGTCGGTACCAGATGAAGCTGAACCCGGAGAAGTGCATGTTTGGCATGCCAGCCGGACAGCTCCTCTACTTCCTCGTATCAAGCCGAGGGATCAAGGCTAATCCGGAGAAGATCGTGGCCATTGAGAGGATGCAACCGCCTAAGAAATTGCTCGGCGTCCAGAAGTTCATCGGATGCCTGGCCTCCCTTAGCCAATTCATCAGCCGGCTTGGGGAGAAAGCATTTCCGCTATACCAGCTAATGAAGAAGACGGACAAGTTCAATTGTACTGCGCAGGCAGATGCCACATTCCACGACCTCAAGCGCATGCTATCCACATCGCCGGTTCTCATCACGCTGGCTGAGAAGGAGCCGATGTTGCTCTATATAGCCGCAACTAACCGGGTCATCAGTGTCGTCCTGTCGGTGGAGCGTCACGAGGAAGGCAAGGCCTAGCCGATTCAGCAACCCGTCTACTACCTCAGCGAGGTGCTTTCCCTCTCCAAGCAGAACTACCCCCACTACCAGAAGATGTGCTATAGCGTCTACCTAGCCTACAAGAAGATCAAGCACTACTTCCAGGAGCATTCGCTCACCGCGGTGTCCACCGTGCCGTTGGGAGAGATCTTCGACAACAAGGATGCCACGGGCCGGGTTGCCAAGTGGGCCATCGAGATGGCCCCCTACTGCATCTGGTACGAGCCCAGGATCACCATCAAGTCTCAGGCGGTGGCAAATTTCTTTGTCGACTGGGCGGAGAACCAGTACCTGCCACCGGTTCCTGATTCCGGCTACTGGAAGCTGCACTTCAACGGCTCGAAAATGCGTGGGGGCTTGGGAGCCGGCATCGCCCTCACCTCACCCAAGGGAGACCGGCTGGAGTACGTGCTGCATATGCACTTCACCACCTAGAACAATGTCGCCGAGTTTGAAGCGTTCGCGCACGGGCTCTAGCTCGCAAAAGATATCGACATTCGTCGGATTCTCTTCTTCGGGAATTCGGATCTGGTGGTGCAGCAAGTATCCGGCGAGTGGGATGCTCGGGACGCCAAAATGGCCCTGTACCGGTTCCAAATCTAGTTCCTCAGTGCCGGCTTCGAGGGATGTGAATTCCATCAAGTTCCCTGCGCCAACAACAAGGCAGCCGATGCGCTCGCCCGAGTCGGATCCACCAGAGCGACCATCCCGCCCAGAGTTTCCTTGGAGCACCTCTGCAATCCCAGCATCACCCCTTTCCGGAATCCGAGTCCATCATCTGGGTAGCAGATCCGGGGGCTGCCAGCTTGAAGGAGCCGGGCCCTCCTGTTGTGCCCTCCAGCTCGAAAGACCCAGGGGCTGCCTCGTCGTCAAGCAAGGCATCACCAAGCAAGGCAAAGAGCTCGCGGGCTGCCGACTCAGGCATCCCACCCGACCAACCCCCGAATGAGCTCTAGATCGTGACGGCTAGTGTCTTCACTATCCAGGAAGTGCCGTCCTTGGCCCAGACCTTCATGAACTACCTCCTCAATGACGAGTTTCCGGTTGACGAGGTGGAGGAAAGGAAAATCGGGCATCGTGCGCACACGTACACCATCATCAACAAGGAGATGTACAAGCGCAGTGCCACATGCGTCTTTCAGCGATGCATCGATGCAGATACCGGCTACCGACTACTAAAGGATATCCACCAGGGGAGTGCAGCCACCACGCCTCTTCTCATGCCCTGGTGGAGAAGGAAATGCGCCATGGGTTCTACTAGCCCACTGCCTCGGAGGACGCAGACCAGCTGGTTCGCGCATTCAATGGGTGCTAGTGGTTCGGCTGGCTAAGGCATATGCCGACTTTAGCACTAAAGACCATACCGATCACGTGGCCCTTTGCTGTCTGGGGGTGGACATGGTTAGCCCCTTCAAGCGATCCCGAGCCAGCATGACCCACCTGGTGGTGGCGGTGGACAAGGTCACCGAGTGGATCGAGGCGAAGCCGATCCGGAAGCTGGACGGTGCCACGGTCGTCACCTTCTTCTGGGACATCATCATCCAGTTCGGGTATCCCCATAGCATCATCACCGACAACGGCACAAACTTCCCCAAGGGAGCCTTCGCCTGGTTCTGCCACAACACGGGGATCCGACTAGACCTCGCGTCCGTCGCGCACCCACAGTCCAACGGGAAGGTGGAAAGAGCAAACGGCTTGGTGCTAGCCGGAATCACCCCGGCTGATCGAGCCACTAGAGCGCTCACCAGACTGCTAGATCGAAGAACTCCCGGTTGTGCCATGGAGCCTAGGCACCACCCCGAATTGATCAACATGCTTCACCCCGTTCTTCCTCACCTACGGCTCGGAAGCTGTCCTTGCGACGAACATCGAGTTCGACTCACCCTGCAAGCTCCTCTACACGGAGAAGGAGAACCAGGAGGTGATGGAGGATAGCGTGGACCTCCTCGAGGAGGCCCGCGAGCTGGCCTTGTCAAGATCAGCCATCTATCAGCAAGGGCTGCGCCAGTATCACTCCAACCGTATTCGGCCCGTTGCATTCCGCGAAGGTGACCTGGTGCTCCGGTTGATACAAGATACGAAGGGCATGCACAAGCTGTCTCCTCCGTGGGAGGTCCCCTTCATCATCAGCAAGGCGCTGCAAAACTCCTACCTCATCGACGCGTAGCAGCCGCGCAGGAACAAGATGGACAAGTCAGACGAGGAGACGGAGCGACCGTGGAAGATGGACCTGCTCCGACCATTTTACACTTAGTCGAAAATCAGTGTATGTATCTAGAAACCTAAATGAATGAAAGATGTGGAACCCCGAATGGCGCTCGGGGGCTCCTTGCCAGACATTTCGTTGTTGTTCGTTTCCGCTTAAATTCGACAATGTTTTTTACGGCTTCCGTCGACCCCCAACCGCGGGGGCTCGCCGGTTGGCCCGGCCTACTAATTTTATAAGCCGAATGAGTAGTGTGCGATGATGCCGAAGGCCCGCTATTCGTCTCAGCTACAGACCGCAACCCGGCTATCCGGCTAGCAAGAGCAAAAGCGCGAGGCATCCCACACAAAAAACGGTGAAAGATGCGACAGCTCGGACAGTCCGTCCATGTGCCTAGTTGGTATTTTCTGGCTACTAAGCCTCTAGTACCATGTGCGATGTATTGTCAGCTCCCTTCGGTTCCGACTCCAGACCGCAACCCAGCTGCCCGACAAGGTGCAGCGTAAACAACATCGTGCATGAGAAAGTGACTTCGTGTTCAGAAAAGCACGAGCTAGTTTTTGAAAAATGAAATTTTAGTCGGAAGCTGAAGGACGTATCGCGTAATAAGGTGCTGATAAGAAACCATTTTCGTGTGTTCTCTTTTTTTGCAAAAATTGCACCGAGCCGGACGTTAAAGGTAGAGACGATTCGAAGCACCTGTCTGCGGCAGCTACACCAAATCTTGGGGGATACACCCAGTGGGTGTGCTGGCGCGCCCCACTGGAAGTATGTAGATCCTAGCCAGAATATGTTCCAGCTAGTCGGAGAAAGGCGGAGCCAGTCGAGGAAGCAAGATAGCAAGATCGCCTGGGCCGGGATACAGTCTTTCCCATACAGGTAAGTCCATTAGTCGGACACGCAAGGCAGAGCCAGTCGGAAAGCAGGAATCAAGAATTTTTTGAAGATTCGAAGCACCTATCTGCGGTAGCTACTCCCAGTGTCGGGGGCTACACCCAGTGGGTGCGCTGGCGTGCCCCCACTGGAAGAGCAAAATTCCCGGCTAAGAGATGTCTTAACCGGTCAAGGCATAGGAAAGAAAGTAAGATTGAAAGAGGAAAGAAAGAAGGAGAGAAAGATGGAAGAAAGAAAGAGAGAAAGAGGAAAGAAAGAAAGAGAGAAAGACTAATGAGGTAAGGAAAGTAATAGAGAAAAAGGAGCCAGAGTATGGCCGGATAGAGTAGCCGGTCCGGGGTGCAGTTTCCCCCTGTCCGGCTAAGCAAGTAGTGATGGGGTTATGCCTACCGGGTATACCCAGCAGGACGTTTCCGACTGGCCCATGAACTGGCGAGTGGGCCTGCAAGACGGCGACTGGATCAAGACCTGGCGTGGATCCAAGCGACTGGAAGCTGAAGGCCCAGGAGAGTAGATAGGCCCAGTCGGATTAGGTTAAACGAGTGCCGAAACCTTAACTGATTCGGTTGAGATATGTAAACCCTAGGGAGGGTGAGTCTATATAAACCTCCCTATAGGGCGTGTAAACGTACGTTCCATCATCCACCCAAGCGACTCGCCACCTAGCCGTCGAGCTCGCCCCATTGTACCTCCATCATAATACAATCTAGCAGGAGTAGGTCTTTACCCTTCGGGGGGCCGAACCTGGGTAAACCCCTGTGTCTCCGCCCTCATCTCGCACCACAGATGGCTGGCTTCCCTTGCCCTTCGTTCTACTACTCGCTGCCGATTGCAACATCTGCCGTGGTCATTCCCATGACAGTGGCGCCCACCGTGGGGCCTGGCCGGTGTTCTGCGGCGAGATCCAATCTGCCCATCAACGAGTCGGTCGCCACCGGCCGCATGATAGCGATCGGCGAGATGCTCCAGATCTTGCCGAGCAGCTACGTCCCGGCGGTGTGACCCGTCCCGCACAACATGATCTTGCCGGTCGGCACGATCAGCCTCTTCGTCGGCCTCACCGACGTCATCGTCTCGGAATACTCGGCTCGCATCCGCGAGTCGCCGCCACGCGACCGGCTCTCCGAGAGCCAGGTCCGCACGATCCATCGCCTCGCCTCCGAGTACAACTCGGCCCACAGCAACGTGGCCGAAAACTCCGCGGCCGCGGAAGACGCGACCCTCAACGACGACGCGACTCGGCGACCCCGGCGTCACTCACCGGATCCATTACCGCGGCTTCGCCCGCAGGATCCATCACCCAGGTCTCCAACATGGGATACTTCGAGGATCCCTCCATTCTTGGGATCTTCGACTTCGACTCCGGGTCGGAAAATTCCGCTAATCTCCGCGACGGGACTGGTCGCCACGCCGCGACCTACATGGCGACTGGCACCGATCGGCCGGAGGATCCCTTCTCCACCCGATCCCTCCTAACGCCACGACAACGGAGGTCGAGGAACTCCGCCTGAAGCTGGCGGAGGCAGTCCGCAAGGAGCAAGACGAGCGCGAAAAATTTCGCCTCGAGCAGGTGACGGCGCAGGAGCTGTCGCGCTACCACCACCAGCGAATCAGGTCGCGCTTGAACCCCACCGTCCAGGGGCGCGCCCTGAACTTCGACGACGAGAACGACCTGGCCCGCGTGGCCGAGCGCGCGATCTACGAGAACGCGCCACCAGGAGGAAGCGCCCGGCCCCCACCAGGATCGACGGCGATGGGCGCCCCACCTCCACCCAACCACACACCCCCCAGGGATCAGCCGCGGATAGTGGTCTCCTCACGGGAGCGAGACGCGAATGGCCTACCACTGTTCTCCACCCCGATGGATAACCTCGTGGTAGGTCGAGCAGTGGCCGACAACATCACAGCCACCGGCGACGGCGCCCTACAGATCCAGTACATTAGGGCCCTGCTCGCAAAGGCGGTCGAGCAGCAAAACGCAGGCGCCGACTCACAGGGTCGGGTGTACTCGCGTTCTTCGGGCAGCAGAGCGGCCTCAAGCGGCCGCCCATTGGCGGCAAACACCCTCAATGGCCCGCCACCCGAACCACTGCAGCTCCAACACCAACCCGCGAATGCGGCACTCTCCACCAACGATCCCAGGCCAGTGACCAACTTCGTCGCCGCCAACGGTCAGCCCGTCGACGCCCGCACCCACATCATCAACAACCAAAGATGGCGCGCACGCCAGCCCGACGACCTGCGACACACCCTAACCAATCACCACGACGGCGAGCCAATGGGGTCGCTAAGCCGGCTCGGGCCCCGGTGCTTCGGACCGATGATCCGAGGCGAAAAATACCCGGCGAACTTCAAAGCGTCAAAGGAAATAGAGAAGTACGACCCTTCGTACGACCCCTCCGTGTGGCTGGACACATACCTCATGGCGATGGGGATCGCTGGCCACACCGACCTGCTAGCCGCCCGCTACCTCCCCCTGATGATGGAGGGTACGTGCAGGCAGTGGATCAACACCCTTCCTCAGGATATCATCGACTCCTAGGAAGAGATGCGAGATGCCTTCGTCAGGCACTTCGAGTGCTCCTACACCCGCGCCACCACCATCGAGGACCTGGAACGATGCATCCAGGGACCCTGCGAGTCAACCCGCAACTAGGTCCAGCGGTGGCAAGAACTATGGTATAACGCGGTCGGCATCCACCCGGACACCGCGATCCACTGCTTCAAGACCTCGTGCCGCTACGAGCCCTTGGTCGCCAAGCTCAAACGACATTCCCGCACACTCGACAACATACCGGACCTCCTCGAGATCGCCAAAAGATACGCGGAGGAAGACCCAAACTAGGAAACCGACGACGAGTCGGGAGGCCAACGCCGCACAAGCGGCAACGACAACGGACGATGGTCCGACCTACGCTATAGCAACACTCGCCTCACCGGCAAGCGCCACAGTGACGGGCGAGTCGACTTCGTCGCCAATGCTGGGCATGCGCAGCGCGAGCCCAAAAGCTTCCGCCGCGACGGAGGGCAACGATGCGACGGCGGCAATTACAAGGCGAAACCAAGGTTCGACCCCGTGGCCCTCCTTAACCAACCTTGTGCGTTTCACAGCAGGAAAGGGAAGCCCGCCACGCACACGACCGCCGACTGCCATTCGCTCAAGGAGATTGAGAAGGCACGACGAGCGCGGGAAGACCCCGAGAACAACCCGCCAAACGATGGAAAATTCGGCAGTGTGGCCGGCTCGCTCCACACCTTCACAGGCTTAAACACGAAGCGCGAGAAGAAGGTCATCGCCCGTGCCGTCGCCGTCAACGCGGTGGCCTAGGTGGACGTTCCCCATTTCCTCAACTGGTCGGAGCAGCCCATCACCTGGAGCCGCCAGGACCACTCGCCACGCATCGAGTACCCGGGCCAAGTCGCCCTGGTGGTCAAGCCCAAGGTGGGAGACTACTGGCTCCCCAAGACATTGATGGACGGCGGCAGCTCCATCAACATCCTGTACCTGGACACCTTTAGGCGACTGCGGCTCCCGTAGTCGATGGTCGAAACGACCTACACCACGTTCCACGACATTGTCCCCGGTCAGAAGGCGTACCCGATCGGCAAGGTCACGCTACCAGTCACCTTCGGCACACCAGCAAACTTCCGCACCGAGCGGATCGTCTTCGAGCTGGTACCCTTCGACAGCCCCTACCACTGCGTCCTGGGGCGCTAGGCGTTCGCCAAGTTCATGGCAGCGCCCCACTACGCGTACAACGTGATGAAGCTCCCCGGGCCGCGCGGCGCCATCATCGCGGCAGAGACCAACCACGCCGACGAGCTCGCCAAATATGCGAGCGGGGTCAACAATGACGACCCCACCATACTCAAGAAGCCCAATTCGGAGGGCGTCAACACCTCAGCCTTCGAGGCGACGACGCACACCCGCATCGTCGAGCTGGTCCCAGGCGACTCCAGACAGACGGTGACGATCGGGACGGGCATGAGCCCAGCATAGGAAGGCGCGCTCATCGATTTCCTCCGTGATAACAGGGACATTTTCGCATGGAATCCCTCTGACATGCCTGGTGTCCCTAGGGAACTCGCTGAGCACAAACTCAACGCCGACCCCAAAGTGCGACCTGTCAAGCAGTCGCTATGGCCCTTCAATGAAGAGCGCCGCTGAGCCATCACCGAGGAGGTGCAGCGTCTACTCACTGCTGGCTTCATTCGGCCAATAAAATACTCCAAGTGGCTGGCAAACCCAGTCCTGGTCGAGAAGAAAAATGGTACCTGGAGGATGTGTATCGACTACACAAACTTAAACAGCGCCTGCCCGAAGGAGCAATTCGTCCTCCCGCGGATCGACCAAATAATCGACTCCACCGTGGGCTCGGAGTCGCTGTGTTTCCTCGACGCTTACTCTGGATACAACCAGATCAAAATGGCTGTCGAGGACGAGGAAAAGACGGCGTTCATCACGCCATTCGGAGCCTTCTGCTACACCGCCATGACCTTCGGCCTAAAGAACGCCGGGGCGACCTACCAGCGGTGCATGCAGGAATGCCTTGCGAGCCAAATTGGCCGCAATATCCACGTCTACATCGACGACGTGGTAGTAAAGTCCGCTCGCCAGGGCGACCTAATCGCCGACCTAGCGGAAACATTCGCCAACCTGCGGAAATACAAGATAAAGCTAAACCCAGGCAAATGCACCTTCGGTGTACCAGCAGGGCAACTACTGGGGTACGTCGTCTCCAAGCGTGGGATCGAGGCGAACCCCACCAAGATCGACACAATCGCTCGACTCGGCAAACCCGAGTGCCTGCGCGACATCCAGAAGCTGGCCGGGCGAGTCGCGGCTCTCAGCCGCTTCATCCCCCGATTGGGCGAAAAGGCGATGCCCCTATACCGCCTGATGCGGAAGAACCCCACCTTCCAGTGGGACAAGGAGGCGGACGATGCCCTCCGCGACCTCAAGAAGGTGCTACTCGCAGCACCGCTACTTGCCGCCCCCGTCGACAAAGAACCCATGCTGGTCTATGTCGCGGCTTCCGAGCGTGTCGTCAGCACCGTCATGGTCGTCGAGCGGCCGGAGGAAGGAAAGGAGCGCCCGGTACAACGACCGGTGTACTATATCAGCGAGGTCCTGACCGAGTCGCGCCAGCGGTACCCGCAATACCAGAAACTGGTATACACAGTCTTCAGAGCACAGCGGCGACTGCCGCACTACTTCCAGGAGCACCCGATCACGGTCGTCTCCTCAACACCGTTGTAGGACATCATCCGCAACCGTGAGGCAACCGGGCGAGTCGCCAAGTAGGCCGTCGAAATCGGCGTCCACAACATCAAGTACGAGCCACGAAAAGCGATCAAGTCGCAGGTTCTCGCGGACTTCATCGCCGACTGGGAAGAAGCCCAGCAGCCGGAAAAGCTGCCATACCTCCACTACTGGAGCCTGCACTTCGACGGCTCTAAGAACGCAGACGGCGCAGGAGCAGGGATCGTGCTGACTTCCCCGAAGGGCGACAAGCTCCGCTACGTCCTCTGCCTCGACTTCACCCCCTGCACCAACAACATGGCCGAGTACGAGGCACTACTCCACGACATGCGAGCTGCCAAGGAGATGAACATCAACCGCCTACGTTGCTACGGAGACTCCGACCTCGTCACTGGGTAAGTCGCTGGCACCTGCGACGCCGTCTCTCCCACCATGGCGGCGTACCTCCAGGTAGTAGACAAGCTGGGCGGACCGCAGGCTACTCCGTCGAGTGGATCGACAGGCGAAAGAACGAAGAGGCCGACGCACTCTCTCGCATCAGGTCGGCTCGACTCGGACCACCCGCCGGCGTCTTCCTCGACACGATCACTAAGCCGTCCGTCTCTACCCCAAGGGAGATCGACATCGGAGTCCCGCTGCAACCAGAGGCAGCCCTGGTCAAACTCATCGCCGAGCCAGAAGACTGGACCAGGCCATACATGGCCTACCTGGAGGGAGGCACCTTGACGGCAGACGAAACAGATGCCCAGATGATAACGTGACGATGCAAATCCTTCGTCATCATCGACGGCGAGCTCCACAAACGCAGCGTGACCGGCGTGTTCCAACACTGCGTCCAACCCGCCGAAGGACGCAAGATCCTCCACGACATCCACTCCGGCGACTGCGGCCACCACGCCGGAGCCCGCTCTCTGGTCGCAAAGGCTATGCGACACGGATTTTATTGGCCCACCGCACATGCCGACGCAGTCGACATTGTCCAACGGTGCGCCGGGTGCCAGAAGTACGCCAACCAGACACACGTGCCGAGTTCAGCACTCAAGACAATCCCCATCACCTGGCCATTCGCTGTATGGGGCATGGACATGGTAGGCCCCTTCAAAAAGGCCCCCTCCGGCTTCACCCACCTCCTGGTCGCGGTCGAAAAGTTCACCAAGTGGGTGGAGGCCAAGCCAATCCGGAAATGCGACGGAAAGACCGCCACAAAATTCCTACGCGAGCTCATATATCGCTACGGGTTCCCAAACAGCATCATCACGGACAATGGCACCAACTTCGCCAAAGTAGCCATGGCCGAGTTCTGCGAGGAACATCACATCCGGCTTGACCTCACGTCAGTCGCCCACCCGGAGTCCAACGGCCAGGCGGAACGGGCCAACCAGAGCATCCTCCACGGCCTGAAGCCGCGGCTCCAAGTACCACTCGAGCGCACCGCCGGGTGCTGGGTCGAGGAGCTACCCTCCGTCGTCTGGGGTATCCGCACCTCGGTCAACAGGTCGACAGGGTTCACCCCCTTCTTCATGGTGTACGGCGCCGAGGCAGTCATGCCCACCGACCTCGAGCACGACTCGCCAAGGGTCGTCCACTACACGGAGGCTGCAAACGAAATCGCACGTCAGGATGGAGTCGATCAACTCGACGAGGCACGCGACCTGGCTCGCTCACGCACTGCCATCTACCAGCGAGGACTCTGCCGCTACCACAGCCGGCGGGTGAAAACTCGCACCTTCCAAGAAGGCGACCTGGTGCTGCGCCTCGTCCAGGACAAGAAGGGCATGCACAAGCTCTCCCCCCGGGAGTGTCCCAACCTTACAACAATATAAGGTGGAGTCCCCTGTGTTTACAATGCTAGTCCCTGGATCAATAGCTAGCATCCACAGTTAAGATGTAATATCAAGAAACAAAGGTCATGATATAACTTTATAACCAGGAATAACATAATTTTTATTACATCTTACGTAGCTCATTTGGCTATTACATTACATTGCAGCAGAATAACTATAAGCATGGGGTCCTTCATCTTCAAAGTGCCACAGGCAGATGTTGGTTGTAGACTTTGTAATCCTAATCAATCAATCTTCACTAAAATCAATCAAACCTGCAACATACAAGTTATAGCCACAAGGGTCAATACATTTTAATTGTATTGGCAAGTGATACTATGGTAGTATTGTGGAGTCTATCTTCTATATGCATTTGGCTAAGTGGAGTTGAGGCTTGCATTGCTCAAAATAGATTTTCCTTATCATTTGAAAATACTAAGTTTTTGTTTTGGCAAAATCTTTTCCAAAGCTTCTCTCAGTCAAAGATTGAAGATTTCAAACAACCCTTGTTCAACCACAAGTTTTAACTTAGAAATTTGAATGATGAGATTCTTGATTGCTTCCATGTCTTGATGCTCAAATTGTCCTTTACCAGGGACATGGCTAAGTACTTAGATTTTTCACTCTGCAGAGGTGGTGCACTTTCCCCACAAGACTTGGTTTCCCAAGACAAGATCTTTCAGAAGCCTTCCCTTAGACCAAAATGGACACGCTCCAACCTATCAAACACTACCACCCACTGTCCATATGGCTAATTTCATGCAACCTATATGATCATGGCAGAGCCCACATTGCCAAGTGGTTGCACTTGAAGCTTCTCAACATTTGACATCTCAAATCTCTTTGTTCCTGGGTGGCAATCCACAAGTGAGATACACAAGGTTCACCAGTCCCCTGGCCTTGTGTAACCACTCAACCAAAAACCACCAAGCAATTACCATTCCACCCAGGTGATTCATTAACTTAGTTGTTTTATTAAACAAAAACACAAGTCTTCAGACTTAGAATATTTTTCCATAGTGTGAATATATATTCCATCCATGTTTTCTATTAGCTAGGCTAAGCTTGATAGTAATAGGAATCTTAACTTAGGAATATTTCCACTAAGGTTTCATCTAATGCATAGTATGAAAGTAATGGGACAAAAAGTATGAAGCATCACTTGCCTTTTTGGTAGAGGGTATAGGTTCACTCCTTGTCCTTGCAACAATCACACTCTTCAAGTCACTACAATCCAATCAAACAAGGCACAAACTCAATCTACCAATCAAGCAAAACATCACATGAAATGACAAAGTCAAAGTAATGCATGCAAGCATGCCAAGCTTTGTTTTGTTTTGAAAAGTGGCTCCTAAGGGGTCATAAACATTTGAAAACACCTAATGGTCATTTTATAAAGTGGCAAAGTCATTTGTAAAAAGGTTTCACTTTAAAAACCATTTTCAAAACAAAGTATCATTTTATGTGGTGTAGAAATATTTTTACTAAGGCACTAATCTATAGGATTCACAAAATATATTTTCAAATCACAAAACTTGGTGTTTGGGGTCAGAGAGTTTAAAACAAAACATTTTCCAAAGGTTTTCTCCCAAAACCATTTTTAATAAATAAACCACATTTCTATTTGACTAGAAATGGTTTTAAATCAAAGAATCATTATTTTGTTTCACCAAATTCATTTTTGAATCCACAAAGTGTTTCCTATGGTCAGTAGGTTCAAATCACACCATTTGCCAAAGATTTTATCCCCAAATTCATTTTTAAACAATTTTTACATCCTTAGCAAGCATACAAATGTTTTTACAAAAACAAACACTCTAACAGATACTATTTGCTAAACCAAGGGCATGGTTGGCTAGGGTTTGTTCTACTGATTCCAATACTACCAAATTTGCAATTTTTGGACGTGTGGATCAACAGTTACATGAGTTTCAAATTGCAATTCTAATCTGGTTTCAATCTGTTTTTAAATCAGAAACCTGGCCACGCGTCGCGTCGTGATTGCTCGGTACCGGTTCGTGTGGATCGCACAGCTGCAGCCGTTGGATCTAAACTGATCGCGTGGCCCAGGACACATACCCCTTCGCTGTTAAGTAGTTCTATCCTATCCACCAGATCAAGATCGGACGACTGCGGTGAGCTCGACCTTAAACGAGCGGCGCTGCGGCGGCTACTGGCGGCGGAGCGACCAGACGGTGGCGGCGCCGGTGAAATAGGAAGCAAGGGAGGAGGGGAAGGTGCTCACCAGATTCGCAGGGCTGTGGTGATGCTCAAGGTACTGTTGTCTTGACCAGGGGCGCTCAGGGGCAGTCGTAATTCCTCGTCGGAGTTAGGTCTGGCGACGGTTGCACGCGGTCGAGGTCGAGGACGATGCTACGGTTGACAAGAATACAAACAGAGGACATGGTTAGCTGCGCATGGTCGAGGCGAGTGAGGGAGCGTGAACGAGGAGACGCGGGGCGGTCTGGACTTACCGGAGGAGCTCGACGGAAACGAGGCAGACGGCGGCGAGGTCAAAGCTTGACAAAGGTGGTGCTCTGGGGCGCCCGCGGTAGAACAGAGGGTACTGAGAGATGCGCAAGGGAGTGGAGAAGGTGTGAGCTTGGTCGAGGAGGTAAGGAGTGGTCAGGCTCGGCCGAAATCGACAAGGAGGGTCGTCGGAGACAGAGTTGCTCGGGGAGAAATTGAGGCGGCCTGGGGGCGTGCTTGGGAGAGGAGACAGAGGGGAAATGGAGAGGAGGCCAGGGCGTTTAAGCGTGTGTGGTCAGGGGGCGTTGATCACGCGGCATTGAAGCGAATTGACGAGGCGAATTCAATCAGCAGTAAACAGCCAGGGCGACGAGGTCGTGTTTGAAGACGATGAATAGGAGGGGGTGGGGTCGGCTGGTCAGCGAGTGAGTGAGAGGGAAGGAGGGTCCACTTGTCATCGTTTGTATGGGTGCGTGATCGAGTGCAAAACATTTCGCTGAGGGAAAAGAAAGGTGGGCTGGAGTTGGGCCTAGTTGGGCTTGGCCGGCTAGGCTGGTCCAGATCCTATTTTTTTCTGTCTGAAACCTTTTTCTTTTTCCAATACTATTTTCGGTTTTGAATATTCAAACAAACAAATCAAACATTCAAAAAATTCAATCACTTCCAAACTTGTAATGAGTTTTTGGTTCTGTTTATCAACATAAACCAAATCCCAAAATAAAATAATATTTTTATTCTTTTTAGGACCATTCATTATTTAAATAAAATGGACCTTTATTTATTTAATCAAATAGGGTTTGATTTATTTAATAAAATCTCCATTTGAAATCCAAATATTTTCAAACCAAATCAGTAGGTTTTATTTGGAAATGGAAAACTTGTTTTAAAATAAAATAACATTTTATTTTAGGTTGCATTATTAAATAAATAAAATGAACCTTGGTTATTAAATCAAATAGAATTTGTTTTATTTAAAATCTTTATTTTGAACTCTAAAATAAAACCAAAACACTTTAGTAGGTTTTATTTGAGAATATTAAATAAACTTATTTTAAATAAATAAATAATTTTTAGTGTTTATTTAAAATAGGAAAAGCCTTTACTTAAATAAAATTGGATATTAAATCCTTATTATTTTATTTAAATAAACCTTTACTATTTTTATCAAAACAAAACATTTTATTTCAAAAACTTGGCCAAGGTTTAATTTGGCTCTATAAAATAATCTTTATTTATAAATCTATCTTTTCTTTTGAAAACCAAATCTTTTATTAAAAGATCCAAAATAGTAATTTTTAAATATTTTGAAGTTTATTGTTTATTTAACTTTTTAAATCCCTTTAGGATTTTATTTGATCCAAATAGGTTTTGAAAGTTTCCAGTTGGATTCAAAAAGTTTCTTCTCACCCTGAAAATCAACAAAGTTTTATTTTATTCAATTATTTTTCACATTACAAGATTTGGAAAATCTTGGGATGTGACAATGGGAGGGACCATTCGCCATCGGGCGAGTACTCGGCAACGACGCCTACTACCTCATCGACGTCCGCGGGGACGGCAAACTCGATGTCAAGCGACCATGGAATGTAAACCTCCTACGGAAGGTCTACTCCTAGAACTCCACATATGTATCCCCCAGTCGCTATGAAATAAAAATATTGGTTACCGCAAATTGCGTCTACTCTCCGTGTCTTATGCCACCCGCACTCGTAGTAACAACACCAAGCTAACTGCAGGAGTCAACCTCTGGTACATCGATCGGCACGTCCAAGTAGTGCGCTACAAGGGCACTGGGTTACCCAGGTCTTGTACCATCCATGAAAAACGCCTACCCGGAGCCCCATTGGAGTCGCCTAGCTCGACAGGCTTAACGAGCCAAGACAACTGCCTTCGCTCCTGACAGCAACCATGATCCTCCGCATCCTCGACACAGTGACTCGAACGGCCAAGTACCATGCTCGGGGACTGACGACCAGTTCAGCGCGAGCATCTAGGGAAAACGCCAAGTATGAGAGCATGCCCAGGACTCGCCATGCGACTGACCCGACGGGCCAGGCAGGAGTGATGCGCTCACTCTAACGCGCCAAGTCCTCACCCACCCTAGAGTCGCGCCTAGAACAACCAAGTACCACGCTCGGGGGACTCGGCTACCCGACCTCATTCGCGCAAGGGAAAACGGTGAAGTACAGGGCACTCATGGGAGTCGCCTTGCGATTGGCTTTCCGAGTTCGGGTGAGTCGACCTCAATAACAAAACGTTCAAAACCGCAAACACATAACAAACGAGGTAAACCCCATAAAAAGGGCGCACGCGCTCGGGGACTCGTTCAACCCTCAATCACCAACACAAGACAATCCAGAAAATAAGACGATATCTCATTATAGCATATCACAAATGTCACAAAATACAAAGTATGCCCAATGGCAGAACTGCTACTAACGCCCCAGGGCACAATGTTTTACTCCACAGGCTTCGACAACGACTCGCCGCCACCCTTGCGATTGCGAATGAAGGGAGTGTACGGGTTTGACGGGTACGTCGTCAGCTCACCCGCCATCGCCGCACGGAAGGGCTGCTCGATCTTGAAGTCACGGTGCCGCGGCTCGGGGTCGTTGGGTGCGACGATCGTCTCCTGATAAGGAAGGAGATCGCCCATCGCCCAGACGCGATCAGAGTATATACCGCGGCGCGGTCCGTCAGCTTCAGCACCTCAGCGATCTCCACCGAGACCGTCGACGACAGGTAGCCACTCGTCACGTCGTCCAGATCGAAATCTTCCGGGAAGTGGGCGAGGCCAAGGCTCAGCGCCGTCGCCGCCCCGCACCGGAACGCCGACCGTGTCATGAACTCGACGACTGATGGCGCCTTCTCCAAGTACCGCCACACTTCGACGAGGTCGCTGGGAATCACTTCCGTGGGCGACATCTCTTGAATATACGCCCAAATACAAGTCGCGGACAACGTGGCCGAGTCGACCAGAGTGGCCACACACTGCCGCGCGTCGAATGACTGCGCCTCTTTCGCGCTATCAATGATCCGACCTGTGGACAGGAGGGGTAGTGAGTACATCAAACATCACACAATGGAAACATTATAGGCAGAGGCGGCACACATACCAATCAAAGGGCGGGAGAGCTCCGTGATGAATTTTTGAAGAGAGGAGTAGTCGTCTTGAATCCCAACAACAAGGGCGTCGGAGACCTTACACTCCTCAGCGGCGGCCGTAACAGCAGCCTTGGCTCGCCCATCCGCCGAGCTCGCCTCCTCCTTCGCGCCTGCAAGCTCGCGCTCAAGGTCGGCGATCCGCTTATCCGCCAAACTCAACGCCGATTGCGCCGCCGTCAGCTCACTCGCCGGGACAAGGCCCTGACGAACCTCTTCTGCCTTCGCAGCAATCGTTTGGAGTCCCTTGTTCGCCTCTTGAACGGCGACAAGTTCCTTCTCTGCGCGACACTTCGCAGCAAGCCGGTCGGCTGATTCACGCTGCAAACCCTGTGCAAAAGTCCAATAGTTAGAAAATATGAAATCCTAAAGTGCCCACTCGCTGAAATTCAGCGACTGGACACTCGGGGGCTGGAGACCAAAAATCATAATTGCCTACCCGCTGAAATTCAGCGACTAGACACTCATGGACTGGGCGCAAGAAATAAAAGCAAAGCACCAAAAGAATCTGACCACTGCAATTCAGTGGCCCGATCCTCGGGGACTGGACATACCTGGATGGCTGCGCCCAGCATGCCATGAAGTTGTAGTGCGTCCACGGATGTGAGAAGAGCCGGAGTGTGCCCGCGACGCTGCTCGACCTTCGTCTCGCCGACCCCAGGTGCGCGGCTCGATGGCGTGGTACCACTCGCCGTGGCCGCTCTGGCCATGAAGCGGGGGAAGGTCGCGATGGATGCGCCGGCACCAAAAGAGGCCGACTCGGACATCCCAGGCGAGGAAGCACCCTCGGTCGTCGAGGCCGCCCCCGCCGCAGGATCACTCGGACCAATCGTCGTGTCGTTAGACACCGTGACGACTTCGTCGTTCTTGGCCTTCTTGGCACCGTCTGCGGGGGCAGCGACCTCATCTGCCTTCCTCTTCCGAGAGGGGGCCTCCTCGGCGACGACTGGCGGCACCTTGGCCACGGACGGATGGCCTATCTTTTTAACCCCAGTCCTGCAAATTGAGTATATGAGCAAAGTGGTTCGACTACGATGAAAAATAAAGCAGGTGAATAAAACTCACTTGGCGACTGGAATGGACCGCAACCCCGTACGGATGCCAGCTGGATTCTCCAGTTCGGGGCCCAGTCGTCGACTGAGGCCCATCTCCAGGACATCATGCGTCCAAGACACAGACGGCCTCTTTGTCGATGAGGCCGCGACAGGAGCCTCCACAACGTCTTCGGCAGGAACTCTCCTGGGAGGCGAAGCTGCCGCGGCTGGAGCGACCCCTGACCCAGAGACTGGGGCGAATGGGGGAGGAATCGAGGCCAGAGGCACCTCATTCAGGACGGCGGTGGCATCCGGCGCTGCCGTCGTCTGTAGCGCTTCGTCCCTGGCCGGGATGATGCCGTCAGAGCTACTCGTGGAACGAGGCGGAGATGCTTGTTTCGCCGGCTTCGTCTTCCTCTTTGGAGGGGCCTTCACTTCTTTCTTCTTCTTATTTTTCGACGGAGTAGCCTCGCGACACGAGGTGTGCTCGGGGAGCTCGTCGTCGTCATCGTCATGACGTTCGAGGCTTCTGCTCGCTTCGAGCTCACGCTGACGCTGTCCGCGAGTTTTGGGAACCAGCGGGGCGACCTCTTCCTCGGACTCGTCGTCGTCGCCGCTCCTGTCACTCTCGACGCCGCCCCTCGCAGGAGGCGATTCGCCCCCGTCCTAGACGGACGAGCTCAAATTCTCGTCGTCCGCGGGCGAAAGCCACCCTTCCACCACTTGAAATAACTGCAATAGGCATGAGACAGTATCAGTATAACCGCGACAGCATCAACTGCGATTGCGAATGATAGAAAAATGACTTACCGTCGGGGCTGGATGCTTCGCGGTGTAGGGGGCGACCCCAGCCTTTGCGTCAGGTACGCCGCCTGGGTGATCTTCTTCAACGCCGGGAGGTAGACCTCGAGTTGCCACTCGGCGAGGCAGGATTTCGTCGAATCCTCCCGGCCCATGTACTCGTACATATAATGGTCACGGTGGGCCAGGGGAACAAGTCGCCACCCGAGCCAACAGTTGTACAAGTTGATGGTCTGAAGACCCTTCTTCTTCAGGCCGCGGATGGTTTGAAGCATCTCATCCACGACCATCCGCTGGTCCGTTGGAAGCTTGCCGACTTGGAGTCGGCGCGGCTCGGGCCGGTCGGCGGAGTATCTTGGAATCGCCACCTCGCCATCTGGAGTCGCCTCGGTGACGTAAAACCAAGACTTCTTCCACTCACTCGCCGCCTTGGCAGGTAGCATCAGGTCAAAAAAGGAGGCCTTCGACTTCAACTGAAACGTCAGGCCGCCCACAGCGAGCATTGGGCCGCCTGCTTCTTCGCGACTGATCCTCCCATGGAACAGAACTTGCCACAGGGGGAAGTAGGGCCTGCAGCCCAGGTAGCACTCGCAGAACGCCACGAAAATGGCGAGCTGCTCGATGCTGTGCGGGCCCAGGTCCGATGGCTGGATCCCGTAGAAGGCGCAGAAGCGCCGGAAGAAGAGGGATGTGGGGAATCCCAGCCCCCGTTCCAGGTGGCTGGTGAAGCAGACGAATTCTCCCTCGCACGGGTCCGGAGTCACCTCTCCGGCCGCGGGGATGCGCCACCTGCCGGCGCGCAGGATCCCGACCTCTTCGAAAGACGCCAGTAGCGCTCTCGTACACTTGGACCTGCCCCATGGTTCGGTGGAGGGGGCCATTGGCGGAAAGGTTCGTGGGGGTCGGAGGATTTTGGATCGGCTGGATCGCGATGCGGAGGAGAACGGAGGTGTGCGCAATCGGAGGAAATGACGAGGAGATGGTTCTCCAATCGCCTACCATTCCCTTTATATAGCGGTTGTTACCCGCCAAATCAGGGAGCCGTTACTACGCGGTGATTACGCTAAAAGTTACCGTTGGATTACCCCAACGGCTAGTTTTGACTATGCTTGACGGTCCAACTTCAGTCACTCGGCTCGCCGACCCGATCACTACAACAGTGACTAAATATTTCGCCGACCCGTTCGCCGAGCTGTGACCAGAATGACTAGTTTTTTCCTTTATTCAGGAGCCCGCCACCGATTCGACTGGGTGTCCGCATTGGACCCGTATGCTCCGACTGCCAGTAGACACCTGTGTCCAATCGACGACGGCCTCGGGGACTACTGATGGGATATGCCTACTGGGGTATACCCAGCAGGACGTTTCCGACTGGCCCATGAACTGGCGAGTGGGCCTGCAAGACGGCGACTGGATCAAGACCTGGCGTGGATCCAAGCGACTGGAAGCTGAAGGCCCAGGAGAGTAGATAGGCCCAGTCGGATTAGGTTAAACGAGTGCCGAAACCTTAACTGATTCGGTTGAGATATGTAAACCCTAGGGAGGGTGAGTCTATATAAACCTCCCTACAGGGCGTGTAAACATACGTTCCATCATCCACCCAAGCGACTCGCCGCCTAGCCGTCGAGCTCGCCCCATTATACCTCCATCATAATACAATCTAGCAGGAGTAGGTCTTTACCCTCCGAGGGGCCGAACCTGGGTAAACCCCTGTGTCTCCGCCCTCATCTCGCACCGCAGATGGATGGCCGCCCTCGCCCTTCGTTCTACTACTCGCTGCCGATTGCAGCATCTGCCGTGGTCATTCCCACGACAAGTAGGATCCTAAAGGTTAAGGCAGAAAGAAGAAATTTTTGAAGATTCTAAACACCTGGCTGCTCCAGCTATTCAGAATCTCGGGGGCTACACCCAGTGGGTGCGCTGGAGCTTCCCCACTGGAAGAGTGTAGTTCCTGGCTAGAAGGTGTGCTAGCCGGTCAGACCAAGACAGCAAAATCCTACCAAGTCTGAAAAGCAAGATCGTAGAAAGAAAGCAAAAGGAAAAAGGCCCCATGGCCGAGTAAGTCAGAAGTGGTCAGCTATTCAACTAAAGCAAGTTGAAACCGACTGGAAAGGACCAGTCGGGAGAAATTAGTCGGACAAACCTAGCGAAAGACATATGCACGATGGCAAAAGTCACCAGATAATAATTAAACGGCAGGGGACGAAGCCCCCGCAGATCCAGAGGTTCCAAACCACAAGTGCGCAAGACAAAAGTTATCTACAATTATGCCCGGCATCCCGGGGATATCTTATTCTTCACGCCGCCGGCCCCTTACCGTGAGAAGGAGCTGAACTAGCCCCAGCCGACTAGGAGGACGCCTCCGCCTCGCCTTCCGGCACAGCGCTCGCCTCTGTCTCCGTCAACACCTTGTCGATGTCGGTGTAGCTGGCGATCGTGACGGCTGCAAATCAAAGTCCTAGATTGGCCGGGAGCATGATAGGGAGTTTCGCGCCGGCTCGGAAGCCCTCTGTGATCTTCTCCATGCGCGCGTCCTTGTACCATCCCAGCATCAGCGCCAGTGCCATCTCGGAGCCGGCGCAAGCAGCAAGATCGCAGAGCCGGTCGATGGCGTTCGGCGCGTCGCCAAGCTTGATGGAAAGGCCCCCCATGGTCTCCGGTAGGAGATCACCTGGCCAGACGAGGTCGTGGATGGCAGCGCCGGCCTTGCGAAGGTTGGCGGATTCCTCCCCGAGATGCGCCACCAGATCCCGGGTGCAGGCCATCTCGCCCGACGCGCCTTCTGCATCCGGTCGTAGGCCAGGGCATCTACTTGCGGATAGAAATCTTTTTGATCAGAAAGGGAAGTCAAAAGGCGAGTTCGGCAAGAACCAGTCGGACGAATGTAAAGGGAAGAGGCAGTCAAACTCACCTTTGGCGACCTGGCCGATCTTCATCAGCTCGTCCTCGAGAAAGGCGGTGTGCTCCTTCAGCCGGGTGACCTCCTTGTCTAGGAGATCGAAGGCGGTGGCCCGGCTGGCGAGGGCTTACTCGCGCTCTGATGACCCACAAGTATAGGGGGTGTATCCCAACGAGGAGCAGAAGGTGTTGAATAGTGGTTTGGATCAGGAATTCTCTGTAAATACTTAGCAATCGGATTTTTAGGTTTTTTTATAATGCAAATAAATAAAGTACAAGTAAATAAAGACAATAATAATAATTGCAGCAAGTGGTCCAATCCTTTCTTCAACAAAGGACAAGCCGGTTGTATTACTTATGAGGACTAAACATTCTCGAGGACACATGGGAATACTATCAAGTGCTTTCTCTTCATATAGTTGATTAATCATCTTTGGTTGGATAAGTGTTGTGTGGGTGAACCTATGCTAATGTACCGACCTTACTTGGACTAATACATACTTGTGATTAAACCCCTTGCAAGCATCTGCAACTACAAGAAATTAATAAAGATAAAAACCTAACCAGAACATTAAACTCTAAGATCCTACACTCCCTTGTGCAAAGGTTTCCTAACGAGGGTTTAGGTTTCTGTCACTCTGGCAACCCCACAATTAGTAGCCAATTACACAATGCATTCCCCTAGGCCCATAAATGGTGAAGTATCATGTAGTTGACATTCACATGACACCACTAGAATAATAACACCACAACTTAAATATCAAACCATTGAATATTACTTCAACACAATTCCACTACTAACAACATGACTTCTCCCATGTCCTCAAGAACTAAACAAACTACTCACGAGACATCATATGTATCAAGATTAGAGATGATATAATGATAAATAACAATCTAAACATGAACACTAATTCAATGGTTCCACTCAATAGCATCAAATACAAAAGTAATCAACACCGGGAAAGTTTCCCCTAAGAACTATGCAAGATTCTACCCAATTGTTTCAGCGGGATGGAGTGGTGATGATGGTGCTAGTGGAGATGGTGGCGAGGATGATGATAACTAGGAACTTCCTTTTTTTTATTAAACACACATGCATTAACGTTTCCGTATTAATACAATTATAGGTTGCAAAATAAACATTTATCATAAATAAGAAATACGATAATAACCACTTTATTATTGCCTCTCGGGCATATTCCCTTCACCTGGATGTCCATTGCCTAAGAATGAGCTTCTTGATATTTATTATAATGGACTAACTGATGATTCTAGGACATACCTAGATAATTTTGCTGATTGTGTTTTCGAGAAGAGAACTCCTACAGATGCTGAAGAACTAATGGCTAAAATAAGCAAGAATTATGATGATTGGACTTCAACTGAGCTAAATACACCTGAGCCTATTACTCCTGAACCAGTTGTGCCTGAACTAGTTTCAATACCAACACCAAAGAAGAGGGGAGTTATTGTACTAAATGATGAAGTTATGAAAGAAGCTAAGAAATGTCTAAAGGAGAAAGGTATTAGAGCTGAACATGTGAAGAATCTACCTCCTATAGAAGAATTATTTAATACAATCCCCCACTCATCTACTATTGAGGTACACTCTCTCCACTTTAATGAAGGTGATACTCCCTATGGTAAGCCTCCTGATTAATGCTTAGAGGAACTTGACACATATATTGTTAAACAAGGTAATTTTAATAAACAAGTTCAGAATCATTTATTGGAAAACTCTAGATCTATCAATGAGTTGAAAGATATTATGGAAAGAACTTCTAATGATATTAAAATTCTTTGTAAACACTTTCAAATGGTTCAAACCCTACTTGATCAACTTGCTAAGGTACAAAAGGATATGCTAGTTAATGCCTTATGAGATAAACATGCTTATGGAATTAGAACTAGGAGTGGTATAGCTACTCCAGATCCTTTATATCCTGAAGGACACCCTAAAGAATTGAGCAGGATTCGCCACAAGGTGAAAGTAGTGGTAGTCCTCGTAAGAGAAAGAAAAACAAACATAAAATAGTTGAGGAACCACTTGAACCTGCTATAGATCCTAATAGTATGTTTGTCTCTGATGCTGAAACTGAGAGTGGTAATGATAAAAATGATGCTCCTGATAAGGAGGAAGTTGAGGAAGAACCTGAGAAGCACACTAAGAACACCAAGTACACTAAGGAAGATTTTATTACTAATAAAGATGGTAAAGAGAGAGAACCTTGGGTGCAGAAACCTATGCCCTTACCAGGTAAGAAATACAAGTCAAAGGAGGAAGAACACTAAAATAAGTTTTGTGAGTGGATGAAACATTTATTTTTGCAAATTCCTGTGACTGATGCTATTAAATTGCCTCCTTATTCAAAGTATATGAAGGATATTGTCTCTAATAAAAGGAAGATTCCTAATGAGGAAATTTCTACTTTGCTTGCCAATTATTCCTTCAATGGTAAGGTTCCAAAGAAACTTGGTGATCCAGGTATACCAACTATTCCTTGCTCTATTAAGAATAATTATGTTAGAACTGCTTTATGTGATCTGGGAGCTGGAGTTAGTGTTATGCCGTTTTCTCTATACAAGAGACTCCAGCTAGAAAAGTTGATACCAACTGATATATCTTTGCAAATGGCTGATAAGTCAACTATTATTCCTGTTGGTATATGTGAGGATGTTCCTGTGCAAGTGGCTCATAATTTCTTGGTTTTAACTGATTTTGTTGTGCTTGAGATGCCTGAAGATGACAATATGTCCATTATTCTCGGCAGACCTTTTCTTAATACTGCAGGTGCTGTCATTAATTGTAATCAAGGAAAAGTAACATTCAATATTAATGACAAATATCATACTGTCTATTTCCTGAAGAAGGTTGCTAGAACCTATTGACTGAATTCCATTGAAAATTTTGAGAGCATCAAGGTTGGAGAAATATATTGTCCCATTCCACAAGAAAATTTTGAAACTATTATGATTGGGACCATTGCTATCAAGTTTTAGGTAACATAATCACCTTGTGGAATGCAAAGTTTTGTTTCATATAAGATTGTTTTGTTTCATATCAGATTGTTTTGGTAACAAGACTTGATCTCCAAGGTGCCTCCTCCCAGCCATCTTCTTTCTCTCTCCCGAAAAACACCAGAAAATTTTCTCAAGCTCGAGTTCCTACTATTCTTGCTCGCGATTTTCGATCTCCTTGCTTAGCCCATCATTTTGACCTATGAGGTATGACCATACTAGGTTGATTGTTTCAAGAAAACTTGTTGTTTTCTACAACTCATGAGTTAAGCTCATAAGTTGTTAAGTGAATAGTTTCTTGTTGATTGTTTGATTGAACTTGATTGTTTTGGGTGGTGTGTTAGAACTTCTTTAGACCTATCTATCATTACTTATCCCTATCAAACCAACAGATGCCTCCCCGTCGTTCCAACCCCAACCAAAACAATAACAACAACCTCACTCCCGAGATGCAGCAGATAATGACATCTCAAGCTCAACTGATGCAGATGATGACTCAGTTTGTGCAAAATCAGAATCAAAATAACAATAACAACAACAATCAAAATAATCCTCCAGTACTTGACATGCTCACCAGATTTCTGAAGCTAAGGCCAACAAGGTTCTCTGGAACAACTGATCCAATGGTAGCCAATGACTGGTTACGTTCGGTGAACAAGGACTTAGTGACTGTTGGCTGCACCAGCAAAGAAAAAGTTAGGTTGGCAGCATATCTGCTTGAAGGACCAGCAACAACATGGCGAGACAACTTTCAGATCACCACTCCCCTTGAGGATGTGACTTGGGCAATTTTTGAGGATGGTTTCCGTACAACTCACATCTCATCTGGAGTGATGAACTTGAAGAAAAAGGAGTTCCAGAATCTGAAACAGCGTCACCTTAGTGTGGTTGAGTACATTGAAGAATTCAACAATCTGGCATGCTATGCACCGGATGAAGTTGATACAGATGCTAAGAGGAAGGAGAAATTCCTCGAAGGACTTAATGATGAGTTGAACCTGCAGCTATCTGTTGCCTATGTCCCAACTTATCAATCACTCTATGACAAAGCCACCATCTTGGAAAATAAGACGAATCAAGTTGAGAACAGAAAGAGGAAGCATAAACTCAAGTATCACTCAGGATCATCACAAAAGAAGCGTTCATTCAAAAAGAACAATGAAGACTCTGAACCACATCAGTATCACCCCAACAACAATGGAAGTGATAATAATGGGAATGATACTGACAATGGAGATGACCTTGGTCAGAACCAACATGACACTTTCAGGAAGAAACACATTAGCCAGTTGCAGTGCTATAATTGTAAGGAACTTGGACACTATGAATTAGACTGTCCTGAGAAGAAAAAGAAAAAGGATGCTAGAAACTCCAATGGAAATGACTCCAATGTGACCCAGGAAGGACATGTGAACCACATTGACATGGATGGGAACCTTGAAGAAATAGAAGATGTGGATGTCAGGGATTAGTTAACTCGGAAGGGTCAAATAAGGATTCCTTGTTGGATATCAATCATTAAACCCATAGTCAAGTGAACCATCAACCCTATAAGACTTTCTTTTAAGGGTGGTAGTACCCTAGTTGTCTTCAAGCCAACTTGTAACCCCTAGCCTTCCCAAATCTCGGGACGAGATTTCTTTTAAGGGTGGTAGCCTGTCACATCCAAAATTTTCCAAATTTTGAAATGTGAAAAATAAATAAAATAAATAATTGTTAAAATTTAGGGTGAAAAGAAATTTTTTGATTCCAAAGGGAAACATCAAAACCTATTTTGATCAAATAAAACCCTAAAGGGATTTAAAAAGATAAACAAATAATAAATAAAGTTATAATAGTTGGAATCACCATTTTTGGATCTTTAAATAAAAAGATATGGATTTTTATAAACAAAGGAAGAAATAAATAAGTAAGGACTATTTATAAAAGGCCAAATTAAAACTTGTCCAAACAAATAAAATAAAATATTTTTGTTTAATAAAAAGAGTAAAGATTATTTAAATAAAATCATGAGGATTTATTATTATCTAATTTCATTTAGGTAAAGACACTTTCCCATTTTAAACGAACATTAAAAACATAATAAAGTATTTTAAATTATATTTCAAAGTGTTTTATTTTTAATAAAACCTACTGAAAAGGTTTGGTAAAAATTTAGATTTCAAATAGAGTTTTAAAACATATTAAATCCTATTTGAAATAAAGACTAATGTCTATTTATTTTTAATAAATAATAAACCCTAAAATTAATTATTCTAAATTTGACTTTAGAATATATTAATAAACAGTATTAAAATCTACACAAAGTTTGGTAGAGGTTTGGATTCAAATAGTGTTTGAATTGTTTGAATAAAAATCAAAACAGAAAAAGAAAAATGTTTTGTATAAAAAAAAGAAACGAAGCCAGCCCAGGAGCAAGGCCCAGTCCAGCCCAGCAAACGCAGCCCACTCCTTTCCCTCGCGAAACGTTTTTCACCTAGAAGCTTACCCGCGCAGCAACTGACGAATGGACCCCACCTTTCCCCTCTTCCTCTCGCTGACCGCTGAGCCCCACCTGGCAGGCCTTCTTCCTCACCCCCACCCACGGTGACCACGCCCGCGCCTCGCCGTTTCTGCCATTGATTGAGATGATCAATTCGCATTGATGGCTAAATTATTCTCGCCAGTAATCACGCGTACATAAACGCCTACGCCCCCTCTTCCATTCCCCCAAGCATCGCCTCCTCTCGGCCACCAGGATGTCCCAATTGACCGCTGCAAACCATCTGCTCTGACGAGCCTCTCCGGCGAAATACGTCGTCGTCCGACCACCCCTTTCCTCCCAGTCCACACATGTGTTCTCCCCATTGCCCCTGCATCTCCTAGTGTCGATCTCTAGCCCGCGCGTTCACCGGAGGCTCGGCAACATCAACATCAGAGCATCGCCGCTTCCTGCCTCGACTCCGGCGAGTCCCCCGGTGAGTACAGACCGCCCCTGTCCCTCCCGTTGATGCTCCTATGATCTACGCACTCGCCCGCGTCTAACGACACCTTCCTCTTGCCTTCTGATGGTCTGTAGCTCCGCCCCCGTTGACAAAAAAGCACCTGGTGCTGCCTCTAACTCCGACGAGCAATTGTCGCTGCTCTAGTGCGCCCTCGACGAACTGACCCCACCTTGAGCTTCGCCGCACTCCTGCGAGTCTGGTGAGCATCCTTTCCCTCTCCTGCGCGACCTAGATCCTCGGCAACCTCCCCGTATGAGCGCTCCGCCGCTCACCGCCGCGCCAGCGCCGCCCGTTCATGGTCGAGCTGCTGAGAGTCGTTGGATGTTGATCCAAGTGACGCGATAGATCCACTTAGCGAACAGGTACGGAGCGTTCTGTGCCGCACAATATAACTTAGATCTAACGATCCACAGAGTGCGATCCACCCGAAGCGGTATCGTCCAGTAAGAAAGCGCCACGTGTTCTGAGTTTGTTTAAAACAGAAATTTTGATCTATTAGATATGCAAACTTGAAAAATTCATAACTTTTAATCTACATGTCCAAATTTTGCAAATTTTATATCATTGGAATCAGCACAACAACTACTTTGAAATCATGCACTTTGTTTAATAATTTGCTTCTAGAAACTTACTTGTTTTTGCAGATACTTGTGTAGGCATAATTTGAATATAAAAAATTATTCTTGAAATATTTTTATGGTAAAATCTTTGGCAAATGGATTGTTTTGAACCTACTTACCATAGAAACCCACTTATGGATTTAAAAATGTATTTTGTGAAGTTAAATAATAAATCTTTGAATAAGAGCATTTCTAGTCAAATAAAAATATTGTTTATGTGTTAAAAATACTTTTTGAGTAAAATCTTTGGAAAATGATTTGAATTAAACACTCTGACCCTAAACACCAAGTTTTGAGATTTAAAAATATATTTGATGAACCCTATAAAATTATTAGTTTGCAAAAGGCATTTCCAATAACATAAAATATCACCTTGGTATAATATTTGGTTTATAGGGTGAAACCTTTTGCAAATGGTTTTAATATTAAACACTTGACCTTAAAACACTAACATGTTGTATTTAAAAAATATTTTACAAACTCTAGGGATTATCATTTTGATTTAAATCATTTCTAGCAAAATAAAATGATTTAAATGGCCATTTTAACCAACATGAAGTTAAATGGTTTTACCACTTTTGTAAATGACCAATGTGAGCTTTAAAATGTTTAGAGCCTAATAGAAACCAATTTTCCAAATAAAACCATCTTTTTCATGCCTGCATGCTTTGCCTTGTTTTTGTTATTTTATGTGGTGAATTGTTTGAATACTAGTTGAATATATGTTTGCTTGATTGAATTGTAGTGAAGTTAGAAGAGTGTGATATTTGAAAGATCAAGAAGTGAACCAATATTCCCTACTAAAAAGGCAAGTGACACTATCATCCATGTCCTACTATTTTCATTACACTTAGTGGATCTTTTTAACATGCATGATAGGACTACTATATTTCTATGCTATGCTATATCCTATTAGGATATCCTTATATCTTCCTTAGTGAAAACATTGTAGTTGTAGTATGCTTAGCCCTGCTATATATTTGGGATGGGATACATGATGTGATTATATGAAGTGTTGGAAAAATATATGTTTTATATAATAAAACAAGTACACAATGAACCACCTGGGTGGAAAGAGGATACTTAAGTTTTGGACAAGGTGGAAACAAAGGGATCCATGTTTATATGGCTATCTTTTTCTATGTGCACTAGAAGAAAACCACCCAGGGACTTAGAGATTGAACATGTTTCTCGTACAGTGGCTTCCGTGTATAGCCACATGCTAAATGGGCTCTGGCTTAGTCAACTACATAGTGGAAGACCCATGCATTGGCATCTTGAGGTTAACTAGAATGGTGTATAGGAAAATATATCCTTACATTGGTGCCTGGAAGACAAGCTAGCATTGTGTACTGGGAGGACTTATATGGAAAGACTTTGTCACATTCTCGATCTGCCGGTACTCCATTTTGGTGAGTACTTATCCAGCGGCCACTGGTGGCGTCAAGACGAGATTGTGTCATGTGGGTAAAGTGTACAACTTCTGCAGAAGATCAAATTCTAAGTACTTAGCCGTGTCCCCGGTTATGGACAACTCTGAGCAACTAAGGCCTGGAGCTATGGAAGATCTCGACATTCCAATTTCTCAAAGTAAAATTTGATGGTGACAACAAGGGATTAAAAGCACCTGGAGTTTTCCAAGGAGTTTAGAAAGATTTTCAAAAGATCAAAACTATTTTGAAAAGATAGGATAAAACTATATTGCTTTCTGCAAATGAGCCTAAACCCTACTTAGCCAAATATGCATGTAATGATAGGATCCACTTATTTCTACATAGTAGTGAAACTTGCCAATACAATTCAAATGTATTGACCCTTGTGGCTGCAACTTATTATGTTGCAGGTTTGTTTGATGTTAGAGAAGTGTGTGTTGAATAGGATTACAAGTCTACAACCAACATGATTGCCTGTGGCACTTTGAAGATGAAGGACTCCATGCTATATAGATATTCTGCTGCATTGTAATGAGATAACCAAATGAGCTATGTAAGATGTAATGAATTATTTTATTCCTGGTTATAAAGTTGTATTATGACCTTTGTTTCTTGATATTACATCTTAACTGTGGATGCTAGCTATTGATCCAGGGACTAAGCATTGTAAACACAAGGATCTCTACCTTATTAAAGGTTGGGACCTCTACAGTCGACAAATAAGATTCCAGCTCAACCCGCTGATTTGTTGGAGCTCTACCGCAGGATAACCAATGATGATGACCGTAGAGCTCAACGGGGAAAGATAATAAATATTCAACTCCCAGCCATCAGGTACTTTGCTTACTATCTTGCCACTGGTGTTCTTGTAGGGAGAACACTAGTAATATTTCCAACTATCATTTGGCATTCATAGTTGCTAAACTCAACAATGAAACTAAGTGCAATCTTGGAACTCTGATTTCTCGTTGCTTAGCTGCTAAGGGACCCATCTATGGGGGAATTATTGTTGCACGTGTTGCTGCTGCCTTGGACCTTGCTGTTGATCCAAATGATACAGTTTTGGCTCCTCGGAGGCTTAATCTTGCTGCCATGAAAGCGCATCACTTTGTCACTACTGGCTCTAGGTTTGAGAGTTTGGTTTATAGAATGCTGTTTATTGACGGGGAAGAGAGAGATCCCTTTTTCCCAAACCACTTTGTTCAGTATTTCCCAGGGACCTTTGTCGCGCTCCAAGGAGGAGATGGATGACAAGATGCGCATTCTTGGCTTCCATGGATGCTATCAGGGGGACGTGCCCTCATACGACCCCCTCTGTGATTGCAATGCTAGTCCCTGGATCAATGCTAGCATCCATAGTTTAAGATGAAGTACACAGAAACAAAGGTCGTTATTACAGTCATTCCAGAGACAAACATAGTCTTTACAACTCCATGGCCACAGGCCTAGTACAAGAGTTTAAATAAGGAAATAGATAAAAGTATTCATCTTCATGTGCCACAGGCAAACATGTTGAGTGTAGACTCATGACTCCTAATCCCCATCAGAATAACCTGCAACATCACAAGTTACAGCCACAGTGGGTCAATACATTGGAATAGTATTGGCAAGTGATACCTTAGTATAATATTGGTGGACTAGATACTATATGCGATTTGGTTAAGTGTAGCTTAGGCTTGCTTTGCTCAAAATAGGTTTTGCCTATTAGTTGAAATCACTAAGTTTTTCTTTGTCAAAAACTTTTCCCAAGGAACCACCAATAGACATTGGGGTCCTTCACCCTTGTTCACCCACAAGTTTTACTTAGAAGTTGGGATGAGGAGATTCTTGATAGCTTCCATGTCTTGATGCTCAAGTTGTCCTTTTCCAGGGACATGGCTAAGTACTTAGATTCTTCCATCTGCAGAGGTTGTGCACTTTCCCCACAAGCCTTGATTTTCACCAAGACAGGACCTTTCAGAAGCCTTCCCTTAGACCAAATGGACGCGCTCCAACCTATCATCCCACTACCACCAACTGTCCAAATGGCTAAGTTATTGCAACCTTTATGATCCAGGCAGAGCCCATATTGCCAAGTGGCTGCACTGGAAGCTTCTTAACATTTGGCCTCTCAAATCCCTTTGTTCCTGGGTGGCTTTCCACAAGTGAGATACACAAGGTAAACCATAGAAATGGGCCTTGTGTAACCACTCAACATAAACCATTCCTTCCATTCCACCCAGGTGTTTCATTCACTTAGTTGTTTTATTAAGCAAAACACAAGCCCAAAGACTTAGAGATATTTTATCATAGCATGATTATTTCACCACCCTTGGTTGCTACTAGCTAGGCTAAGCATGGCATAGATAAGCATCTTAACTTAGAAAACTTCTAGCAATTCTACAACTACTAGGATTTCCCAAGCATAGCATATAAGTAAAATATAACCATGCAATACTAGCAAAATATTTCTAATGCATAGTAGAATAACATAGGGATAAAAATCATGAAGTACCACTTGCCTTGGTAGTTTGGAGAGTAGCTACACTCCTCACAATCACAATCACTATTAGCACCAAAATCTACACATAAAATCATAGCAACAAATCACATACAAAATAAATACAAGCAAAAATATATGGATGCATGCAATATGATATGTGATGATTGTCTAAACTCAACAAGACAAGTGCACAGTATTGGTTCATAAACAAGTTCAAAATTTGCCAAACAACATTTGTTTAAACACTAAAACATTTCTCAAATAATTTATATACACAAAATAGGCCTACACATGTTTCTGTAAATAAAACCATTTTAACAGAAAAAAAACATTCAACACATTGCATATTTGTAAAGGGATTTCTCTCCTGATTCCATTGATATAAAATTCATCAAATTTGGACGTGGGGATCAAAAGTTATGATTAAAACAAGTTTAAACATTCAATAGATTCAATTCAGAAATTTTAAACAAACTAACAGACACGCGGCACAATCCTATTGGTTGGTACCGCTTCGCACTGGATCGCGTCTGTGAGCCGTTAGATATAACTTAAACGTGCGGATCAGATTGAAACTTACCGTTTCGCCTGGGATCTATCGTATCCACTGGATCTAGATCTAACGATCCTAAGCAACCTGATCATCCAGTGAAGGCGCTAGCGGCGGCGACATGCGGCGGCGTCTCTGTCAGAGTTGCTACCGGTGTTCTAGGTCATGCGGGAGAGGGAGAAGGGGCTTAACAAGCTCGCCGTGTGTTGCTGATGCTCAAGGTGGCGGTGGTTTGGCAAGGGGCGCACGGAGATGGTCGCTGGAGCTCGTCGGAGTTGCTGGCGGCGTCAGATGCTCTCTGTCGGAGTCGAAGGCGACGCTCTGGGACGCGAGGATCCAAACGAAGAGTGTCAGCAAATGCGCTAGATCCAGGCGAACATGCTCGTGTGATTCAGAGACGGAGGGGAACAGGAGGCTCACCGAATTTTGTCGCCGGAGTTGGAGATGTCGTCAGGAACTTGCAGTGCTTGATGAAGTCGATGACCTGGGGCAGTATAGGATGAACCAAAGACATCAGAAGAAGCGCAAGGATGTTGCGAAGCAGTCTGCATGAACTAGAGAGGAAGGGGCGCACGGAGCTCACCGGGATTGGTCGCCGGAGTGGGTTCTGCCTGCGGCGGTGCAAGGGCGATTACGGGCAGCCTGGGGGCGCTCTATGCTCGGGGTCTGGGGGAAAATGGAGAGGGGGCAGAGGGGGTTTAAGTAGGTGAGATGGGGGCGTGAATCACTCCAGCATTGAACGGGAATTGACGACGCGAATCAACCAGGAAACGCTCAGCGTGATTTGGGGAAGAACACGTCGCCGGGGTGGAGAAGAAGACCGTTGCGCGGTCCGCGTTGTCAGTGAGAGAAACAGAGAGGAGGTGGGGTCCTTGTGTCAGCGACTCTGGGGGTGTGTCTGCGGGTAGAGGAAAACGATTCGCGGGAGGGGTAGTTTGGCTAGGTTGGGTCGAACTAGGCTGGTTGGGCCTGTTTGGCTGTTTGGCTTATTTTTTCTTCCTTTGCTCTTTTCTTTTTCTGTTTGATTTTTCAGAAATGATTTCAAACTCCAATTCAAATCTGTTTGATTTCAAATCTTCTCTGGACTTTTGTACAGTGAATCTTGTACTCAAATAAGTGTCAAACCTTTCTGTTTACAAAAACCAACTTGGGTTATTTGAAAAATAGAATAAAACCAAGCCATTATGTGATATAATAATTGGCATAATCTTGGTTTTATTTCATACTTTGTTTGTAAACTTTATTCAAGCTTTTGGAATAACTTATGTTTGAATAAAAAACACTACTGAATGAATATTTGCACCTCACTCAATAGCAAGTAGCCCAAAGGCTAGAGTGTTCATACATAAAATAATGAGCAATATATTCTCTTGTTTTTTAAATTATTTTGAAATGAAACCCTAAATGAGCATGGATGCATGGATGATATGAATGATTTTGAAACATGTTTTTAGGGATGTTACAAATCTAACCCCCTTAAGGTGAATCTCGTCCTCGAGATTCGGATTGGCTAGCAAATAGGTGAGGGTGGTCTTTCCGAAGTTCATCTTCTCTTTCCCATGTTGCTTCCTCTTCGGAATGATGGTTCCATTGTACTTTGCAGAACTTGATAGTCTTAGTCCATGTGACTCTTTCTGTAGTCTCAAGAATCTTGATAGGTTTCTCCTCATAAGTGAGGTCACTCTCCAACTGAACCTCTTCCAAAGGTACAATATCTTTCAAAGAAGTCTCTTCCATTTCCGGATGACATTTCTTAAGCTGACTCACATGAAACACATTATGAACAGCTGACAGAGACTCTGGAAATTCAATCTCATAAGCAACTTCTCCTTTACGACTTAGAATCTTGAATGGTCCAACATATCTTGGGGCCAATTTACCTTTGACACCAAATCTCTTCACTCCACGAAGTGGTGACACTCTAAGATAAACTCTATCACCAACTTCATAGGTGACTTCTCTACGCTTAGGATCTGCGTAGCTCTTCTATAGGGAGTGTGCTATATTTAATCTTTCCTTAACCAACTTGACTTTCTCTTCAGCTTCTTTGATAAGTTCTGGTCCGAACAAACTTCTTTCTCCCACACCATTCCATAGCAATGGGGTGGTACACTTTCTCCCATAGAGAAACTCAAATGGTGCCATCTCAATACTGGCTTGATAGCTGTTGTTATAAGAAAATTATGCGTAAGGCAGACTTTCATCCCAACTGGCTCCATAGTCTAGGGCACATGCCCTCAACATACCTTCAAGAATCTGATTAGTCCTTTCTGTTTGTCCATCAGTTTGAGGATGAAAAGCAGTGCTGAATTCCAACCTCATTCCCAATGACTCATGTAATTGCCTCCAAAAATGAGAAGTGAATTGTGTTCCCCTATCAGACACAATACTCTTGGGTACTCCATGTACACATACAATTCTACTCATATAGATCTTGGCTAACTTAGCACTTGTATAATTTGTCTTCACGGGTATGAAATGAGCCACTTTAGTTAGGCGATCCACTACTACCCAAATAGAATCATATCCTGACCGGGTCCTTGGCAATCCGGTAATGAAATCCATACCAATCTTGTCCCACTTCCAATCAGGAATAGGTAGTGGTTGAATCAAACCTGCTGGTTTCTGATGTTCCGCTTTCACTCTACTACACACATCACACAAAGCAATGTGTTCGGCGATGCCCTTCTTTAGATTATTCCACCAAAATATTTCCTTCATATCCATGTACATTTTGGTGTTACCCGGATGAATGGAATACGGTGAGTTGTGTGCTTCTTGTAATATCAGTTTCCGAAGCTCCGAATCTTGTGGAACACAGATACGTTTTCCATGCCATAAAGTACCTTGTTCGTCTTCATGGAATCCTTTGGCTTTTCCCTTGCCAATCTTTTCCTTGATCTCTTCAATTTCCTTATCAATCTTCTGGGCTTCTTTGATCTTGTCCAACAAAGTGGTTTGAACATCTAATGACATGAGATGTCCTTCAGGCACAATCTTCAATCTGAGATCTCTAAATTGAGCACACAAATCATCTGGCAATTCTCCCTTAGTAAGGCCATTCACAAAAACCTTACGGCTTAGAGAATCCGCTACAACATTTGCTTTACCGGGGTGGTATTGCAAACTTAAGTCATAGTCCTTGATGAGTTCTAGCCATCTTCTTTGTCTCATGTTAATTTACTTCTGGGTGAAGATATACTTCAAACTTTTGTGATATGTGAATACTTCACAATGCTTTCCCAAAAGATAGTGTCTCCATGTTTTGAGTGCATGGACAATAGAGGCTAACTCTAAATCATGAGTAGGATAGTTCACTTCATGAGTTTTGAGTTGTCTTGAGGCATAAGCCACAACTTTTTCTTCTTGCATAAGTACTGCACCCAAACCATGATGAGATGCATCACAATACACTTGGAAATCCTTCTCCAAATCTGGCAGACATAAGACTGGTGCTGTCACAAGTCTCTTCTTCAATTCTTGAAAGGTGAGTTCACAACCTTCAGACCAAGCAAATTTCTTATCTTTCTTTAGCAATTCTGTCATAGGTTTAGCTACTTTGGAGAAATTCTCAATGAACCTTCTGTAGTAACCTGCTAAGCCAAGGAAACTACGAACCTCTTTCACTGACTTGGGAGATTCTCATTCAGTTACAGCTGAAACTTTAGCAGGATCAACTGCTACTCCATCACCTGACACAACGTGTCCAAGAAATCCAACCTCATTCAACCAAAACTCACACTTGCTGAATTTGGCATACAGCTTATGTTCTCTAAGCTTCTCAAGTATCAAACGCAAATGTCCTTCATGCTCTTCTTTGCTCTTGGAGTAGATTAAAGTGTCATCGATAAAAACGACAACAAATTTATCAAGAAATTCCATGAACACCTTGTTCATCATATTCATGAAGTATGCTGGTGCATTGGTCAAACCAAATGGCATCACGATATACTCTACAATCCATACCTTATGGTGAAAGCTGTCTTAGGTATGTCTTGTTCTCTTATCTTGAGTTGGAAATAACCCGACCGAAGATCAATTTTTGAGAACACACAAGCTTCTTCTAGCTGGTCAAACAAATCATTGATTCTAGGCAAAGGGTATTTGTTCTTGATAGTCACCTCATTGAGTGAACGGTAATCTATGCATAACCTTTGACTTATATCCTTCTTTTCCACAAACAAAACTGGTGCTCCCCAAGATGAAGAACTTGGTTGAATAAATCCTTTCTGCAACTGTTCTCCAAGTTGTTTCTTGAGTTCTTTCAGTTCATCAACTGACATCTTGCATGGTCTCTTTGCTATCGGTCCAGATCCTGGTAGCAAATCAATAAGAAACTCCACATCTCTATCTGGTGGCATTGCCGGCAAATCTTCCGGGAACACATCCGGATATTCACTCACAATTGGCACAGTGTCTATGCTAACCCCCTTAAGAGAATTAAGCTTACACCCTTTTGATTCAAAGTTAGACTTGAATCTAATCTGTTTCTTCTCAGGGGTTGTGAGTGCAACAGTAC